>CM076570.1:1460268328-1460868328 GCA_034641835.2 Pinus albicaulis
CGAGCACCAAGGAATCCGAGCTGCTGAAATGGCTGGACTGACAGAGGGTGGCCTCCGTCGTTTTTGTGTCATTCGACAGCCATGTGTTTTTGTCCAGAGACCAAATCCAGGAGATGGCACTGGGATTGGAGGCGAGTGGATTCTCGTTCCTCTGGTCTCTTCGTTTTCCGCCGTATTCGGCTGGTTGGCCAAACGATCTGCTGGGATTTCTTCCCGAAGGATTCCAGAGTCGAACCCACGACCGGGGGCTTGTCGTCCAGGGTTGGGTTCAGTAGGTATGGATCCTCTCGCATTCGTCGATCAGTGGGTTTCTGAGCCATGGAGGATGGGGTTCCACCATGGAGTCACTGAGCTTCGGAATACCCCTCATCTTTCTGCCCATTCAATTTGATCAGCGTTTGAATGGCCGTTTAATAGCTATGGAATTGAAAGTGGGGATCGAAATTGAAAGGGGAGATGATGGCTCTTTTCTCAGAGAAAAGATATCAAAAACATTAACAATAGCAATGTCGGGAGTGGAGGGGGAGAAGTTGAGATTGAAGGCAGCCGAAGCCTGTGATATTATAGCGGTCAATAAGCATAATTACTTAGCAGAAGACTACAAGAAGAAAATGCATGTAATGTAATGTTGTTCTAGTGAACCTCCTCAACAAGGCTTGAGAAGTGATGTTGGAATATTGAAAATTCCTAAACAGTAAATGGAGAATAAAACTCCCCTCTTCAACACAGAGAAAATATTAAAATTTCACTCACAGGAGACAGAGTTCAACACTAAAAAAATTCTATTTCATTCACTGTAAAAATCTATTACAATAAAAAAATTCTTCCTCTAAGAGGGATTACAAAATGCTGGACTGTTACAAGACACAGTGCCAAACAAGACTCTTCTCTTTCTCACACAGAAGATACTCTGTTCACTCTTCAAAAAAAATAAATGCACTCCTGTGCAACTCAAACTTTTACACTGCTGTATGTAAAAACTAAAAACTTACAATCTGTCTTTCACTTTTTGTACACATTGTTTTGTAAAAAAAAATTACTTTTCAACTCACTCTTTTTTTTTTTAATACAATGGCCTGCGGGCTCTTTTTAAAACTTCCCAGATCATAACTACTAAAATGAAACACTATTTATATATATTATAAATATTAAAAACATATATATATATATATATATATATATATATATATATATATATATATATATATATATATATATATATATATATATATATATATATATATATATATATATATATATATATATATATATATATATATATTACAATGCATATATTATATTCAAGAGCATAATACACCAAAGGTTTTAAAAAAAAACCTTTACACTTCGTGATGTGTAAAACATAAAATGTAACCATAAAATCTTTAAAAACTTATTCAAAACTTTCACGAAACCTTTTCAGTTGAACTTCAAAAACATTCAATTGGTTTGAGAATTGATTTCAGGTGCCAAAAATGCCCTGCTGATGTCACCCAGATTGTGACGCGAATTTCAAATTAAATCCACCCTAAACGTTTTCAGGTCCAATTTCTCCAACTGCGTGAACGAGCCAAGTGAAACCCGAACTAATCATGCAATGCCACATGGTAAAAACTGGCGGGTAAATTTCTGAGCTTTGAATGTGGTAGGTGGAGTTTTAAACCCAAGTTGACTGTTAAATCTCAAAGCTATGTTGCGTGATTTAGAACCACAGTGTCTTCAATGTTCAGGCGGCTGTTGCTGAGCCATTAAACAACAACTTGCAGGCTTAATTAAATGTAGAATTTAATTTTCAGTTGCGTGCACCATACAAATTCCTGTAGCGTTTTTCCTTCTTTGCGTTGTTGCAGTTGAAGTTAAAATTCAACACTCCCCCTTAAATTCAACTGCTGGATTATTTGTCATACCCAGACATTTCCTCAAAAACTCAAAACTCTTCTGCCCCAATGGCTTGGTTAGAATGTTTGCAAACTGCTCCTGAGTTCTGCAATGTTTTAAAGTTATTTCTCCATTGTTCACTAACTCCCTGATGTAGTGAAACTTGGCATCAATGTGTTTTGTTCTTTTATGAAACACAAAATTCTTTGACAATGCAATAGCTGAGCTATTGTCACAATAAATCACTATGCCTTTTATTTGTTCTTGGCATAAACTTCTCAACATTCTCCTCATCCAAACTGCTTGACACGTTGCTGCTGTAGCTGCCACATACTCTGCCTCTGTTGTAGACAATGCCACAATTGGCTATTTCTTAGAAGCCCATGAAATGGCTCCTGAACCCATGTGAAAAACATAACCGGAAGTGATCTTCTGCTCATCTACACTTCCAACCCAATCACTGTCAGTGTATCCAACTAAATCTGAACATTTTGAAGCAGTATATAAAATGCCATACCTTTTAGTTCCTTTAACATACCTTAGAATTCTCTTTGCTGCCTGCCAATGTGCTTCTTTTGGCTTCTCCATAAATCTGGAAATTAAACTAACAACATGCATAATACCCGGCCTAGTTGTAGTCAAATACATGAGGCTGTCAACTATGCTTTTATACAAACTTGGATCAAAATCCTTGCTGCTGTCATATTTACTCAACTTCAATCCCATTACTGTGGGAGTAATTGCAGCTTTGCACTCCTGCATATTAAATATTTCTAAAACTTGATTCACATATTTTGCCTGAGATATAAAAATCCCTTTTTCACTTTTCTCTACTTCTATTCCTAAGAAGTATCTCAACAAACCCATGTCAGTCATTTCAAATTCCTCTTTCATGACTGTTTTAAAATTTTCACTGAGATAATCATCATTGCCAGTGAATATTACATCATCAACATATAACACAATAATGAGCATTCTACCATCCTTTTCTTTGATGTACAATGTGGGTTCTCCATCACATTTCTTGAACCCATTTTCTAGTAGGTAGGAGTCTATCCTACTGTACCATGCTCTTGGTGCTTGTTTCAACCCATAAAGAGCTTTCTTCAATTTGCAGATTTTATGCTCTTGGCCTTTCTTTTCATAGCCCAGAGGTTGTTCCACATATACCTCTTCCATTAAAACTCCATTTAAAAATGCTGACTTCACATCCATTTGGTAAAATTTCCACTTGTTTTGTGCTACTATGGACAACACTGCTCTCACGGTTTCCATTCTTGCAACCGGTGCAAAAGTTTCTTCATAATCTATCCCATGCTTCTGCTTGTATCCTTTGACAACAAGTATGGCCTTGTGTCTTTCTATCTTTCCTTCAGCATTGCTTTTGGTCTTATAGACCCATTTAACTCCAATGACTTCTTTACCTTCTGGGAGATCAACCAACTCCCATGTTTTGTTCTTTTCTATGGCATTAATTTCATCATCCATAGCTTCTATCCATTTTCTATCTTTAATAGCATCTTCAAAATGAATAGGATCATCAACTTGACAATACCAAGCAAATAAAGAATTCATACCTTCATTTTCTGCTCCCTGCTCATAGATTTCTCTAATACTTTTGAACTTTGTTCCTCTTTCACTTGGTGTAGTCGTGCTTGATGAAGCACTTAATTCTGCTCCATGTGGTGTGCTCGGTGATGCACTCCCACTTCCTCTCAAGGGTGTTCTCGCTGCCGCTTGAGGTGTCCCTTGCTGTCCTTCTGTTGGTGAAGGTTGTGCTACGGATGGGTTGCCAATTTCAACCACATCTCCCTCATCTTCATCATGAGATAAATAGCTTTTAACATTGACTATTTTCTCAATGCTTCCATCCCATGCTTCCTCTTCAATAAATTTCACATCTCTGCCTATCACAAACTTCTTTGTGGATGGGTTATACAATCTGTATCCTTTGGAATCCTCACAATATCCAAGAAAAATGCACTTCTCCCCCTTACTATCTAACTTCTTTCTCAATTTGTCTGGAATGTGTGCATATGCCACACATCCAAAAACTCTCATGTGGGTGACACCCTGTTTTTTGCCACTCCACATTTTTTTTGGAACTTTGTTCATCATAGATTTTTTAGGGCATCTATTTAAAATATACACAGCACAGTTTGCTGCTTCTGCCCAATATTCATTCGGCAAGTGTTTTTCCTTTAGCATACTTCTCACCATTTCCATTATGGTTCGATTCTTCCGTTCAACAACCCCATTCTGTTGCGGTGTGTACCTTGTGGTAAAATGCTTGTGTATGCCATTCTCTCTGCAAAAACGCTGAAATTCCTTTGATATATATTCTCCTCCTCTATCAATTCTGAGAACTTTAATGTACTGCCCACTCTATTTCTCTACAAGAGCTTTAAAATGGCAAAATTTCTGAAAAAATTCACTCTTATATTTCAGAAAATAAACCCACACTTTTCTTGTGAAATCATCTATAAAGGTCAGCATGTAGTTGCTACCTGAAACTGATGTTGCTTGCATCGGCCCACATAAATCTGAGTGGATGATTTCTAAGGGTGCTTTCACCCTTATGCTTTTCCCTGATGGAAAATTTTCTCTGTGTTGCTTTCCCAAGATGTAGCCTTCACATAGGCTGTTAGGCTTCTCAATCAATGGTAAACCTTTTACCATTCCTTTTCTGTGCAACAAATTTAATCCTCCGAAATTGAGATGTCCAAATCTCAAGTGCCATAACCAATTTTCATCTTTTACTTGTTTCTGAAAGGCTTCTTGAGTTACAGCTACTATGCTCCTTCCTTTTCCTTTCAAGTCAGTGTTGAGCTTGAGAGGAAACATTCTATTGCTGGTCATATGTATTTCAGCAATGATTTTCTTGCTTGGAGGTACATATTTTATTGTGCACACATCATCTTTGAAAATTACATTGTAACCTTTGTTTACGAGCTGCCCAACGCTCAAAGGATTACACTTCAAACCTGGAATGTAATACACATCTGGAACAAATTTTTGCTCACCATTTCTTGCTCGAATACTAACTCTGCCTTTTCCTTTTACATAGATCTTAGTATCAATCCCTGTGGTTACTTCTGATTTAACTTCTTCATCTAGATTGGAAAATATTGCTCTATTTCCAGTCATGTGATTACTACATCCCGAATCTAAGAACCAAACATCATCTTCTCTATCACGTGCTACATTACATGCTAACATCACATTGCTTGGGTTATTTTCTTCTTTTTCTACATTAGCATTCTGCATATTTTTCATGTCATTTTTCTTCTTTCTACATTCATTGGCATAGTGCCCATATTTCCTGCAATAATAACATTGGACATTGGATTTGTCATACCTTTGTCCATGTGCATGTTGGTGTTGGTGTCCACCTTGTTGGCTGTTGCTTTGGCCATGGCTTTGATTCTGACTGTTGCTCCTTCCACCTCTGTTTTGGCTTCTGCCTCTTCCTCTTCCTTTGCCTCGACCTCTTCCTCTTCCTGAAGGCATCTGGGTCTTGAAGGCATGCTCTAGAGATGAGTTTTCATCTCTGCTCAATCTCTGTCCATGAGTTATCAGTGAGGCATGAAGTTCATCGACTGTGAATTTTGAGAGATCTTTGGTCTCTTCTATGGTGGTAACAATAACATCAAACTTTTAGGGTAAGCTCCTCAAAAGTTTCTCCACAATCCTTCTTTCTTCGAGAGTTTCTCCATGGGACCTTATCTGATTGACAATCCCAATCACATGAGTAAAGAATGTGTCTACATTATCTGACTCTTTCATGCAAAGAGTTTCAAAATCTCTTCTCAGCAACTGAAGCTTTGTTGTCTTAACTTTCTCCATACCTTGATAGGCTACCTTCAGAGTTTCCCATGCCTCCTTGGATCTCTTAGCTGCTGCTATCCTTGGAAACACACTCTCATTTACTGCCTGATACAAATATAAGAGGGCTTTAACATCCTTCTTTCTATTATTCTTCAATATATCCTTCTCTGCTTGAGTTAAGGCATTAAAATCCTGCTCATCAGCTGGTTCAACAAAACCATCTTCTACAAACTCCCATAAGTCTTGTGAGACAAACAAGGCTCTCATGGTAATGGCCCAATAATCATAGTTTTTTCCATTAAATTGTGGAATCTGAACATTTCCAATGCTCATACCAGTGCTTGGTCCAGCCATTGCTTTTAAACTGAACTCTGAATTTCAACAAACTATCTTTCCTTTTCTCTGAAAGAACAAACTCTTTTAAAACAAAAACTAATGCTCTGTTATCTTTGAGAAATACTTGACCTTTGACTTCTGTTGAGCTTTCACACTGCTGGAGAAAATGCTTCAACAAGTCTTCTTCTTCTTCAGCTTCTTTGAAACCTTCAAAGAGCCTTAACTAGCTCTGATACCATGTTGGAATATTGAAAATTCCTTAACAGTAAATGGAGAATAAAACTCCCCTCTTCAACACAGAGAAAATATTAAAATTTCACTCACAGAAAATAGAGTTCAACACTAAAAAAATTCTATTTCATTCACTGTAAAAATCTATTACAATAAAAAACTTCTTCCTCTAAGAGGGATTACAAAATTCTGGACTGTTACAAGACACAGTGCCAAACAAGACTCTTTTCTGTCTCACATAGAAGATACTCTGTTCACTTTTCAAAAAAAATAAACACACTGCTGTGCAACTCAAAATTTTACACTGCTGTATGTAAAAACTAAAAACTTACAATCTGTCTTTCACTTTTTATACACACTACTGTGTAAAAAAAATTACTTTTCAACTCACTCTTTTTTTTTTTTTTTTAAATACAATGGCCTGCGGGCTTTTTTTAAAACTTCCCAGATCATAACTACTAAAATGAAACACTATTTATATATATTATAAATATTAAAAGCATATATATATATATATATATATATATATATATATATATTACAATGCATATATTATATTCAAGAGCATAATACACCAGAGGTTTTAAAAAAAAAAACCTTTACACTTCGTGATGTGTAAAACATAAAACGTAACCATAAAATCTTTAAAAAATTATTCAAAAATTTCACAAAACCTTTTCTGTCGGACTTCAAAAACATTCAACTGGTTTGAGAATTGATTTCGGGTGCCAAAAATGCCCTGCTGATGTCACCCAGATTGTGACACGAATTTCAAATTAAATCCACCCTAAACATTTTCGAGTCCAATTTCTCCAACTGCGTGAACGAGCCAAGTGAAACCCGAACTAATCATGCAATGCCACATGATAAAAACCGGCGGGTAAATTTATGAGCTTTGAATGTGGTAGGTGGAGTTTTAAACCCGAGTTGACTATGAAATCTCAAAGCTATGTTGCGTGATTTAGAACCATAATGTCTTCAATGTTCAGGCGGTTGTTGCTGAGCCATTAAACAACAACTTTCAGGCTTAATTAAATGCACAATTGAATTTTCAGTTGCGTGCACCATACAAATTCTTGTAGCGTTTGTCCTTCTCTACGTTGTTGCAGTTGAAGTTAAAATTCAACAAGTGATATAATATGGGTCAGGAATTATCATTCTAACAGTATTAATATCAGTGGTTTTATGGTGTCTGCTGCTCCCCCGGTGCCATTGTTAGAATTCATTGCACTTCGCTCTCCAGGTAAAACTCAGCCCCTGAATTTTCTATTTACTCTTTTTGGACAACTTTTAAAAAGCTATTCTACATGTCCTTCGTCCTTTTTCGTTCCTCTTTGTTCCACAGTCCGTAGCAGCAACTGATAGATTTCAAGGGTGCACTGTGCTTTTGTGGATCTCAAGTTTTAACATACGATGGTTGATGTCATGGAGTTGCCGAGCAGACATGCTGTTCTGCCATTCCGGAACGGGGTTCTGTTCCTCGGTGCCATATAAGTTACCCCATATAAACCTAGTGCCATATATATGTTTCACTTTTCCATTGTAACATATATACATATATATATATGTTTCACTTTGCCATATAAACCTAGTGCCATATATATATACACTTGTGTGCTATCCGGGATATATGTAAATAGACTTGGATGCTATTTTTTCTCGTCCATTGTCGATTACCAAAAAGATTACTTAAAAAGGTAATATGTGGTATACCTGGTATATTTTTTAAGAAAGTTTTTTTAAGAGAGGGAACAATAATTTTTTTCGGTATGTGTAATAGTCTAAGTCATATATACTAGAAATTCATGTTTTTCGCAAAGACTAAGGCATTCACTCTAGTTTGACTTGGAACAGTTAATCTTTCATGGCGAGCCATGCCCTCACTCATGATCCAGCAGAGGACTTGTCTGTCTTAACAAGGGCGATCTTACCACTACGCCGTCTCCATAGACCTTATATTCTTTAAGCAAGTTATTATTATTATTATTATCTAATTTTAAGATCATGGCCAAATCAGACACCAAATTAGTGTATGAGCTTCTATTGTTTGTGGGACAATGGACCCATCTCCCCATATCGATTTGACTGCTAAGTCTATAAAGACATACATAATCTACCCCTCTGGTTTTAAACCTCTGACCTATTAAAAAGAAACACATACTCTTAACCATTAAGAAAAAAATGTGATTCAAAATCTGTAAATATTTTCTAAAAAGTCCAAAAACTCAAAGTAAAAACTACAACCCATAATTAATTGACTTGTGTGTCTAAAAAAATGCCATTTCGACAGTGGTGAAGTCCACCTTGCTCAAATGGATTAAGTCATTAAACTAGGATGGGTGAATGGAGCTGGCCTAAAACCATACACGTAAGTTTGTTGTCAACTATTGTTACAGATGAACCAAAGCTTGTAGTCAGACCGATTAATGTGACTATCTTACCCTTGTGTGTGATTATGAACCCAATTTTTATCTGATAATGAACCCATGATTCCATGCTTTGATGATGGTTTATTATGATTTAATGATTGATGGTTTCCGACTTTCTATAAATAACTTTCAGCCCAGTAGAGATAGCTCTAAGGAAGGGGTGCAGGAGGACTAACATGAGGGAGGATACCAACTTTAGAGCTTGCACGATGACACAATATTTATTGCATTGATGTTTTGAGTGAAGCGTTGATGACACATTGAGGTTGAACACGATGAGGTTCCATGATGAAGCTAAAGTTATAACCCGCCCTATGGGCTACCTCCTTCCACCCATCAAGCTATGTCTTCCTCTTAATTTATGGCATTTTATATTAAATCCTGCCATTGGTTCCACGATTTAAGCTAAAGGTCAACCTATGGGCTACTCAACCATCCGTTAAAATTCGTTGCACTTGGCTCTCGAGGTAAATCTCAGCCCTTGAATTTTCTATTTACTTTTTTTGGGACAACATTTATATTGCCAAGGGCATTTACTTGGGCTTTGTAGTGGTTATGGACGGAGTTTGTGCAGGCTGATGTTCCATTTAAATCCATTCTTATCGCCCATGTGAAAGCAGCTTTTAAAATATATGGAATTTTTAATGTCCGTGG
This sequence comes from Pinus albicaulis, assembly GCA_034641835.2. Taxonomy (NCBI): domain Eukaryota; kingdom Viridiplantae; phylum Streptophyta; class Pinopsida; order Pinales; family Pinaceae; genus Pinus; species Pinus albicaulis. Next base: position 1,460,277,685 of record CM076570.1, read on the forward strand.
GGTTTCAGGGAAAAAATTTTGAGGACTTGGGATGGAAGTAACCAATGGGTCTATGGTTTAGCATTGAAAATATTATTGGGTCTATGGTTTAGCATTGAAAACTTTATTTTATTATGTTACTTCTCAACTTTAAATTCTCTAATGGGCAGAGTAGTTATTCAGGGTAAATTTGATAACCAAGGTTTTTCAATAACAAGAGTAAGTTGTTAATCTAGATGAAAATACTAGATCATTTTTACGGGAGAGTATCTTATTTAAAAACATAAGAACAACATTTATAACATTTATAAGATACTTCCAATATGAATATCTCAAATCCAATTAAAAAATAGTCCAGAAAACAAATAAGTCAGATATGAAAAAAAGGTAAACTATATAATTTAATTTTTTTCTGCAAAACTCGTCTACAACAAAATTTTAATGCTCATTGTTCCCCAAACAACAAAATTTTAATGCTCAGTGTTCCCCAAAGTGTTCCCAAAACTCTAAAGGAGAAAAACCTTAAATTGTTTTTAATTTTAATAGATAACAAACAAATTGTCATTGATGTTCTTGGGTGAAAGTGCAGGATACAATTTTATATATAATTTTATCAGTATATAGTTTTAGCTAAAAAACACCATTGAAAATATGTCCAATGCTAATTCATTTTATTACTTACATTTACTTTTACATTTTCATTTGCTACTCACATTTACTTTTGCATTCTCATTTGTCTTGTATGCAGTATCTAATCTATTTGCATCCAATTTTTGTAATCATTTTTAATAAATTAATATCTTAGATAGCTTACCACTTTTAATCGGTTTATGTAAGGGAATTTAATGTCAATAAAATTAGTTACGCACACCCTATATTTGTCCATTTATATAGGGTTTTCAAGAAAATATCACAAATTTTTGGGTAATTTTTTATAACCTAATTCCATTTATATAAATGATATTACATAATCAATTTTCTTTTAAGGAGTAAACTATATTTGGGTGTGCAAAACACAATTTCAATGACATGTTGTGGTTGATACCACTTCTTTTAGCTTCATATATATCTAGCTTTATATACATATTAGATCATATGTTAATTGTCTTCTATTTTGAAAAGCATTCAATGGTGATATCTTGCATCCACAAAGAAGAAATGATGATCATAAGGTATTTGCTATCAGTAACTATGCTGATGAGAATTCCCACAAAAAAAGAAATTGATATTTCATAAATGGATCGTGTAGAAATTTATTTGATACATGAGAACTGTTGCAAACTTCTTAACAACTGCACGAATTAAATGGACAAAATAATGTCAATGCTACAATTAATTTTCAATGGCATGTTATGGTTGAGACCACTTCTTTTAGCTTCATATATATCTAGCTTTATAATAAACATCTATTACATCATATGTTAATTCTCGTATATTTTGAAAAACATTCTATTGTAATCTCTTGCATCCACAAAGAAAAAATGATGATAACAAAGTATTTGCTACTAGTAAATATGTTGATGAGAGTTCCCACAAACTAATAAATTGATATTTGGTACATGGATCTTGTGGAAATTTATTTGATACATGAGAATTGTAATCCTTTAACCTATTCGTTGCAAAATTCTTGACAATTGCAAGAATTAAATGGAAAAAATAATGTCAATGCCACAATTAAGCATGAAAGTGGGGAATTGAGATGATAGCATCTAAGATTAATAAACCATAAAGAAAAAATTGAAAAGAAGCTTATTCATACCTTAAAAAAGTTAAATGGTTATCTTCTTCATATCTTGGACAACCTAGTTGTACATTTTGCAATTGAAACACTTTCATTACTAACTACCACTTGCACTTGCTTTAGTTGATTAGCACATGAGCTCCAGTACGTAGATAAGTAACTTACTGTAAAACTTGTTGTATAGAGTGGTTGTAGGGTATCTCTACCCACTATGCAATATTCTTGGCACTGTATTAATGCAATTATTAGGGCATGTAGCAATGACAACATAAGAGAGATAGTGATTCTCTCAGATTCTTTTGGCAACAAACTTTTCTATCATTAACATAATGAAGAGTTCAAATGAGAACTTGAAGCAACAATATATATCAACATTGCTTACCTACCTATGGGTTGTCAGGAATATCCATGAAAACTCTTGAAAAGCTTTTGTAAAACTGAACACGAGAAAGGAAATATTATGAGATTTTATGGAAAATAAGGAATAAATGTTGGCTAAAGTAGAGCTTGATGTTTACCTTTATATACTCTATTGTATCCCCTCTTGATTTCCATATCTCCACCATTGGGAAAGATGGTGCAATTTCAGTAACCTGTATCAAAGCAATTATATTACCAATTACCAACTAATAATGAATAACATGAAGATTAATAGAGAAATTAAGCAAGATACAATTATATAAATAATAACTAAACACTAAATTTAGGGAAACATTTTAAAACAAAGTTGATGTAATATTAATGTTTTGCTTTAAAGTTATGATGAAAAAATGAAAAAATTATTAAAAAAATAAGAATTAATGATCACTCTCTCATCATCGTTATTATGAATAAGATAACGTTGTTAAGGTTTTATTAAAAAAAGTGAAAGAAAATTTGAGATATAAATTTTTCTAATAATAAGCATATTATAACAACCATAAAATAACGTGGTCAACATTATTAGTTGTTTTTGTGTTGAGTGTTTGTTATAATAATTGTTATAGGTGTATTAATAACAATTATGGGTTGCAGTCATACTAATATAACTTAATACAAATTTGAGTGGGTTTAGATCTCTCAAATTCTAGCCTAGTATTAAGGAAAAATTGGCTCAAATTCTTACCTAGTCTTAAGGAAAAATTGGTTGTTAAAGGAGTATTACTTTTATGAGCTTCTTATTTTATTTTAACCTATGAAATGACTTGAGCATTGCTTGATAAATTGTATTTACGCAATTAAAAAAGATACTTTAATTTCAATAGAAATGTGGCAAGAGATGCTTGTGAGCTAGCATTATATTCAAATGAGCATCTCTTTCTCAAGTTTTTTTTTTCCAAATTTCTTTTTATTTCACATTATTGGCAAGGAGCTCCATGATTTTTTTATATGATCCAACCTATCACGGAGTTCATGAATCTATTTTTTATGGTTCTTGAGTGCAAAGGGTTTCCTTTCCATTTTCTCTCTTCATATTTGTCATTGTTGATTCTTATCCCACCTTGGTACTTTCTCCACTTCTCAAATGTCATATAGTAAAGTGTAGGATGAGAAGGGAGCAGGAAGAGGAAGGAAACCATCATTACTATGCCATTGTTTTGGGACAATTATATTAGTGTAACTTTCATTTTAAATTTAACTTCCTATTATATTTTTTAAAAGATATATAGAAGCTCAAATTTTAATTGTATTTCATTATCCATATATTCTTCTCGATTATTGTTCCAAGCTAATTTACAAATGCATGGCTCCATACCAACAAAAAGAGGAGTGGGTATTTCATGGCTACTTGCTCATTCATGGATGTGCCCATTTCCATTGACAATAAAATCACCACAAACATTTTGCAATACGTCAATTCCAATTTTACTACAAATTATTTTATAATTCCCAACATTCCTTCGTAGAATGATACCTCTTTTGCCACCAATTTCAACAACAATCACCGGAGCCTCAATTCCGCACGATTTCTCGCAAAATTCCTGCATAGTGTAGGTCGTCATCTCTTTTTCACAGTGGGGCTTACCCTGGACTCGTGTCCCACTTGTAACAATGGTTCCCGTGTATATCTGCATCCATTAACAATATCAACTTCATTATGCCCAAGATTTATCTTCGACAATCACATTTCTTTAATATCATCTGTCTTCACATTGATTTTCCCTATAGGCCTCCCACGCCTTTCAATTATACAGGCACTCCACCAAACACCGAATAACTATTGAAATGTTACTTTCAACAGCCCTGTGCAGAGCCAATTTCCAATTTTGATTACCAGGTTTATGTCCTCCATCCGCTTACCAAAAATGTTTGAACAGTCAAAATCTGGATTTGAAATTACAGACCTGTACAGTGAGGAACAGAGCATTGAATGGTCGTCTTCCAAAATCGTTGAAGAGTCACGGTTGTGGTAGTTTTTGAAATAACAGAGGATTTCTATTTTAAAGCAGAGTTTAATTTTTGAACGAGGGAGACAGGTTAGTTTAAAGTTTTTGTGGTCCCACAAACCACGTCAACAATCCACGGGAGCAGTGGTCATCACAGTCAATAGGCAGACACGTGGTGGAGTATGATTTTAGCAGATCTTTGTTTGGGCCGCTCGCACAGTTGAGTTCCGGACCTGAAAGGGTTATAGGGCGGATTTGAATCGATTTCGGGTCACAACTTGTGCCGACGTCAGCAAGCCCAAACCGGACCCGATACGGTTTATAGGGCGGACTTTATAAGGATTTCGGGTCATAATTAGGCTGACGTCAGCTCCCAAAATTGTAACCCGAAATCGTTATGCAGACGGGTTAAATGTTTTTTGAAGTCCAGGTTTATGCGCATCGGAGTTTTGTGAAGGTTCACATTTTTTTATTAATGTTTATATATGTTTTAAACATATGTTTTATAAAACATTTGCGCAGAGAAAAGCGAGGGGCCCCCGACAAAGGTTTTTAATAGATTTGTTTTATTATTTACATAGTTTGTTATGTTTTTAATATATGCGTTGCATATAAAAGAAAAAGGCCCGAGAGCTTGTTTTGTAATGTAGTTTTTATTTTGTATACACATAGTAGTGTAATAGATAGAGTAGTGAAAAACACAGTAGTGTGTTTTTAGAGACAAAGTGTGTTTCTGAGTGAAACAGTGAAGTCTTTGTGTGCACTGTGTCATAGCAGCAATCACCATTTTGTAATTCCTCTAGTAGAGGAAGAATTTGTAATAGTTTTTTTTTTAAGGAATAGAAGTTTGTTTTCAAGTGGAAACTCTGTCTCCTGTCAAGAATTTTTAATTTCTCTGTGTTAGAAGAGGAGAGTATTACTCTCTCCATTATTTGTTATGGAATTTTCAATATTCCAACATGGTATCGGAGCTAGTCCAGGCTCTTTGAAGGTCAAAGAAGCTGAAGGAAGGAGTTCTTTGTTGCAGCAGCTTCTCCAGCAGTGTGAAGACTCAGCCAAAAATAATTCAAGTTATTTCTCTATACAGTTTATTGTGTTACTGTTGCAGAACAATCAGCTATTTTAAATACACAGTCAAGTGTTTTTTGAATCATAGTTAAGAGTGCAGAATGGCTATAGCTAGCACTAGCATGGGTGTTGGAAATATCCACCTCCCACTATTTAATGGGAAAAATTATGACTATTGGTCAATAACTATGAGAGCTTTATTTGTCTCCCAAGACTTATGGGAATTTGTTGAGGATGGCTTTGAAGAGCCAGCAGCTGAAGAAGAGTTTGATGATTTTAACTCAAGAAGAGAAAGAGTTGTTGAAGAGAAATAGGAAGAAAGACTCCAAAGCTATCTTCTTATTGTATCAAGCAGTGCATGAGAGTGTGTTTCCGAGGATAGCAGCAGCAAAGAGATCCAAAGAAGCATGGGAAACTCTCAAGACAACCTATCAAGGCATGGAAAAAGTGAAGACACCAAAACTTCAGTTGCTGAGGAGAGACTTTGAAACTCTCTGTATGAAAGAGTCAGATACTATTGACTCATTCTTGACTCATGTGATTGGAATGGTCACACAAATAAGATCTCATGGAGAGACTCTTGAAGATAAGAGGATTGTGGAAAAACTCTTGAGGAGTCTACCCTCAAGATTTTATGTGATTGTCACCACCATAGAGGAGACTAAGGATCTCACAAAATTTTTAGTGGATGAAATTCATGCATCACTGATGACCCATGAGCAGAGATTGGGTAGGAGTGAAAACTCATCTCTGGAACATGCCTTTAAGACCCAGATGTCTTTCGGAAGAGGAAGAGGGCAAGGCAGAGGAAACAAGAGAGGAAGAGGCAGAAGCCAAAACAGAGGTGGAAGGAACAGTCCAGCAAATGCTCAAGGAAGAGCCAGCAATCCAAATCAGCATCAAGGCCAAGGCAGTAGCCAGCAAATTGGTCAGCAGAATGCTCAAGGACAAAGGTATGATAATTCCAATGTCCAATGTCACTATTTTAAAAAATATGGTCATTATGCAAATGAATGTAGAAAGAAGCAGCATGATATGGGAAATAGAACAAATGCAAATTTTACAAGGGAAAATCTTAGCCAAGACAATTTATTTTTAACTTGTAATATGGCTGAAGAAAAGAATGAAGACTTATGGTTTCTAGACTTCGGTTGCAGTAACCATATGACATGAAATATAACAATGTTTTCTATGTTAGATGAGAGTGTGAAGTCACAAGTCACACTAGGAACTGATAGAAAAGTTTCTGTTATGGGAAAAGGAAATATAAATGTTTTAACAAGGAAAGGTGCAAAGAAATCCATAGCATATGTTTATTATGTTCCAGGAATGAAGTGTAACCTCTTAAGTATTGGACAGATTGTTCAAAAGGGGTACAATGTATTTTTTGAGGATGATGTTTGTACCATCATGGAAAAACCACCCAGCAAACAATGTATTGCTGAAGTGAAGATGACAAGGAACAGGATGTTCCCTCTTAGAATGAGAGTATATTTGAATAATGGTGAAGAGAAAGCAGCAGTGGCACAAGAGGCTATCCAAAGAAAACCAAAAGATGAAAATTGGTTGTGTCACTTGAGATTTGGACATCTCAACTTTGGAGGTCTTAACTTGTTGAATAGAAAAGGAATGGTAAGAGGTTTACCATTGATAGAGAAACCAGATAGCCTTTGTGAAGGTTGTATCTTGGGGAAACAACACAGAGAAATTTTTCCTTCCAGGAAAATCATATGGGCAAAGGCAACCTTAGAGATTATCCACTCATATTTGTGTGGACCGATGCAAACTCCATCGCTTGCTAGCAGCCACTACATGTTAACATTCATAGATGATTTTACAAGAAAAACTTGGGTTTACTTTTTGAAAAACAAAAGTGAAGTGTTTGAAAGATTTTGCAATTTCAAAGCACTTGTTGAGAACCAAAGTGGGCTACATATCAAAGTCCTAAGGACTGATATAGGAGGTGAGTATATCTCTAAAGATTTTCTACGTTTTTGTAGAGAAAATGGTATTCATAAGCAGTTTACAACTAGATATACTCCGCAGCAAAATGGAGTAGCCGAAAGGAAGAATAGAACCATAATGGACATGGTGAGGAGTATGTTAAAGGAAAAGCATTTGCCTCATGATTATTGGGCTGAAGCTGTACATTGTGCAGCGTACATTTTGAATAGGTGCCCTACAAAAGCAGTTATGAACAAAGTACTAGAAGAGGCATGGAGTGGCACAAAGCAAGGTGTCACACACATGAAGGGTTTTGGATGTGTGGCTTATGCACACATTCCATATCAGCTAAGGAAGAAGTTGGACAACAAGGGGGAGAAATTTATTTTCATTGGATACAGTGAGGAATCCAAGGCTTACAGGTTATACAACCCATCCACCAAGAAGTTTATTGTGAGCAGAGATGTTCAATTTATTGAAGAGGAAGCTTGGGATGGAAGCATAGAGAAAACAGTGAATGTTAAACACTGTTTATATTAGGATGAAAATGATGATGAATTGGATGAAATACATCCCCAAACAACAGCTCCAACACAAGGGCAGCAAGGCACACCCTTCATGAGAAATGAAAGTGCTTCTCCAAGCACACCACAAGGAGGAAATTCAAGTGCTTCTTCAAGCATTTGTACACCTAATGAAAGAGGTAAGAAGTTCAGAAATTTGAATGACATTTATGCACAAGAGGCAACAAATGAAGGTATCAATTCTTTGTTTACTTTATATTTTCATGTTGAAGATCCTATCCACTTTGAAGAAGCTATTAAGGATAGAAAATGGATAGAAGCTATGGATGAGGAGATTAATGCCATAGAGAGAAGCAAGACATGGGATTTGGTTGAACTCCCAAAAGGTAAAGATGTCATTGGAGTTAAATGGGTCTACAAGACCAAGAGTAATGCTGAAGGAAAAATAGAGAGACACAAGGCCAGACTTGTTGTCAAAGGTTATAAGCAGAAGCATGGGATAGATTATGAGGAAACTTTCGCACCAGTTGCTAGAATGGAAACCGTGAGAGTAGTGTTGTCCATAGCAGCACAAAACAAGTGGAAAGTTTACCAAATTGACGTGAAGTCAGCATTCCTAAATGGAGTGTTAATGGAAGAGGTTTACATTGAACAACCTCTCAGATATGAAAAGAAAGGCCAAGAGCACAAAGTGTGCAAGTTGAAGAAAACTCTTTATGGGCTGAAGCAAGCGCCAAGAGCGTGGTCCAGTAGGATAGATTCCTATCTATTGGAAAATGGATTTGAAAAGTGTGAGGGAGAACCCACCATCCACATCAAAGAAAAATATGGTAAAATGTTGATTATAGTTTTATATGTTGATGATGTTATTTTCACAAGTAATGATGATTACCTTATTGAAAATTTTAAAACAGTCATGAAAGAAGAATTTGAAATGAATGACATGGGTTTGTTGAAATACTTCTTAGGAATAGAAGTAGAACAAGATGAAAATGGGATTTTTATCTCATAGGAAAAATATGTTAATGAAGTGCTTGAAAGATTTAGTATGCAGGAGAGCAAAGCAACGATCACTCCCACAGTGATGGGATTAAAACTCAGCAAAGAGGATAGCAGCAACAATTTTGATTCTAGCTTGTACAAGAGCATAGTTGGCAGCCTCATGTATTTGACTGCAACTAGGCCCGACATAATGCATGCTATTAGTTTGATTTCCAGATTCATGGAGAAGCCAAAGGATGCACATTGGTAGGCAGCGAAGAGAATTCCGAGGTATGTTAAAGGTACCAAAAGGTATGGCATTTTATATAGTGCTTCAGAAAATCCAGATTTAGTTGGATACACTGATAGTGATTGGGATGGAAGTGTAGATGATCAGAAGAGCACTTCCGGTTATGTTTTTCACATGGGTTTAGGAGCCATTTCATGGGCTTCTAAAAAGCATCCCATTGTAGCATTGTTTATAGCAGAGGCAGAATATGTGGCAGCTACAGTAGTAGCTTGTTAAGAAATTTGGATGAGGAGGATGTTAAGAAGTTTGTGCCAAGAGCAGACAAAAGGAACAATGATTTATTGTGACAATAGCTCAGCTATTGCATTATCGAAGAATTCTGTGTTTCACAAGAGAATGAAACACATTGACACAAAGTTTCATTACATCAGAGAATTGGTAAACAATAGTGAAATTGTTTTGGAACATTGTAGAACTCAGGTGCAGTTTGCAGACATTCTGACCAAGCCATTGGGACAGAAAATTTTTGAGTTTTTGAGAAAATGTCTGGGTATGACTGATAACCCAGCAGTTGAAAGTAAGGGGGAGTGTTGAAATGTTACTTTCAACAGCCTTGTGCAGAGCCGCTTTCCAATTTTGATTACTAGGTTTATGTCCTCCAGCCGCTTACCAAAAATGTTTGAACAGTAAAAACCGGGATTTGAAATTACAGATCTATACAGTGAGGAACAGAGCATTGAATGGACATCTTCCAAAATCGTTGAAGAGTCACAGCCATGGCAGTTTTTGAAAGAGCAGAAGATTTCTATTTTAAAGCAGAGTTTGATTTTTGAACGAGGGAGACAGGTTAGTTTAAAGTTTTTGTGGTCCCACAAACCACGTCAACAATCCACAGGAGCAGTGGTCCTCGCAGTCAATAGGCAGACACGTGGCGGAGTATGATTTGAGCGGATCTTTGTTTGGGCCGCTCGCACAGTTGAGTTCCGGACCCGAAAGGGTTATAGGGTGGATTTGAATCGATTTCGGGTCACAACTTGTGCCGACGTCAGCAAGCCCAAACCGGACCCGATACGCTTTAGAGGGCAGAGTTTATAAGAATTTCAGGTCACAATTGGGCTGACATCAGTGCACAGAATTGTAACCCGAAATGGTTATGCAGACGGGTTAAATGTTTTTTGAAGTCCGGGTTTATGCGCATCGGAGTTTTGTGAAGGTTCACATTTTTTTATTAATGTTTTATTACATATGTTTTATAAAAAATTTGCGCAAACAAAAGTGTGGGGCCCTCGACAAAGGTTTTTAATAGATTTTTTTTATTATTTACATAGTTTGTTATGTTTTTAATATATGCGTTGCATATAAAAGAAAAATGCTCGAGAGCTTGTTTTGTAATGTAGTTGTTATTTTGTATACACACAACAGTGTAATAGATAGAGTATTTAAAAACACAGCAGTGTGTTTTTAGAGATAGAGTGTGTTTCTGAGTGAAACAGTGAAGTATTTGTGTGCACTGTGTCATAGCAGCAGTCACCATTTTGTAATTTCTCTGGCAGAGGAAGAATTTGTAATAGTTTTTTTTGAAGGAATAGAAGTTTGTTTTCAAGTGGAAACTCTATCTCTTGTCAAGAATTTTTAATTTCTCTGTGTTAGAAGAGGAGAGTATTACTCTCTCCATTGTTTGTTCTGGAATTTTCAATATTCCAACATGGTATCGAAGCTAGTCCAGGCTCTTTGAAGGTCAAAGAAGTTGAAGGAAGGAGCTCTTTGTTGCAGCAGCTTCTCCAGCAGTGTGAAGACTTAGCCAAAAAGAATTCAAGGTATATCTCTATACAGTTTATTGTGTTACTATTGCAGAACAATCACCTATTTTCAATACATAATCAAGTGTTTTTTGAATCATAGTTAAGAGTGCAGAATGGTTGGAGCCAGCACTAGCATGGGTATTGGAAATATCCACCTCCCACTATTTAATGGGAAAAATTATGACTACTGGTCAATAACTATGAGAGCTTTATTTGTCTCCCAAGACTAATGGGAATTTGTTGAGGATGGCTTTGAAGAGCCAGCAGATGAAGAAGAGTTTGACGATTTAACTCGGGCAGAGAAAGAGTTGTTGAAGAGTAATAGGAAGAAAGACTCCAAAGCTCTCTTCTTATTGTATCAAGCAGTGCATGAGAGTGTGTTTCCGAGGATAGCAGCAGCCAATAGATCTAAAGAATCATGGGAAACTCTTAAGACAACCTATAAAGGCATGGAAAAAATGAAGACAACAAAACTTCAGTTGCTGAGGAGAGACTTTGAGACTCTATGTATGAAAGAGTCAGATACTATTGACTCATTCTTCACTCATGTGATTGGAATGGTCACACAAATAAGATCTCATGGAGAGACTCTTGAAGATAAGAGGATTATGGAAAAACTCTTGAGGAGTCTACCTTCAAGATTTGATGTGATTGTCACCACCATAGAGGAGACTAAGGATCTCACAAAATTTTCAGTGGATGAACTACATGCATCACTGATGACCCATGAACAGAGATTGGGTAGGAGTGAAAACTCATCTCTGGAACATGCCTTTAAGACCCAGATGTCTTTCGAAAGAGGAAGAGAGCAAGGTAGAGGAAACAAGAGAGGAAGAGGCAGAAGCCAAAACAGAGGTGGAAGGAACAATCCAGCAAATGCTCAAGGAAGAGGCAACAATCCAAATCAGCATCAAGGCCAAGGTAGCAGCCAGCAAAGTGGTCAGCAGAATGCTCAAGGACAAAGGTATGATAATTCCAATGTCCAATGTCACTATTGTAAAAAATATGGTCAATATGCAAATGAATGTAGAAAGAAGCAGCATGATATGGGAAATAGAACAAATGCAAATTTTACAAGGGAAAATCTCAGCCAAGACAATTTATTTTTAGCTTGTAATATGGCTGAAGAAAAGAATGAAGACTTATGGTTTCCAGACTCCGGTTGCAGTAACCATATGACATGAAACATAACAATGTTTTCTATGTTAGATGAGAGTGTGAAGTCACAAGTCACACTAGGAACTGATAGCAAAGTTTCTGTTATGGGAAAAGGAAATGTAAATGTTTTAACAAGGAAAGGTGCAAAGAAATCCATAGAAAATGTTTATTATGTTCCAGGAATGAAGTGTAACCTCTTAAGTATTGGACAGCTTGTTCAAAAGGGGTACAATGTATTTTTTGAGGATGATTTTTGTACCATCATGGACAAACCACCCAGCAAACAATGTATTGCTGAAGTGAATATGACAAGGAACAGGATGTTCCCTCTTAGAATGAGAGCAGATTTGAAGAATGGTGAAGAGAAAGCAGCAGTGGCACAAGAGGCTATCCAAAGCGAACCAAAAGATGAAAATTGGTTGTGGCATTTGAGATTTGGACATCTCAACTTTGGAGGTCTTAACTTGTTGAATAGAAAAGGAATGGTAAGAGGTTTACCATTGATAGAGAAACCGAAAATCCTTTGTGAAAGTTGTATCTTGGGGAAACAACACAGAGAAATTTTTCCTTCCAGGAAAATCATAAGGGCAAAGGCACCCTTAGAGATTGTCCATTGATATTTGTGTGGACCGATGCAAACTCCATTTCTTGCTAGCAGCCACTACATGTTAACATTCATAGATGATTTTACAAGAAAAACTTGGGTTTACTTTTTGAAAAACAAAAGTGAAGTGTTTGAAAGATTTTTCAATTTCAAAGCACTTGTTGAGAAACAAAGTGGGCTGCATATCAAAGTCCTAAGGACTGATAGAGGAGGTGATTATATTTCTAAATATTTTCTACATTTTTGTAGAGAAAATAGCATTCATAAGAAGTCTACAACTAGATATACTCCGCAGCAAAATGGAGTAGTCGAAAGGAAGAATAAAACCATAATGGACATGGTGAGGAGTATGTTAAAGGAAAAGCATTTTCCTAATGATTATTGGGTTGAAACTGTACATTGTGCAGCGTACATTTTGAATAGGTGCCCTACAAAAGCAGTTATGAACAAAGTACCAGAAGAGGCATGGAGTGGCACAAAGCAAGGTGTCACACACATGAAGGTTTTTGGATGTGTGGCTTATGCACACATTTCGGATCAGCTAAGGAAGAAGTTGGACAACAAGGGGGAGAAATGTATTTTCATTGGATACAGTGAGGAATCCGAGGTTTACAGGTTATACAACCCATCCACCAAGAAGTTTATTGTGAGCAGAGATGTTCAGTTTATTGAAGAGGAAGCTTGGGATGGAAGCATAGAGAAAACAATGAATGTTAAACACTGTTTATCTTAGGATGAAAATGATGATGAATTGGATGAAATACATCCCCAAACAGCAGCTCCAACACAAGGGCAGCAAGGCACACCCTTGATGAGAAATGAAAGTGCTTCTCCAAGCACACCACAAGGAGGAAATTCAAGTGCTTCTTCAAGCATTTGTACACCTAATGAAAGAGGTAAGAAGTTCAGAAATTTGAATGACATTTATGCATAAGAGACAGCAAATGAAGGTATCAATTCTTTGTTTTCTTTATATTGTCATGTTGAAGATCCTATCCACTTTGAAGAAGCTATTAAGGATAGAAAATGGATAGAAGCTATGGATGAGGAAATTAATGCCATAGAGAGAAACAAGACATGGGATTTGGTTGAACTCCCAAAAGGTAAAGATGTCATTGGAGTTAAATGGGTCTACAAGACCAAGAGTAATGCTGAAGGCAAAATAGAGAGACACAAGGCTAGACTTGTTGTCAAAGGTTATAAGCAGAAGCATGGGATAGATTATGAGGAAAATTTCGCACTGGTTGCTAGAATGGAAACCGTGAGAGCAAAGTTGTCCATAGCAGCAAAAAACAAGTGGAAAGTTTACCAAATAGACGTGAAGTCAACATTCCTAAATGGAGTGTTAATGGAAGAGGTTTACATTGAACAACCTCTCGGATATGAAAAGAAAGGCCAAGAGCACAAAGTGTTCAGGTTGAAGAAAGCTCTTTATGGGCTGAAGCAAGCGCCAAGAGCGTGGCATAGTAGGATAGATTCCTATCTACTGGAAAATGGATTTTAAAAGTGTGAGGTAGAACCCACCCTCTACATCAAAGAAAAAGATGGTAAAATGTTGATTGTAGTTTTATATGTTGATGATGTTATTTTCACAGGTAATGATGATTACCTTATTGAAAATTTTAAAACAGTCATGAAAGAAGAATTTGAAATGATTGACATGGGTTTGTTGAAATACTTCTTAGGAATAGAATTAGAACAAGATGAAAATGGGATTTTTATCTCACAGGAAAAATATGTTAATGAAGTGCTTGAAAGATTTAATATGCAGGAGAGCAAAGCAGCGATCACTCCCACAGTGATGGGATTAAAACTCAGTAGAGAGGACAGCAGCAAGGATTTTGATTCTAGCTTGTACAAGAGCATAGTTGGCAGCCTCATGTATTTGACTGAAACTAGGCCCAGCATAATGCATGCTGTTAGTTTGATTTCCAGATTCATGGAGAAGCCAAAGGATGCACATTGGCAAGCAACGAAGAGAATTCTGAGGTATGTTAAAGGTACCAAAAGGTATGGCATTTTATATAGTGCTTCAGAAAATTCAGATTTAGTTGGATACACTGATGGTGATTGGGATGGAAGTGTAGATGATCAGAAGAGCACTTCCGGTTATGTTTTTCACATGGGTTCAGGAGACATTTCATGGGCTTCTAAAAAGCAGCCCATTGTAGCATTGTCTACAGCAGAGGCAGAATATGTGGCAGCTACAGCAGCAACTTGTCAAGAAATTTGGATGAGGAGGATGTTAAGAAGTTTGTGCCAAGAACAGACAAAAGGAATAGTGATTTATTGTGACAATAGCTCAGCTATTGCATTATCAAATAATTCTGTGTTTCATAAGAGAACGAAACACATTGACACAAAGTTTCTTTACATCAGAGAATTGGTAAACAATGGTGAAATTGTTTTGGAACATTGCAGAACTTAGGTGCAGTTTGCAGACATTCTGACCAAGCCGTTGGGACAGAAAATTTTGAGTTTTTGAGAAAATTTCTGGGTATGACTGATAACCCAGCAGTTGAAAGTAAGGGGGAGTGTTGAAATGTTACTTTCAACAGCCCTGTGCAGAGCCTCTTTCCAATTTTGATTACTAGGTCTATGTCCTCCAGCCGCTTACCAAAAATGTTTGAACAGTCAAAATCAGGATTTGAAATTACAGACCTATACAGTGAGGAACAGAGCATTGAATGGTCGTCTTCCAAAATCGTTGAAGAGTCACAGCCCTGGCAGTTTTTGAAAGAACAGAGGATTTCTATTTTAAAGCAGAGTTTAAATTTTGAAAAAGGGAGACAAGTTAGTTTAAATTTTTTGTGGTCCCACAGACCACGTCAACAATCCACGAGAGCAGTGGTCCTCGCAGTCAACAGGCAGACACGTGGCGGAGTATGATTTGAGCGAATCTTTGTTTGGGCCGCTCGCGCAGTTGAGTTCCGGACCCGAAAGGGTTATAGGGTGGATTTGAATCGATTTCGGGTCACAACTTGTGCCGACGTCAGCAAGCCCAAACCGGACCCAATACGGTTTATAGGGTGGAGTTTATAAGGTTTTCGGGTCACAATTGGGCTGATGTCAGTGCCCAGAATTGTAACCCGAAATGGTTATGCAGACGGGTTAAATGTTTTTTGAAGTCCAAGTTTATGCGCATTGGAGTTTTGTGAAGGTTCACATTTTTTTATTAATGTTTATATATGTTTTATTACATATGTTTTAAACATATGTTTTATAAAACATTTGGGCAAACGGATAAATGGAACGAGCTACGAAAGTCAAAATATCTGTAAACTAACACGTTTCCGTCTGGCGTGCTTTACATTTTTCGCCCACTAAAAGAACTGATACATATAATTAAAACATGATACAAATGCCAAATATATATTTTAAAGTATATTTATTTGTTACAAAGATTTTTAAAGTATATTATTTATTACTGTGCACGTGCAAGTTGAAAATAGAATTATACAGCAAACCCATTTTAGTTATATTTATTTCTTACACAGATTTTTAAGGTATATTTTGTTATTATTGTACTGCACATGCAAGTAGCATTATACACCAAACATTTTAGTTATATTTATTTGTTACAAAGATTTTTAAAATATATTTATTTATGATTGTGCACAGGCAATTAGCATTATACAACAAACCCTCCAATTTAGTTGCAAGTAGCATTATATTCCGAACCTATTTATTATACTCATATGTGTAGTAGATAACTAGTAATTTTTCGTCTTATTGAGGAGCCCTGGCAAGGTGAACTGGTGTGGTTATGAGAGACAGATTGTTCTTTCGAGAGATGCACAGGTAGAGATCTCGTATTTGTGCGATTTTTGAGATTTGGCTGTGATGAAAAACGGCTGTATGGATCTGGTTTGATGTGTTTTGCGAGACACACTAAAAGATAGATAACTAAGAATTTCCCAAACACTTAAGGAATAGAATATTTGGGAAGATTATCTCTCCAAAAATAAAACAAAAAAAAAGTTCATAATTAAATTTTAGAATTAAAAGTCAGTTACATAATTTCAAAAAAAGTATATTAATAGCACAAATAATCATAATTTTTTATTTGTAAAATAAAATTAACTAAATAAATTTAATTACATTCAACATAACAATGACAAACAAATATTTATTTTACTAAAATTTTACATGCACACAAAATTTGTAATAGAAAAACTCTAAATCTTATACCATGTTTAATTTTAAATATAGAATTTCAAAATAATAATTAATATTTTCACATTTCTATATGCTAATATTTCACCAACCATGCTAATATCTTGATGTGATTGTATTGGTTGGAACACAATGTTTGTACAAAGGCTATGAAGCCATGTTTGGCTGCTTGAATGAGATAGTGGAAATCCGTTTAGTACGGGGCTCACAAGCCCATGACATGGAAACCGCCTGCATCATCGTGGGCTATTTTGTTGACAGAGCCAACATGATGGAGTACTTGCAGAAAATCTCCAAAGGAATGGATCTGAAAGCATGTATTGGGGTCTAAGGGTCTACAAGGTGTGTTGGGTATCTGGGGGCGTGGCCTCCGAGCCTTTGAAAATGCTTTAGAAAACAGAGTGGATATTATCTCGATTTTGATTGGTTCAAACGCTGCTAGTTATCTTAAATTACTGGAACTCTATGGAAAGAAGACGTTCACGTTGAATTAGTTAATCATAGTCACCATGGCCATACACAATATATTTCACCAACCATGATCAACCATAGACAACATGTTAAGCATGGTTAACATGTTTATACATTATCAATTATAGAGAACATGGTCAACCATGATGAATTTGGTTAAATGATACTTGTCCATGGTCATCATGGCTAACATTATTAATCATGTTCAAACATAGTTGAACCATGATGAACTTGGTTAAACGATTCTTGGCCATCATATGTTGCTCGTTAGTTGTTGTCGTCCCAGAGCCAGGTGATTTTCCAAAGAGGAGAGGATCGGGGATTTAAAATCACCTCCAGTTTGTCCCAGCTTTAACTTCTTCCTTACATTAATCGCCTGCGCTTTAAGAAATATTTATGTGAGATTAAGTTTGTCACTTGTTATTTTGTCTCATATGAAGGTTAATTTTTTATTTCGTCCCTCATCCGTATGTATCATTAATGAGTGGGAGACCTAAAATGCAACATGGAAAGAGTCTGATACCTTATACCATCTCATTCGAACGAAAGCGTTACACCAAACATTAATAATTAGGAGATAGTAAGTATGAAAAGTAGAAATTTATGGATATAATAGTAATAGATAGAACTCTTTTGTATGGACTCTGATACCTTATACCATCTCATTCGAACGAAAGTGTTACACCAGACATTAATAATTAGGAGATAGTAAGTATGAAAAGTAGAAAGTTAGGGAAATAATAGTAATAGATAGAACTCTTTTATATTTGTTTGTATTAAGTGTAAAATTTGAAAGTAGAAAGTTAGGGAAATAATAGTAATAGGTAGAACTCCTTTATATTTGTTTGTATTAAGTGTAAAATTTGAAAATTGTCTTTTGGGTTTAATATTATTTAACGTGATAAATTTGTAATCAATAAAAAATAAAATAATATATAGAAAACTATCACAAAATGGTAGATTAATATTTATAATATAACATATCACTTTATAACTATCCATGGTTCCAAAAGGTGTAAAGAGTGTTAAGTTGGTAATACATAGTTCAAATAATAATTGAAATGTTAAGATGATGAAAGTTGAGTGAGATATAATTTACCACTTATTTTACCAATGAAATATTAAAACCATTATGTAGAAATATTGATTTCTATAATGGGCATTCTATGTTGTTTGAAGAAGGGAATTAAAAAAAAAAATTTCCTATGTTTGATATGGTGGCATTGAAAATACATGTTGTATTCTTATTCATTTGTATTCCTTATTATTAATGATTATCTCATTTAGAAATTTATCTATAATTGTTGTAAATCAAGACAATGTATTATTAATTTCAAAAATTGAGTGGCCTTCACCAAGTTTCCACCTATTTTTTTGTACATTCCATTAGTTTGAGGAGATGCAGTAATAGATTATTGGCTTAAGGATAAAGAGGCAATGATGATACTTTGTTAACAACATCAATGAATGCTAATGCTTAGTAAATATGTATGGTATGTGTTGTTTCCATGTGGGTCTACCCTTAGCTATAGATTAGCTCCTAAAAAAACAAAGTTTTCTCCTCATGCCACAAACTACCTCAAACAATAAAATGCTACGCTACAAGTCACATGTGTACAATTGTACTCCATATTAGTTTCGGCATATAATTAATGGCTAGATCAACAATCTAGAGTGTTTATGCAATCTTTGTTTGCATGTTTCATTACTACTCACACCATTTCCTAAACAAGTATGTCCCTTCTAGCTTTAGGTTATGATTTATTTTATCTTTGCTTTAATTCTTGTAGGTCAAGTGTGATTATTTTTTGCTATGAGTATCCACTTTGTCTCGTGTGCTCTATGTCTCATCACTCTACATAAATTAGTGAGGTTTATTCAGAATCCTATTAACCTACACCTTCATTTGAGTCTCCTCCCCATTCCTTCTATCCCATGACTAAATCTCATCATTCTTAGTCTCTTTTATTGAATTCATTTGAATCTATATCATTATCGTTGGGGCTATGAGCCTATAACTTGGCTAGGGTTATTCAACCCTTAACTATAGGTAGGTGCCTAAAAACATGAATTCTTCTCTTAAAGTCATGAACTACCGTAAACCATGAAATGCTTAGCTACAAGTCAAATGAGTACAATTTATTATTGGGCCATGATATATTTCATGTCCTTCGACTTTGGTGTGGAAAAATTACAAGAAATGGGATTGGAAAAGCTACAGTCTTGACCTACAAATGTCTACAGTATCAGCTCATAAAACCTCAAAATAAAAGCGCATTCGGCATGGAAAGTAAAATATATTCGACCTTCCCAATTGTTCTATTTTGGGTTGGTCCGACTACAGTACATTCAACTCTTCCACTTGAGAAAAAAATTATGAAATCGAAATATCATAACGGGATTTTCATCATCAGGTTTTGCAATGTGGAAAACGTTCCTCCTATGCTGCGACACCTCCTTCGCAAATGAAAATAGGTTGACTTGGGTCATGTAAATGAAATATGCGATACAATGAAATCAAAGGTCAATTAAAGGTGTGATGATATATAGCTTGCAGAACTTTTTCATGAGCACGACTGCATGTAGTAGGTAGTGTAGTGCCATAATTGGAACTAGCATTTGGGAAGGTCTCTAGGAGGAGGCAAAATGGATTGGTTGGCTCCATTTCCATTCTCCACTACAAACACCATCTTCAGTCCCCACGTTGTATGCAGTTATGAATGGAAATGAATGAACCACACACCTAAATGCATTAATTCGTGAACATCATCAATCATATAATCAAACAATCATTCACAAATTTCAACACCAAAACAAAGAAAGATGAATGAGTAAAGGTTAGGTTAGGTTAGGTTACCTGGATTGTCGACTCTGAATCGGATAGTCGTCCAACCAATGGTGGGCATGCCCACAATGTTGCGCTCGGGAGGATCCACGAGATTGAATTTGGGAGGGCCCTTATTTGGGTCATAGTTCCCAAACCCTCTTCCAACAAAAAATAAATTGAAGCCATGAAGATGGACTGGATGATTCTCGACTGTCAGCATTTTGGTGCCTTGAAGTACTAATTGCACCATTGAGTTAAAGGGAATATGAGTGAGTCTCATTCCTTTCGATGTTATTGGGTGTTTTGGTGGAGTGCATGTATAATTGAAAGGCGTGGGAGGCCTATCAACAAAATCAGTGTGAAGACATCAGTGATATAATATATTAATTAAATGGGCTTGCAGAAGAGAAATATTGGGAATAACGAAGCTGATATTGTTAATGGATGCAGATACACGGGAACCATTGTTACAAGTGGGACACGAGTCCAGGGCAAGCCCCACTGTGAAAAAGATATGGTGATCTACACTATGCGCGAATTTTTTGAGGAATCGTGCAGAATTGAGGCTGTGGAGATTGTTGCTGAAATTGGTGGCAAAAGAGGTGTCATTCTATGAAGGAATGTTGGGAATTATAAAAGAATTTGTAGTGAAATTGGAATTGACGTATTGCAAAATGGTTGTGGCAGTTTTATTTTCAATGGCAATGGGTGTGTCCATGAATGAGTGAGGAGCCATGAAATACCTGCCACTCTTTTTTTCGGTAGGGAGCAAGGCATTTGTATTCTGGTCTAGAACAATAATCGAAAAAAATATAAGGACAATGAAATACAATCGAAATTTGAGTTTCTATATATATTTTAAAGAATGTAATAGGAGGTTATATTTAAAAATAAAGTTACACTAACATAATTGTCCCAAAAAAATGGCATAGTAATGATGGTATCATTCCTTTTCCTGCTCCCTTCTCATCCTCCGCTTTACTATATGACATTTGAGAAGAGGAGAAAGTACCAAGGTGGGATAAGAATCAGCAAATGACAAATATGAAGAGAGAAAATGAAGGAAAGGAAACCCTTTACACTCAAGAAGCATACAAAATAGATTCATGAACTCCCTCATAGGTTGGATCATATAAAAAAATCATGGAGCTCATTGCCAATAATGTGAAAGAAAAAGAAATTTGGAAAAAAAAAACTTGAGAAAGAGATGCTCATTTGAATATAATGCTAGCTCAGAAGCATCTCTTGCCAAATTTGGTTACTCTGTGTGAAATTCCATTGAAATTAAAGTATTTTGTTTCATTGTGTAAAGACAATTTATCAACCAATTCTCAAGTCATTTCATAAGTTAAAATAAAATAAGAAGCTCATAAAAGTATACTCCTTTAGTAGCCAATTTTTCCTTAAGGCTAGGTGAGAATCTAAACCCCCTCAAATTTGTATTAAGTTATATAAGTATGACTGCAACCCATAATTGTTATTAATACACCTATAACAATTACTATAAACAAACACTCAACACAAAACCAACTAATAATGTTGACCACGTTATTTTATGGTTGTTATAATATGCTTATTATTAGAAAAATTTAGATCTCAAATTTTATTTCAATTTTAATAAAAATTTAACAACATTATCTTATTTATAATAATGATGATGAGAGAGTGATCGTTAATTCTCATTTTTTAATAAAATTATTTCATTTTTTTCATCATAACTTTAAAGCAAAACATTAATATTACATCAACTTTGTTTTAAAATGTTTCCCTAAATCTAGTTTTTAGTTATTATTTATAAAATTGTATCTTTCTCAATTTCTCTATTAATATTCATGTTTTTAATTATTAGCTGGTAATTGGTAATGCAATTGCTTTGATACAAGTTACTGAAATTGCACCATCTTTCCCAATGGTGGAGATATGGAAATCAAGAGGGGATATAGTAGAGTATATAAAGGTAAACATCAAGCTCTACTTTAGCCAATATTTATTCCTTATTTTCGATAAACTCTCATAATATTTCCTTTCTCGTGTTTAGTGTTACAAAAAAAATTCAAGAGTTTTCATGGATGTTCCTGATAGCCCATAGGTAAGAAATGTTGATATATACTGCTGCTTCAAGTTCTCATTTGAACTCTTCATTATGTTAATTATAGACAAGTTTGTAGCCAAAAAAATATGAGAGAATCACTATCTCTCTTACGTTGTCATTGCTACATGCCCTAAAAATTGCATTAATACAATGCCAAGAATATTACATAGTGGGTAGAGATACCCTACAACCACTCTATATAACAAGTTTTACAATAAGTTACTTATCTATGTACTAGAGCTCATGTGCTAATCAACTAAAGCAAGTGGAAGTGGTAGTTAGTAATGGAAGTGTTTGAATTGCAGAATGTACAACTAGGTTGTCCAAGATCTGAAGAAGATAACCATTTAACTTTTGTGAGGTATGAATAAGCTTCTTTTCATTTTTTTCTTTATGGTTTATTAATCTTAGATGCTATCATCTCAATTCCCCACTTTCATGCTTAATTGTGGCATTGACATTATTTTGTCCATTTAATTCTTGAATTTGTCAAGAAGTTTGCAACAAATAGGTTAAAGGATTACAATGCTCATGTATCAAATAAATTTCTAGAAGATCAATGTACCAAATATCAATTTCTCTGTTTGTGGGAATTCTCATCAACATGTTACCGGTAGAAAATACTTTATGATCATCATTTTTTCTCTGTGGATGCAAGAGATCACAATGGAATGTTTTTCAAAATATAAGAGAATTAGCATATGATGTAATAGATGTTTATAAAGCTAGATATATATGAAGCTAAAAGAAGTGATCTCAACCATAACATGCCATTGAAATTTAATTGTGGTATTAACATTATTTTGTCCATTTAATTCTTGCAGTTGTCAAGAAGTTTACAACAAACATGTTAAAGGACTACAATTCTCATCTATCAAATAACTTTCTACAAGATCCATGTACACATTTCATTTTCTCCTTTTGTGGGAATTGTCATCATCATAGTTACTGGTAGAAAATACCTTATGATCATCATTTTTTCTCTGTGGATGCAAGAGATCATAGTTGAATTCTTTTCAAAATAGAATACAATTAACATATGATGTAATAGATGTATATAAAGCTAGATATATATGAAGCTAAAAGAAGTGGTGTCAACCATAACATGTAATTGAAATTTTATTTTGCACACCCAAATATAGCTTACTCCTTAAAAGAAAATAAATTATGTAATATCATTTATATAAATGGAATTAGGTTATAAAAAATTATCCAAAAGTGTGTGATATTTTCTTGAAAACCCTATATAAAATGACAAATACAAGATGTGCAAAACTAATGTTAGTGACACTAAATTCCCCAAGATTGATTACAACTGCTAAGATGGCTAAGATATTAACTTATTAAAATTGATAGCAAAAATTGGATGCAAATAGATTAGATAAGGCATCTGACTGAACAAATGAGAATGCAAAAGTAAATGTAAGTAGAAAATGAGAATGTAAAAGTAAAAGTAAGTAATAACATGATTGGATGCAAATAGATTAGATATGGCATCTTACCAGACAAATGAGAATGCAAAAGTAAATGTGAGTAGCAAATGAGAATGTAAAAGTAAAGCTAAGTAATAACATGATTTAGTCCAAGGCTCAAATTTTTTTTTTACAAATTAGATATTAGAGTACTATAAGCAACTATTATCATTTAACCTGAGGCTAAGAACAAATTTTGTAGACGCTAGAGCATGGGTCGAAAAATATGTTTAGGAGATGTGAAAATGTGAAGCATAATTTTTTATTGAAAAAAATGTGTTTCATATATAAAAATTTATTTCGATATAATTTTACTTTTAAAATGTTATGATTTTACTTTTACTCTGTATTTTGTATTTGTTGATTGGCTTGATTGAATGTAGACTCTCGTTAGCATCGGACATATTGTTAATGTTTCTTTTTATTTTTGGGCTAAAACCATGTATGGGTAAAATTATATCATGTAACATCAATGACAATTTGTTAAGGCTTTGCTCCTTTAGATTTTTGGGAACAGTGAGCATTAAAAAAATTGTATATCAGTTACGTGGAAAAAAAAATTAAATTATATAGTTTAATTTTTTCATGTCTCACCTATTGTTCTCTAGAATTTTATTGGATTTGAGATATTCATATTGGAAGTATCTTATAAATATTATAAATGATGTGTTTATGTTTTTAAATAGGATATTGTTCCATGAAAATGATCCAGTATTTTCATTTA
This sequence comes from Pinus albicaulis, assembly GCA_034641835.2. Classification (NCBI taxonomy): domain Eukaryota; kingdom Viridiplantae; phylum Streptophyta; class Pinopsida; order Pinales; family Pinaceae; genus Pinus; species Pinus albicaulis. The sequence continues at coordinate 1,460,301,864 of CM076570.1, forward strand.
GATTAATGACTTACTCTCGTTATTGGAAAACTTGGTATCCCTAATCCTTGATTAGAGATATTCTTTCATCCATATTATCATAAATAGCTACTCTTCCCATTGGGGAATTGAATCTTAAAAAGTAACCCAACACAATAATGTTTTCAATTCTAAACCATAAACCTAAACCTTAAACCCATTGGCTACTTCCATTCACTAAAATCTTCTTCCGATATTGAAAATACCACTTTATCCCAAGTACTCAATTTTTTTACCCTGAAACCCCACGGACAGTAGAAACTCCATATATTTTAAAATTTTCTTTCAAATGACCAATAATAATGCCAATAAGAATGGATTTAAATTTAGCATCAACCCGCACAAACCCCATCCCTAACCAAAACAAAGCCCAAGTAAATTCCCTTGGAAATATAAAAGTAGTCCAAAAAAAAGTAAATAGAAAATTCAGGGGCTAAGCTTTCCCTGGAGGGCGAAGTGAAACAAATTCTAATGGATGGTTGAGTATCCCATCGGTTGACCTTTAGGTTAGATCGTGGAACTTCTGTCCATATTTAATATAAACTGCCAGAACTTAAGAGGAAGACATAGCTTGATGGGTGGAAGGACGTAGCCCATAGGGCAGGTTATACATTTAGCTTCATTGTGGAACCTCATTGTGTTCAACCTCAAAGTGTCATCAACACTTCACTCACAACATCAATGCAATAAATATTGTGTCATCGTGCAAGCTCTAAAGCTGCTGGTAACTTGCCTCCATGTTAGTCCTCCTGCACCCCTTCCTGAGAGCTATCTCTACTAGGCTGAAAGCTATTTCGAGAAATTTAGAAACCATCAATCATTAAATCATAACAAACCATCATCAAAGCATGGAATCATGGGTTAATTCTCACATAGTTTCAATTAGGTTCATAATCACAAATAAGGGTAAGATATTTGCATCAATCGGTCTAACTACAAGCTTTGGTTCATCTGCAACAATAGGTGGCAATAAACTTACATGTATGGTTTTAGGCCAACACCATTCACCCATCCTAGTCTAAGGACTTAATCCATTTGAGCAAGGTGGACTCCACCACCGTGGAAATGGCATTTGTCTTGAGGCAAGTCAATTAATTATATTTTTAAGGGGCAAAGCCTTTCTTCCAAGATCATCTGGGGCTGTAGTTCCTAATTCAAGCTTCTGGATCTTCTAGAAAACATTCACACATCTTGAATCACACTTTCCTCTTAATGGTTAAGAGCATGTGTTTCCTCCTAAGAGGTCACGGTTTCAAAACCAAAAGGGGGTAAAATATGTTGTCTTTGTAGACTGAGCAGTGAAATCGGTGTGGAAGTGCATCCATTATCCCACAAACAAGAGGATCTCATACACCAATTTGGTGTTTGGCTTGACCGTGACCTTAAAATTGGATAATAATAATAATAACTTTCTTAAAAAATATACTAACTATACTACGTATTAAATTTTTGGTAATTTACCAATCCTGAGTAATTTACCTGACGATGGACGAGAAAAAAGAGCATCCAAGTCTATTTACATATAGCCCAGATAGCACACAAGCCTAGTTCTGATACATTACCCTAGTTCTTTCCGAAGGTATGAATTCCCATTTATCAGTATTACTATGATTGGAAGTTCGGGGTTCACAAACTCTTACTAGAAGCCATCGAATGAATATGCATCAACATATGTATTTATTTATTGTTACAATGGAAAAGTGAAACATATATATGGAACTATGTTTATATGGGGTAAATTTTATGGCACCGAGGAGTAGAGCGTCGTTCTAGAATGGCAGAAAGCCAATCTGATCAGTAACTCCATTGCATCAACCATCGTATGTTAAAAATTGAGATCCGTAAAAGCACAATGCACCCCTGAAATCTATCACTTGTTACTACGGACCGTGGAACAAAGAGGAATGAATAAGACTAAGGACAGGTAGAATAGCTTTTTACCATGAAACCCCACCGGACATTAAAAGTTCCATATATTTTTCAAAGCTACCTTCACATGGGCAATAAGAATGGATTTAAATCATGACAAACCATCATCAAAGCATGGAATCATGGGTTAATTCTCACATAGTTTCAATTAGGTTCATAATCACAGATAAGGGTAAGATATTCACATTAATCGGTCTAACTACAAGCTTTGGTTCATCCGCAACAATAGGTGGCAACAAGCTTATGTGTATGGTTTTAGGCCAACACCATTCACCCATCCTAGTCTAAGGACTTAATCCATTTGAGCAAGGTGGACTCCACAACCGTGGAAATGTCATTTGTCTTGAGGCAAGTCAATTAATTATATTTTTAAGGGGCGAAGCCTTTCTTCCAAAATCATCTGGGGCTGTAGTTCCTAATTCAAGCTTGTGGATCTTCTAGAAAACATTCACACATCTTGAATCACACTTTCCTCTTAATGGTTAAGAGCATGTGTTTCCTCCTAAGAGGTCACGGGTTCAAAACCAAAAGGGGGTAAAATATGTTGTCTTTGTAGACTTAGCAGTGAAATCGGTGTGGAAGTGCATCCATTGTCCCACAAACAAGAGGATCTCATACATCAATTTGGTGTCTAGCTTGACCATGACCTTAAAATTGGATAATAATAATAATAACTTTCTTAAAAAATATACTAAGTATACCACATATTAAATTTTTGGTAATTTACCAATCCTGAGTAATTTACCTGACGATGGACGAGAAAAAAGAGCATCCAAGTCTATTTACATATAGCCCGGATAGCACACAAGCCTAGTCCTGATACACGACCCCAGTTCTTCCGGAAGGTATGAATTCCTATTTATCAGTATTACTATGATTGGAAGTTTGGGGTTCACAAACTCTTACTAGAAGCCATCGAATGAATATGCATCAACATATGTATCTATTTATTGTTACAATGGAAAACTGAAACATATATATGGAACTATGTTTATATGGGGTAAATTTTATGTCACCGGGGAGTAGAACCCCATTCCGGAATGGCAGAAGAGCCAATCTGCTCAGTAACTCCATCGCATCAACCATCGTATGTTAAAAATTGAGATCTGCAAAAGCACAGTGCACCCCTGAAATCTATCACTTGTTGCTACGGACCGTGGAACAAAGAGGAATGAATAAGACTAAGGACAGGTAGAATAGCTTTTACCATGTAACCCCACCGGAAATTAAAAGTTCCATATATTTTTCAAAGCTACCTTTACATGGGCAATAAGAATGGATTTAAATCGAGCATCAGCTAGCACAAACCCCATCCCTAACCAAAACGAAGCCCAAGCAAATTCCCTTGGCTATATAAAATTTGTCCAAAAAAAGTATATAGAAAATTCAGGGGCTGAGATTTACCTGGAGGGCAAAGTGCAACGAATTCTAAAAATGGCACCGAGGAGCAACAGACACCATAAAAACACTGATATTAATACTATTATAACGATAATTCCTGACCCATATTATATCACTTCTCTAGCCTTGTTGAAGAGGTTCACTAGAACAAAATTACATTACATGCATTTTCTTCTTGTATTCTTCTGCCAAGTGTTCAAGCTTTTGAATGAAATCACGTACATAACTCTGCTTATTGCCTGCTATATTAAAAGTGCAGTTCCTTATGCTATCATGTTACGTGAAACAGGGGCTGCTCCTATTGAAGCAATTGCTATGGTGCGAGTAATAAATTTGTAATGAATACAAAAGAAAATAAGATATATATAAAATTATCATAAAATGGTAGATTAACATTTATAATATAACATGCCATTTTATAATAAAATGATGAAGATGTGATATTCAAAATATAAAGATGCTTGATTAAATTTTTAATTCTTTATTTTTTATTTTTTATTCAAAAATATTAGTAACTAAGTGAAGTTTAAGTTTAAATATTATTAGTTTTTATTATAAGTTTTAGTCTATTACTCTGTTTATAAGTTATTGCCTAGTTACAAGAGATACATGATTTAGTAAAGACAAAAATGTCGACACTAACCACTGAGCCTCACTCATAGAGTACCAATACTTTTAAGCTTTTTTTAACAAGTCAAAGTATTATCAATCATTAAAATCAAATAAAAAATTGTAAAACCTAACACCTAATCATCTAATCAAATCATCAAATACTCCACTTATTTCTTACTCTTTGCGCGCTATTTGGCTATTAAACAATGTTTGCCTCAAGTTGTGAAACAATGTGATATGGGTCCATTTAATCATACATGGAATGATCGATACTTGTCATGATGAGAACATTGTTATGTGGCCCCACTTAATTTACAATAATTAAGACGATTGATCAGTGTCAGGGATGACACTGTTAAGATTCGTCGTCCTTGACAAAATCTAAACACTGTCCTTTGAATGAAAAACATAACACGACATATGAGAGAATAACGATAGATGAGAGATCCAGATTCACGAGAGCTGTGTTCCCTATGACATGTGTTGCAATATCTACTAGCATTTGTCAATATGCATCATTGAATTGAGACAACTATTGGTATAAAGTGGTGGACGCCTTGTTCATGAAAATTATTCCATTCGGAATTTTTCTATAAATTTTTCAAAATTGATTGATTCTAAAACATTAGATTTAAGATATATATTTTAACATACTCTGTTGATATTATAGAAATTACCATAAGTCACAAATTGCTATCAGATTTTGGCTATCTTTTTCGCAAAAAAACATACCAAAGAACTTTAAAAAAATAAACTAACCAACAGTCCATTTCTCATCGGGTGGCTTGGAGGACAAAAACCACGTGGAGGGGGCAATATGAGTTTGCAAATTTTTTTTAATTTCCACTTTTTTACCTTCACCGTTACAGGTAAATTTATTCGCCTTGGAGTTAGGGCACAAAATGATACTTCGCATCGATTTGATATACATTGATCTAAGATCAAAATTGTTTGAAAATTGTTCAGACTTGGTGAATTTCGACTTTCAAATCGAAAATGTGCCCAATGTGATGACCTAGGTGTTATCCCATCTTACAAATTTTTACATTCATTCTTATGAGGTTACATTGTATAAGGAGTATTTCATATTCGTTCGTATGTTTTATATGAATGATGTGATTTATAGGAAAAAAATATATTTTAAATAAAAAATATATTTAGCATACAATTGTTGTTTTAAATAAAAAAATATATTTACTTATCAAATATGTTTATTGCATTATTTTATTAATTTCAAAATTATTTTTGTTAAAATGATTTTTGTTGGACATTAGGTTTAAAATATTGATTTTCTTTCTTATTATTAAGCTGAAGGTTTTGTATTATGAGGTTTATCCTCGTGACACTATTCACATTCGTCGTCCCTCATAGAATTTGAACAGTGACCTTCCCCTGTGACAATCTACTCCATTTTATATAATATTTATTTCCTTCGGCGTATCTTTGCACTTTCAGGGGAAAATGCTAGTATATTATTTAATTAAAGGGGTATTTTTGATTAGAGAGTTAGACATATCTTATTTAAAAGTAAATATTTTCTTAAAATAAATAATGTGGACTTTAAAAAGAAAAAATAAACATATTCATTAATTTTAATTAAAAGCATTAGGGATGCTAATGTGGCATGATGACTCCCCGGATGCAGGTGACAGTAGAAGGACGAATGACAACTGCATCTCCCACACCCATGAGGATGAATATCTACAATGCAGGTCCTCACCTGATGTGGAACCTCACGCCAGTAATCATCCGCCTGAGATGAACGATATAAGGCATGATGAAGACACGCTTGGACAACATCACCCCCTCCAGGGTACCTCTCTGCAGTAATCGTTCTAAATGATTACTTGGATTGACATGCTCATCAGCCATAACTCTTCACTCGAGCCCACTCATGAAAACAGTTATGGCATGTAGCAGTGTGTGAGGAGAAATCATGCTCTACCCCTTCGCATGTGTCACGAGCCTTTTAAAAGGAAGGTCCCTCAACACAAAGAGAGTCACAGTAAGCTCCTCCATGATTATTTTTTGTTATAGTACTCACCCTCCTGCATGCATAGTCTACTTCCAAAACCACCCCCAGAGCTGCGTTGCGCAGAAGCCTTTGGGTTGTGATTCCCCCTGCCTGCACATCTTACCCTAGCTCCATCTGTACTGCCAACTCCACTAGTATGAGTGCACCCTTTCTCTTGTACCCCTTGACGTGCTCTCCCGTCTAGCGCTCCACCCCATACTATGGTGCTCCTCACCTACTTTGCACTTCCCTCCCTACTGAGTATTTCCCTAGCTCCATCATTCCTCTACTTCAGCTGACCATGGCACCTAGGCTGCGCCAAAGAACCATCTGTGGATGTCAGAGAGGTGCGCTCCCTGGTCGCTACCACTAAGGACAGGATAATCACTTGGAGTCTATTAAAGGCTCCTCCTCGGGAAGTCACACTAGATAGAGCCCCAAACCTGATCAGGAGGAGGAGGCCACCTTGCAGGTTTCGTAAAGAGGCAGAAGTGGACCACGGAAGTCCACCATTGCGCATGAGCCACACCCCCTACCTCGCAAGACATATTCTCTTTCGGCTCAGGAATATGAGGGGGATGACACAAATGTTTGGATTATGGATTCATAAGGTACCTAGATGCGCATCCCTGACGTAGAATATTCGGTGGCTCACATCCTCTGCACACTAGTCCCAAAGCCTTCGCATCTTCCCACCGTTGAAGAGGACGCTGCAGTGCAGGCGTACGCCTACCTCATAGTTGAGGAAGATCCAAACATTGATGATGAAGCCGAAGACTAAAGACTATGCAGCGACTCAGTTCTTTTCTTTTTTTTGTCATGCTTGCTATCTGATCTGAAAATGGAAGTATTATTAAATGATGTAAATGCTGTGAAAAGTATCCATTTCCATTTAATTAAATGTGTGAAAAATTCTCCATGTCTTTCAAGTTAAACAAAGTCTATTTGGTAATTGTTTCTGAGTTTATGTGTGAGGGAATGTTATTTAAGTTTGTTGTTTAAAATATTAAATCATAAATACATATTAAAATAGCTTCAGCATAACATGACTCAGATATTTGGTGAGCAGTTCACCCCTCCTGGGATACGTATGTTGGACCAAGCCTCACAAATTGGCTTGTCCTTGTTAGCCCCCCTATGAAATTCTTGACAAGCAAGCTGGGGGCTGAATGATTGTTGAGCCTTCAAGGGATGCCTTTCCCTGAAAAACCATTCCCCTTAAAGCCTCTGAGTGCTTTGCCTTATATAAATTCTATCTGCTGCCCCATTTCTCCAAAGGGCATATTTTACCCCTCATACCCCTGCAAATACCCCATTTTACTCTCTCCTTTCCTTTGTCAAAATCCCTTTTCTTCCTTTTATCCCCACCATCACCCTCTTGAATTCCCCAAAATCCCCTTTAAATTTCTCCATCTCCCTTATTTCCCTAGTTTCCCCCTCCATCTCCCCTACCGTTACCCTTTGATTGCCCCCAAAACGCATTAAAAAATGAATTAAAATGATAAATTTTATGTTTTTGGGTCTTAGCCCTTCTTCTGATAGCCCCGCGCCCTTTTCCTTCCATAGAACCCCGCGCCGTGACCTAGGTGTTTCTCCTACGGGGGGCTTTATTCTATCCGTATGGTCAGACCATGGAGCCCCCGCAATTGACTCCTCGGGATATGGGAAAACCCGATCAACGGTCGTTATTCACTACGGGGGGTCGCTCCAAAGCTCCCGTGCCCATACACCTTGGCCCCCATAGTCCATATCCACCGTCCATTCGCCTGACAGATCGACGGCGTGGAGCGCGCCCGAAATGGTGGTTCCCACTCCACGCGTTGTTTTCCTAAACCCGCCAGTAAATTCCGCACCACCCATCTGCAGCAGGCGGTTTTCCCCGGAGAGCCAGCGATTCCACTCATCTCCTGCCGCGTGTCCGAGTGTACTACTTTAAAAACCGCCCATTTCACGCATTAAGTTCCGGTACGAGACGCCCAGCGGAATTGTTCAGAACCGTCGGATCTGGAGGGGCTCATCCAACGCTTGTCATTCAGCGAAGTTGCACCCCCGATAACTTGTCTCCTCCGTACGTCTGACCCGTCGTCACCTCTCCCCGCAACACTGACAGTCGTCGATTTCTTTCGCTATCGACGGCCTGCGTCCGTCCTCCTTCGTTGAATATTCCACCCTCACCCGGTCCCTCCACGTCAGCTCCACGTGTTCCATCCGTACCTTCTCCCATTCCATCGCGTATATTTGATTCTTTTCGTGTTTTTAATGTTTTCTGATTCGTTTTCGTTCTGTGTCCCGTCAATTACCTACCAGAGAAAAATTTCACTGTTTCCTCCGTAATTTCTTCCGCCTTGTCACCAAATGCGTTCATTACCTCCATCCACCTCATCCATCGGTCACGTCTATGGATTTCTTCACAGTTTTTGTGTTCTTGCAGGCATATAAAGAAAGAATGGCCGCCATGATCGCCCAGTTTCCCATGCAGCGGCCGAGAGATGCAGGAAAGCTTTATACCATGGTACATTTAATGAAAAAGGCCCGGGAAGGTGAAGACAGGTCGTTTGTTCAAAGAACAGGGTTCAGGATCTGTGAAAACCTTCCAACACCATTAAAGGCCCGAGCTACCCTGTTAGAAGCAAGATGAAAGGGCAGAGTCATTCAGTACAAGCAGAAAGATTAAGGCAAGCTAATGAAGATCTCGAGCCTTAAGTCAACATTTTCAGAGACAAGGCAGCAGATTACAGACCCCGAGGAATCGATCAAAGGATCCTGAGCACAGGAAAAAGGTAATATCATGGTTTTTCATCAGCAGAATGCTTTTCATTCATCAAGTACATGGCGTCCAAACAACTTTTATTATGCAACATGTCCCTGAAGAGTTTTCCACCAGACTATAGCTCAAAAACAGTCAGACATTTATGAGACAGACCTTTCAGCAGTTTATTTTATTTTTTTTGTTTACGACACCAGGAGTACTTCAACCAAAAGTGTAAATATCATACCCAAAGCAGATAATTCTTTCACAAGGAAGGTGATAGAGATTAAATATACAGTATGTCAAGCAGAACGGGTTTCGGCCCTGCATTCATTGTTGTGTTTAAAGATACATTTAATTTTCCCCTACTCCTTCAGTCGATCTTAGGCTCACCCTTTGCTATAAAGCACAGAAGGAAACATTGTAATGGTTGTCGATGAGATATCAGAGAAAGGCAAGCATATTCCTCTTGAGACAAGTTCTCTATGTAATATTGTAAGATAGGTTGAGGTTTGATGTATTCAAACTGAATGTTCAAGCTGTGGGCAATGATGTACCTGATTGGTGTTGTTTTTAATATGACAAGCACGTTTCTTTGGATCCTGATCTAAAGCAGCTGGTGATGTTTTCCTTTCTCTGTATTTGTGATTGACTTGCTTTCATTTCATCATGTTTCTTCGGGCTCGCATCAGAAGTTTGGTATAGGATTCACCCTTGTTAGGTGCCCTATGTCGCTGCTCTCCCAGCCCTTTATGTTTTCTTCTTATATGTGTATCTGAATATTGATTTCAATTGATTTAATCAGTGTAGTGGATGTCATTGCCTGCTCTCTGATGTATGAGTTGATGAAATCCGTGTTCAGATGTTCTTGGTAGGATTTAGCTGGAAGGTTTGGGAACACTGGGGATTAGTGTTAGCCCTGTCCACTAGGATCCTTGTGCGACCAGTTAACCTTTCTAAGATCCCTCGTATTGCCTCTGGTTTTGTCCAAGCAGGCCTGGAGTTAAATGACCTCTGGCCTGATCTATAGATAGAATTGGTTGGTTCTCTCCCTTTGATTTTTAGCCCTTAATGTTCCATTCCCTATATCTCCTTCAAGACCCAAATGCTCTAGATGACTAGCCCAATTGAAAGCTTGCACATTGACTACAAGTAAATCCTTTCTTGACTCCATAGCCCAATGGCTTTGATGTTCTTTGAGTTATCTATCTCTGCCTAAGCTTCTCCTTTGCTCATCCTTGTCTGATATTGGAGCCTTCTTTCCTGACTCCCGACAACCAAACTCAACAATCAAACCAACAACCATGAGCCTAAAACTAGCCTAAAATCATAACTTAGAGCTTCAAAGACATATAATGTGACTCATATAGAGAGATCCCTCTCTGGACCTAGGAGGGCTAGATCCTAAGGTCTGAAAGTGGTTCTAATGTTGTCTCATCTTTTGGTCTTGCCAATCTGGCCAAAACATGGGAGCCCAAACATAATGGCGACTCCGCTGGGGAAGAATCTGAGAGTCAAGAATTGCTAACGTTTGGTCTATTTCCCATTGTCGTCACCAACATAATGGCGACTCTGCTGGGGAAGAGACCACTTTGCCTTTAGATTGGAATTCAATTGCTGATGGTGGATAGAAGCCTGCTCCAAACAGTCAAATTCTTCCACCTGGTGACTCCACACTCCACACTCCACAATCCTCGAAGACTCCACTAGAGGAAGAACCTGAAAGATGGCCAGACCTCATAGAAGGGTAGAACATACTAGTTGGATTTGGTTTAAAGAGTTTATTGTTTTTGTCTATCACTATGTCCTGTCATATTTTAAGCCAAATCGAGTGTACAAAGATGAGACCCATGATGAGTATGGTAGAGATCTCAATCCTCAGTCTTCAGACCGTGAGCAGACCTATACTCCTGTGAAAAACCTAGTGGAACAAGAAGCTCATGTTGTATCTCCCACCCCTAAAGAAACTCCAAGCAGCCATGAGCCCATTGTTACACTACCCACTCCTACAAAGGTCATAGAAAGATATAAGCCTCTGGTTTTACCTCTTTTCTTCCAAACCCTGCCTGCAGAACTTATTAACCAGCTACCTCATTTTGACGGAGAAAATAAAAGGGCCACTGCCGATGAACATGTTCAAAACCTTGAGGATTTACTTGAGCTGTATGAAATAGAAGAATATGATGTGTGCATTAGAATTTTTGCCTTGTCATTGCAAGGAAATGTTAAGAGTTGGTTCAAATGCCTTCCCGTGGCAAGCATTTTCATCTTTCATCAATTTTCTCGAGTTTTCCTTGATAGATGGGCAGCCCCGAAAAACGCTCTCCTCATCCTAAAAGAATATCAGAATTTGAGAAGGCAGCCAGGAGAGACAGTGAAGAATTTTTCAGCCAAGTTCAATAAGGTATATGATGCAATGCCTTCTGATATAAAACCGCCTTTGGGATGGGCTTTATTGCACTATCCAAGTTCTTTTGACCCCGAGGTGGAATTCCATATAAGGCAAAAAGAGCCTTTGAGCCTGGAGGAAATGCAGGATATAGCAATCACTGTCGAATACAACATACAGTGTAGGGAAGAAAGATTACAAGTAGCAAGGAAGGACCGAACAGAGCAAACAGCGCAGATCTCTTCAGAGGGAAAGCTGGAAAGACTGATAGAGACTGCCAGTTCCTTGCTGAAAGCAAAAGAGCAAGAATATGAGGCTGAAACCAGAGAGGATGATTGGAAGAGACCTACTCCTTGTCCTCAAGAAATACAAACCAGATCTCTGCAAGACAGAAGTTACATGCAAAGCATGTATGATGAACCAGAGCTTAGATCAGAAAATGAACTTGCAGACTATTTTGTAGAAAGACTCAATAAGACTTCTGAAGACTTGGTGGATAACAATGCTTGTAATTATGATTTCTCTGATGATGATATGACTGATGATAATTTTTCCCAAAGGGAAACTGAGCTTGCAGAGCCATCATCAGTAGATTCATGGGAGGAAGGTCACGACCATCAACTTCAAGAAAATGATGAGTCAATGCAGGCCATATATGATACTGATGGAGAAAGCGTTGAAAGCATGATAGCAGATGAAGATTCATTGAATTTTCTCTCTGTTTTATATCCAAACATCGGTTATGCTTGCCAAGAGGACAAAAGGTAGTGGCTCTTCAGCACAGAGGACGAGGAAGAAAGAATTGAAGAAGATCTTGAGCGGAACGAATATCCCGAGCCTTCTCCCAAAAGGATTGAGGTAATCAAAGAAACCCCCACTCAAGAATGTGTTAATTTTTTCACAGAGTTCCAGCAGAACCAGCCCGCGTTACTGGAGGACAACATAGTCAAATATAACAAACCCTCTAGCTCAGGCTGCAGTGAAGATGAGGTAGATCCCCTTTCCCATAGACACCTTTGTCTTGATCAGGAAGAGGAGGAGTGCGATTACAAAGGCCTCTCTACAGATGCAGTGATTGAAACTGCCCAGGATGCAGGCAGCCTACCAGCCATGGGAGGTTTTAAAGAAAAAGGTTTACATCATGTTTTTGTTGATCCTGTGGCAGAATACTTGGAGGCCTTCACTGGCTCAGTTCCTCAAGCATTGATCTTCTGCAAGAGCCAAACACAACAGAATTGGTCACCACTGCTGGTGACCACAGTTTTGAAGAACCACACACAGAGCACCCTGTGGTTATCTCTGACAGGCAGTCAGTGCTCATATCCTTTTTTGTTACTGCTGGACTGGCTGCATTGGCATTATTGTATCACCTAGAACATCAGAGATTTCCAGTTAGAGTAGGGTAGGTAGGAAAAGCTCAATAAAGCTCAGTCTATGAGCATGTAGTTAGTTGTTTTAATTCTGTCTTAGAATGTAGATGAAGAAACCTGTTGGACAGTTGAATCCCAGCAAGTATTAGATTAGGTAGAGAAATGGATGAGGCCAACAGTCTAATCTGGCCTCATGGAGAAATAAGGGTAGATCTAGAGTAGGTTTGTTTTTGCTTTCAAAATAAAATAATGTAAAGGGTCTGCTAGTTCAAATGCACCCAAGGGAAAATGTAGCACTGTAGTTTGGGTAGGCAGATTGGTTGAGGGAATATTTTTGCTGATGATTCTATCATACTGTGGCAGCTAAAATTGAAGAAGAAAGATGGCTTATGATAGCAGGCATCTGGCCTACTCCAAAGATCAAATCTGGTTTCTTGACTCATCCAAGGAGAAGCCATCCCCATGTGGAGCCACTGTTAGCCCCCCTATGAAATTCTTGACAAGCAAGCTAGGGGCTGAATGATTGTTGAGCCTTCAAGGGATGCCTTTCCCTGAAAAACCATTCCCCTTAAAGACTCTAAGTGCTTTTCCTTATATAAATTCTATCTGCTGCCCCATTTCTCCAAAGGGAATATTTTACCCCTCATACCCCTGCAAATACCCCCATTTTAATCTCCCCTTTCCTTTGTCAAAATCCCTTTTCTTCCTTTTATCCCCACCATCACCCTCTTGAATTCCCCAAAATTCCCTTTAAATTTCTCCATCTCACTTATTTCCCTAGTTTCCCCCTCCATCTCCCCTACCGTTACCCTTTGATTGCCCCCAAAACGCATTAAAAAATGAATTAAAATGATAAATTTTATGTTTTTGGGTCTTAGCCCTTCTTCTGATAGCCCCGCGCCCTTTTCCTTCCATAGAACCCCGCGCCGTGACCTAGGCGTTTCTCCTACGGGGGGCTTTATTCTATCCGTATGGTCAGACCATGGCGCCCCTGCAATTGACTCCTCGGGATATGGGAAAACCAGATCAACGGTCGTTATTCACTACGGGGGGTCGCTCCAAAGCTCCCGTGCCCATACACCTTGGCCCCCGTAGTCCATCTCCACCGTCCATTCGCCCGATAGATCGATGGCGCGGAGCGCGCCCGAAATGGTGGTCTCCACTCCACGCGTTGTTTTCCTAAACCTGCCAATAAATTCCGCACCACCCATCTGCAGCAGGCGGTTTTCCCCAGAGAGCCAGCGATTCCACTCATCTCCTACCGCGTGTCCGAGTGTACTACTTCGAAAACCGCCCATTTCGCGCATTAACTTCCGGTACGAGACGCCCAGCGGAATTGTTCAGAACCGTCGGATCTGGAGGGGCTCATCCAACGCTTGTCATTCAGCGAAGTTGCACCCCCAATAACTTGTCTCCTCCGTACGTCTGACCCGTCGTCACCTCTCCCCGCCGCACTGATAGTCGTCGATTTCTTTCGCGATCGACAGCCCGCGTCCGTCCTCCTTCGTTGAATATTCCACCCTCACCCGGTCCCTCCACGTCAGCTCCACGTGTTCCATCCGTACCTTCTCCCATTCCATCGCGTATATTTGATTCTTTTCGTGTTTTTAATGTTTTCTCATTCGTTTTCGTTATGTGTTCCGTCAATTACCTACCAGAGCAAAATTTCACTGTTTCCTCCGTAATTTATTCCGCCTTGTCACCAAATGCGTTCGTTACCTCCATCCACCTCATCCGTCAGTCACGTCTATGGATTTATTCACAGTTTTTGTGTTCTTGCGGGGATATAAAGAAAGAATGGCCGCCATGATCGCCCAATTTCCCATGCAGCGACCGAGAGATGTAGGAAAGCTTTGTACCGTGGTACATTTAATGAAAAAGGCTCGGGAAGGTGAGGACAGGTCGTTTGTTCAAAGAACAGGGTTCAGGATCTTTGAAAAACTTCCAGCACCATTAAAGGCCCGAGCTACCCTGTCAGAAGCAAGATGAAAGGGCAGAGTCATTCAGTACAAGCAGAAAGATTAAGGCAAGCTAATGAAGATCTCGAGCCTTAAGTCAACGTTTTCAGAGACAAAGCAGCAGATTACAGACCCCGAGGAATCGATCAAAGGATCTTGATCACAGGCAAAAGGTAATATCATGGTTTTTCATCAGCAAAATTCTTTTCATTCATCAAGTACATGGCGTCCAAACAGATTTAATTATGCAACATGTCCCTGAAGAGTTTTCCACCAAACTACAGCTCAAAAACAGTCAGACATTTATGAGACAGACCTTTCAGCAGTTTATTTTATTTTTTTTGTTTACGACACTAGGAGTACTTCGACCAAAAGTGTCAAGATCATACCCAAAGCAGATCATTCTTTCACAAGGAAGGTGACAGAGATTAAATATACAGTATGTCAAGCAGAATGGGTTTCGGCCCTGCATTCATTGTTGTGTTTAAAGATACATTTAATTGTCACCTACTCCTTCAGTCGATCGTAGGCTCACCCTTTGCTATAAAGCATAGAAGGAAACATTGTAATGGTTGTCGATGAGATATCAGAGAAAGGCAAGCATATTCCTCTTGAGACAAGTTCTCTATGTAATATTGTAAGATAGGTTGAGGTTTGATGTATTCAGAATGAATGTTCAAGCTGTGGGCAATGTTGTACCTGATTGGTGTTGTTTTTAATATGACAAGCACGTTTCTTTGGATCTTGATCTAAAGAAACAGGTGATGTTTTCCTTTCTCTGTATTTGTGATTGAATTTCTTTCATTTCATCATGTTTCTTCGGGCTCGCATCAGAAGTTTGGCATAGGATTCACCCTTGTTAGGTGCCCTATGTTGCTGCTCTCCCAGCCCTTTATGTTTTCTGCTTATATGTGTATCTAAATATTGATTTCAATTGATTTAACCAGTGTAGTGGATGTCATTGCCTGCTCTCTGATGTATGAGTTGATGAAATCCGTGTTCAGATGTTATTGGTAGGATTTAGCTGGAAGGTTTGGTTCGGAAAACAAAAAGTCAACCCAACATCAAATACAATGCTACCACCTGTCAAATAATGATTGGCCTAGGTGGAATATTCTAGGGAATATTCCAAGGAATATTTTGAAGAATATTCCAAGAATATTCCTTGGAATATTCCTTTTTTAAATTTTCAAAATTTGAAAGTCAAACCTAGTCAGCTCAATTTTTTGCAGTTTACTGAAAACTTCAAACTTGCATAACTTTCACATACGATGTTAGATATTAGCGTCGTTCATGGTACCAGGATCGTATCGACGAGTCCTATCTAGTCATTTAGGTTGCAAGTGATTTTGAACACTTTCAATTTTGAGCTTTTTCCATAGCTCAGACTTGAGCTCCTGATCACACCTCCCAAATGAGAAGCTTTTGGACCCCAAAATCTCACTGAAATGTTGAGACTGAACTGTACAGTAAATGAGAGAATAACAACATCCTCTTCTCTTCAGCCTCCAAAAATTTTCCTGACTTGCCAACTGTCCTCATGGCGAATTTTTGTTGAATGAGCCATGTACTTATGCCGAATCTCGACCAATTTTTCTCGCCATACCAATCTGCCATTTTGAAACCATCAATGACCCTTGCTGAACTTTGTGCCCTCTTTTCTTGCATGCCTTTCCATCTCATGGAATCTTGCACCGCTTTGCACCGACACTTCGTTCTCTACACCAATCGACATCAAAGGCACCCTGTGCAACATATGACATCAACAACAAGTTGACCTGAAATGTGCTATATAATTGATACAAAAAATATGTAACAAGTGTGCACACAATCGACACAAGTCGATAAAAAACAAGATACATCTTTATAAGCATGTGTATGTATCATGTACAATGAACTATATACAGTTCGCTAATTACACATACAACCTTTATGTACATGTGCAACTTCAACTCTTCTTTTCAAATACCAACAAGTAAATCATCCCAAAAAAACATGTGGGTGAATAAGAGCTGAACTAAAATACATTACTGCAATATAAGTTAGTATCATACTCATCTTTTACACCTCCATGGCGAAATTTTGCAACATCAAAAGAGATTCCTTCAACTAAAACTGCTTTTACATGCAATCTTGCATCAACTTTTCAACTGAAATACATGCATACCAATCTGAAATTTGCATGTACAAAATGAGTATGAATTACTGCAATAAGAAGTTAATCCACTTCCTACCAAGCCAACCCCATGGCGTCTTTTCCTACTGCAACATTTCTACATCTGAATCTTTCATTTCCACATCGATAATGGAATCCATAGATCCACTTGCACCAAAATTTTTGTCCTCTAGCTGCATGTGCTTTGGACGACTTGTTGGATGCAAAGTCCAACAATGAGAGACATCATGTCCCTTCTTTTGATAAAATGTGAAACTCTTAAGCACTTTCTGTGAAAGTTTTCTTTGCCTCTTTTGCTTCCTGTGTGCTTTCTTTTTCAACCAGCATCTTGAAGCAACATGGTTAAATCAACCACAAAATGTGCAGCAAAACTTTCTTTCATTTGAATAAGAAAAATTATCACTCTTTGCTGAAACATAATCAAATTGATCATGTGAATAATTATACCTCTTTTGCTGCATGGAATGTCCATCCTTTTTTTCTTCGAAAGACGATGAACTAGTAGAGGAGACAACTTTCTTTTTCAGACTTTCATCACTGTTCTTGTCTTGAAAACTGTTTACATTTGCATGCTCGCCATAAGCGGCATGTTTACCCTCTACTCGCTGCAATGATGGCTTAAAACAATGGCAATCATCCTTAAAAAAAATTTGACATATATGCATTTTAGAACTTGTAATAAAGGTTCTCTTTAAATTTGCATCACATGCATTCAGGGATTTTGAGTCTTTTCCATTAAACTACTCATATCCAAGACCAACATTCTTGGGCCGCTCCACAACCGAAATAGGGTCAACCATGCCTTGTGCATGCTTTCCCAAACCTTTTCCTTCATGATATCCCATCTTAAACATTAATTTGGACCCTATACCCCTTGTATGTTTTTCAAAAGAACCAACACACTTTTCAATTGACAAAATTGAAGACAAGTTGGAATGGTTTACCTCTTCCTCACACTTGTTCTTGGACAAAGCTTCTTGAGCTTGAAGGAGTTGTTTCTCCATGTCATGCAACCTTTGGAGAATTGCTTCCTTCTCTTCCTTCATGGTCAACAATTGTGCATGAAGCTTAGCACTTTCTCTTTGATCCTCAATCAAAATCCGCACCATGTCCTTCACCTTAATGAACTCATTATTCATGTCATCATTGAAGAATATCATGAAGGAGGAAACTTCACTTGTAGAAGAAGTTGACATTATGTAAATGGTCAAATTAACAAAAGGAACTTCCAAAGAAAGGTTCTCAAAGCTTTCAAACAAATGACAAGATTTTAACCAAATGTCTTTACAACCATACTCTTATTCAAGCAACCATAAAACACAAACTCCAATAGCTTTTTGCATAAAACACTAATCAAGTGGGTTTGTTTTCCAAAGATAATCTTGAGGTACTTTGGGGTAAGGAAATAGCCTACTACTCTTTTTTCCTTTCCAAGACTTAGCTAACATTAGCTATCTTTTCAACTCAAGCAAACTCAACAATCAACCATTTTGCAACCAATAAAACAGTCAATCTTTTACACTGTTTTAACACCTTTTGCACAAAAACAAATGCTCAACCTATGCTCTGATACCATCTGATATGAAAATGGAATTTTTTTTAAATGTTGTAAATGATGTGCAAAGTATCCATTTCCATTTAATTAAATGTGTGCAAAATTCGCCATTTCTTTCAAGTTAAACAAAGTGTATTTGGTAACTGTTTATGAGTTTATGAGTGAGGGAATGTTATTTAAGTTTGTTTTTTAACATATTAAATCAGAAATACACAGAAAAATAATTTCAGCATAACATGACTCGGATATTTGGTGAGCAGTTCACCCCTCCTGGGCTATGTCTGCTAGACCAAGCCTCCCAAATTGGCTTGTCCTCTTGTATTAAAATGATCCAAAATGCTAATACAAGTTTAAAAGTGCCTCAATAGGAAAATATGACTATAAATATAGAATCAGAAGACATGAAAATGCTAAAAATGTCTTTTCATATTCACTAAACAGTGAAAAATTACCATAAACAGTGCCTTCTTCAACAAGGCCCTGATGGCTCTTTGAACTCCTCTGAAGCTTTTTATGTTGTATAATTCCTCAAACAGTTATGAAACCTCTTCCATTAGGTTCATAAGGTCGAAAATAGCTGAAAATAGATTTTGGATCACCTCAAACAGTGAGGTACAACTCCAGATAACTCCATTTCCCCAATGGCCTTGGTGGCTCTCCAAACTTCCCTGAAGGTTTTTCGGCCTCTGAAAGTCTTAAAAAAGTTCTTAAACCTCTTCCATTAGGTTCAGAAGGTGGAAAATAGCTGAAAATAGTTTTTGATTCACCTCAAACAGTGAGGTACAACTCAATATAGCTCCATTTCCCCAATGGCCCTAATGGCTCTCCAAGCTTCCATGAAGCAAAACTAGCTGTAAAACACCTCTACCTCCTTTGAAACCTGTCCCAATGGCTCTGGAATGCTGAAAATAGTCTAAATTGACCAAAATTTCTTCCAATTTGGTCCAATATTGGAGAAGTTATGAAAGAAACAACATTCTGCCCAATGTCATGTCAAAACCACACTAAATGTGGGTGAACTAGAGTTAATTTCGCTAATTTGGTGGAGGGACCGAAAATGGTGGACCCTCTCTCCAGAATGGTGGAACTACTTTGAGTGATATTAAATCTTGGAGCGATGGCCACATGCCATAACCCGCCTAAATCGCAAGCATTAAATGTTTTTTAAACAAACCATAGCATAAAATTTAAAATGAAACGTGGCCACATGGGAGGGCTTCCAAAACGCCGCCGTGACCACCGGAAATGGTGGCTCATGGTTCTTGGACCAGGGTCATATGCCATCAGGGCTAACCCTAAGGGGCTAACTCTTAACCCTTTCCGCCCAACATAAATTTAAAACTTAAATCAAAATGCCACCATTGTTATGTTAAGACCTTTGGAATAGGCGGATCGGTAAGACATTGTGTTAGCCAGCGGGAGGTCTGGGGTTCAAACCCAAGGAATCACAAAAATTTTACATATCAATTTTCTCCACGACCTGGGGGCCACATGGCGGCCTCCGGGCCTGCCATGTGGCAGCCCCTCATTGGTCAGGAAAACGAAAATTCAAGCCAACGTCAAATACAATGCTACCACTTGTAATATAATGATTGGCCCAGGTGGAATATTCTAGGGAATATTCTAGGAATATTCCTTATAATATTCCTTTTTTTAATTTTTCAAAATTTGAAAGTCAAACCTGGTCAACTCAGTTTTTTGCAGTTTATTGAAAACTTCAAACTTTCATAACTTTCACATATGATGTCGGATTTGAGTGTCGTTCACGGTGCCAGGATTGTACCGATGAGGCCTATCGGGTTGTTCAAGTTTCAAGTGGTTTTGAACACTTTCAATTTTGAGCTTTTTCCATAGCTCAGACTTGAGCTCCTAATCACAAGTCCATAAAAACCCAGCTCGGTAAGACGTTATGTTAGCTAGCGAGAGGTCCGGAGTTCAAACCCACGGACTCACAAAACTTTTACATAGCCAATTTCTCCACGAACTGGGGGCCACGTGGCAGCCTTCGGGCCTGCCACATGGCAGCCCCTCACCAATCACCAAGGAATTTCTCGTTACACCAGTGCTTCAGCACATTTTGTAATTTCCTGTTTCATGTAATTCTCGAGTTGGTTTCCTCCATGGAGGCAACCCATTATTCGCACACCAAAGGTTGGGATTGGTTAAGCGCATATTACCAACCCAGACTGTAGCATATGTAATGTTTCTATTTTTGAATTAATATAGATTAGCCTCATTTACCAAAAAAAAGGTGGCATGTTGACTCGATTGTACGAGTGATAACTTTTTCGGCCAATAAAATTATGACACATGGAAAAGCAGTTGATGAAGCCAACAAGTGACAACATTGAATGAAACACATGGCAGTGATGTGGTGCTGACATGGTTGAATATGTGATGGGATTCCGATGGAGTTGAAATTGCTACCATGTGGACCCAATAGAAGCTGCCACGTGGCCACCTCAATTTGTTCAAAAGGGTCTTATCGATCACAGAAGGATCAAGCGAGAAAATTGAATACCCGACTTATTTGGGACAAGTCCTATGAATTACCATTAGGCCATTGCCCACATGTTATAACCGGATTAGATAAATATTTATTTAAACTTTTTAATTTATCCATCAAATAAAAATAGGAGTCTCCGAGGGTCAACCTCGCGGCCTTCGTGCCACCAACCTAACAACTTTACCATCACCCCAATGGAGTTCTTGGTATGGCAATTTGGGTAATATATAATTTTTGAGTTCTTGGTATGGAAATTTGGGTCATACATAATTTTGGATTTCTTGTTAATGCAAATTGGGTATGGAGTTCACCGAACAATGGGAAGGTCGAGAGAGTCGAAGGTTGAAATGATCAGGGGTATGCTTTTATGCATAATGGGAAGGTCCGAATCGATCATGTTAGACCTATTGTTTAACAACTCCGCACGTTTAGTAGTGCACCAAAGGGTTCTATGTTGGGAGAATATTGCGCTGAATTATTTTTATGCCGAGTCTACTTTCTGCATAGTTGGGAAATGTGACTATTTGAGACATTCTTTTGTAAAAACCAAGTGTGGAAGAGAATCATAGGAATGCATTAATATTAATAAGGATGACATAATAAAATGTATTGTAGATTAAATTTTTATGTGGATAGAGTGTGCCAGATGGGTTGGTTTTGTTGTGAGCTACATTATGTGTAGAAAGGAAAGTTAACGAGTTTGTAGGCATTCTTCATGTAAATCAAGTGCGAGAAGAGCCTACAATTAGTGCAACAATAAAGAGTCTAAGATCATTGCAACAATGTTATTAGAGTTTATTCATATTGAAGTTTTGTGGTTATGTAATAAAACATTTAAGGTTCTTTGCATTATAATAATGAAGTAGTTATGGAGTTGAGTGGGCTAGTAGAGGTAGCCCAAATTTGGTGACCTGTGTTATCAAGTTGTGCATGTTTGAATTTTCTTCTTTCTATTCCTTTCTCCACACAATATATGGTGAAATCGTACACACCAATATTTTTTTCCTCTTTCACGCCTTTGACAAGGGCAATGTAATATGCCTTGTTATTTGTAGTCCTGCCCTGCAGTTCTTTCTTCCTATGCAACACATGTTTTGTTGCACTATTTAAATGCACAAATTGAATGATAGGTCTTCCCAGATTAGGAAAATATGAGACCTCAATGCACATGAGCCACTTTTGCACCACTTTTATCTTACAATATATGGAAAAAAAAATAACAATAACATGATATTAGAATTATGCATTTAAATTTTAAAATTAAATTCAATACACCCAATGTACCTTTTAGATTCAATACACCATAACATAAATTCAAATGTGATAGATCATATTCAATACATTGTAACATAAATTCATCAAAAAACGATTTGATATATCATATTAAATACACTCAATGCACCTTTTAGATTCAATTCACCATAACATACATTCATCATACAAATATTTGATAGATCGTCTTTGGAATAGACCAACACTAGAAAGTGATCTTGCTTATGCAAATTTTTGTTTTCTGTTAACCTTTTTATTGTTTTCATGTTAACAGAAAGGTTTTGTTTTCTGTTAACCTTTCTCTTTCTCTTTATATTAATGTTTGGTCTTTGTTTTCCCTTCTTTGTAGAATATGTAACATGAGCACTTGTAATTAGGTTTTTGGACGTATTAGCATGTTTTATTTTATATTCAACTCAATATCCATATGAGAATATGAGAATATGGTGTCCATTATTGAGCCAAAATCCATGGAAAACCCAACTCCTCAATTTACTTCCTTGGCCCTCTCGTGTATTGAACATGACATATGGTAAAACATTGTGAGAGATTGCGCATTCAAATTGTGAGAATGTGCCTGGAAGTTTTGTGAGATATTTTGATCTAATTATTGCAAAGTGTTACCAAATCAATTTTTCTAATGATACCTTCTCATTATCGAACTATATGTCTCATCATCAAACTAAAAACTCGTTGTCCATTCCTTGAAGCCTAAACCATTATCACGTTGTCTTCGACTGCTAAAAAAAAGGTCTTTTTGTTTCAATGTGCTATAGTCTTGCTCATTAGCTAGCATCATAATCTTTTTGTCCCCAAAACAATAATGAAAGTGAAATATCTTTATCTAATATGATACAAATTGAAATATTGTAACTTGAAAATCCATTGACAAAAATATTTGCTCCTCCTCCCTTCATAAAAACTAATTCATAACTATCATATATTTCCCCATCAAGTTCATGAAAGTGTTGCTCCAAAACTTCATGGCATTCAGCATTATCATAATCCACTTATGAGGAAAACATTATATATATATATATATATATATATATATATATATATATATATATATATATATATATATATATATATATATATATATATATATATAGATATATAATGTATGTATGTATGTATGTTCCGTTAACCTTTTCTCATGCACAAACCCCCCAAAAAAAAGGCTATCAAGAGAAAGAGAAGACATTTAATGATATGGGTACTAACTCTTCACCCTTGACCTTTTCTGCAATTGCCACAAGTTGATCATGGAGTTTAGTAATATTCATCAAGTAGGTGGCTATGTTATATGTCTTATTCATCTGCATGGCTCTAAGCTTATTCCATAATAGCATCTTCCTATTCATGTTCTTACTCTAATTTATAATGAGTAGAGCATCAAGCATCCCCTTTCTTGTGACCTTCCAGGAAATATGAGGGATCAAGTGATCCTTCATAGATTCAAAGATGACTCTCTTTGTCTTGGCCATCTTATTATGATTATTGCTAACAACATAGATCAACAGGCTTTACATCTTGTTTCTCAACAAAATTCTACAAATCATACTCCAACATCATCCACAACCAACACTTCATGAGATGAAGTTAGAGGGACCTTCGAATATATCTTCAAATCTGAGACTGTATGTGGTCATAGTGCTGCACTGGACTACCCTGCTAGACAAAACAGATCAACAAGAAAAAATAAACATATCTCATGTTCACAGTGCTTTCCTCAAGCATGTATAATAGGAATCTCACCCTTCAAACCTCCACATGACCTTCTCTCACAGGTAGCAGCCCTACTATCCATATACAAACTCTTGAAAGGTTTCTGAAAATACACCTTGATATCATGTCAAAAGTCAAACCATGGTGAGCAAATTATGTACCATAGAAACTAACTTGACACCGTAGATAGTTAATGATGAAAACACCAATCGAAATTTATGTTAGTACTTTAACCTACACATATTGTTGATAAATAAAACAACAAACACACTATTGTAACACCTAAAAACAACATCTGTATATCTCTAAAACATAAAGCAAAAACTACAGCCATAGGATTTTTTATTGGTGCAAGTCAAGGAGACCGAGGGATTTGAAAAGAAAGGTTTGTCTTCTTTAGATACATATCATTAATTTTATTTGAATTATACTATCAAGCAAGCCTCTAACAAAGGAACACTTCATCTTTTGCTACCCCATCTACTACGATATTTGAGGATGATTCCATTATCTATTTAGAGTGACACATGCCCTCTTCAACTTCTTCTGGTACCCTATAAAAATATGTATATCCTTATACATGCACGAGGCTCTCAAGCTTCATTTCCATACTCTTTGACCTCCTCCTACACCAACTTCCACCTGAAGGATCACTTCCTTTTTCACAATGCTACCATATACTACGGGCACCAAGAGATACACTAATAGTAGCCTTGCTTTTAACTCCAAATAAATGTAAACTTGACGAAATATCCTTGGTTCCTAGAGACCTCGGTGACATTGCCATTCCAAATCCCTTACCAGTAGTCAAATGAGAACATCCAAACCCCAGTGGTGGGTGACCTTCTTAAAGTAGCAACTTAGTGCACGATCCAAATCCTCCTCTAGCTCTTCCTCCAAACAACCTTCTATCTTGAATTTTCTCCATTCGGCCTTGGATGTTAGGAGTGATAGATCTAGCTAACCCTAATATGTTTGCATCATTATTTATATTCTAAAACTTGGATACATTCTCATTGTGCATTATTCTCTCATGGTGGTTTTCCACTTTTATAATTTTGGTTTTAGTAAAATATATTGTGATGCAAAAGATTGAATTTTTATTTTTGGCTACCCACAAAAGAGACCAGAAATCCCAGCATGGTAACAAATAGGAGTATTTTTCAAGTTTTCCTTCTTAACAATCAAGGTTATATACATGTCTTAAATCACTTCAAAAATATACCACTATTCTGGAGAATGCAAAAGATTTTAGGTTAGCTCCATCAACCCAGCCTTTGAAATATTTAACTATGGAAACAATTAAACTTGGTTCTAGTCTATTTTAAGATAATAATCTAGGAGTGCACAAGATTTTGGATTATTTCCATCACCGTGCATAATCAGACATACAATAGGAAGAGTAAAATTTATTACTTCTAAGTTTAAACAATTTTATTTTGCCAGATTTTTTGATCGTAAACTAGTGAGTCGTAGGGCTCAAAGAGAACTCTACACTTATTACGTCCGTGTGATATATTTTTTGTTTTAGAAGGTTCGCACCAGCATCAGTGTGTATAACAAGTCAATGACATGGGACCTTATCCATCACACTCCAAATTTCCTGTTGTAAAAGTACTAGGTACTTAGCGGAATTAAAATCATAGGGACATTATGTCTAGTCCTATATATACATGGATGTGCTCCTATAAATATGTGGCCATCATATTGATTATATTTAAATACTTATATATTGATACTAGGTTAGGTAGGGCCAATCCATGATATATGCAAATCTGGAAGTTAAACATGACTAAAAGCTAATCCATGATGTTCTTCCTTGCAATTGCATTTCACCAAATTATATGTTTCTTCCTAAGTAGTAATTGGCCAAATTTCTGAGGTTAGAAAAAGTAACAATATTTTCGCAGTAAGGCCTGTAGTGTGCCATGTTACAACTCCTTTTCATATCATTTGGATCTAAGTGCAATTTTAACATTGTCTGAAGTACTAAGTAACATAATAACTATCTTACTATCACTTCAAATAAAAAACTTTAATTCCTGTAGCATCACCTATGTTATTTTTTTAGCACTGTTGGCAGGGGGTTGTGGCTTGCAATATTATGCATTTCAAAATTTGTTGATTCCTTTTCCTTTTTCAACAGTTGTGCTCATTTTTGATATCGAAAAAATCTCAAAACAAGCCGATGCAAAGGATAGGCTAATGAAAAATAGATTATGCCAATGACATGTTGAATTTGTTCTCTAGTTGCATGGTTTCTAGCTCTAATACCTCTAGAGAGTTAATTGTACAATTAATGATTTCAGACTGCACTTAAGTCTTAAACAATGAAACATTGACGCATATCTTACCACAAATTCTAAGTAATTTTGTTGTATGGTCCTCTAATGGTTGTACAAATGAATGTATTGGAATTAATACCCTTATCATCACCTTCGGAAAACCAAGTGAGAAACTCGAGAAGTGGGTGAGTCCGAGCTATGATAATTGGGCCAAGTAATATTCCCCACACTAGTGAGATATGTTGTGAATATTGCAAATCATGATATGCTCAGATTTGAAGCTCGTACAAATAACATTTACATTGTGTTTCATGAGCATCCCCCTTTCAGTCAATCAAGGGAAACTCGTCAAAGGTAATAGAGGTTTCAGGGAAGGGTTTAACAACTTTTTCCTTCATGTTTACATTTTAGAGATTCAAATGAATGGAATGAGGAAAATAAATTTTCCAGTTAGAAACTGTGAGGTAGAAATTTGAAATAAAAATAGGTGTCTCGTTCCTATATTCTTCCTCAACGTTTCAATAATATGAATGAACTAGCAATGTTGTATTCTTAAAACCTGTGTTTCAAATAAGGACAAAAAAAAGTCATCATTTTTTCTAAATTTTATTCTCAATTGAAGAGTGTATTTTAATGATTATTCCAATTGTTTAAGTAGAAATGAATGAAGCTAACTCGGTATATCAAATCGAATTTTATATTTTATAATCAGATTTGATGAAATTTACTTGAATATCCAGAATAATATCTGATACGATGCAATTGTTTATGTTTTTAAGCATGTTACAAAATCTTTCTTGCCAAGATGTTGGTTGCTATTGGTTCACTGGATGGATGGGATGCAAGATTATCAAGAAAGAAAGATTTTTTTGTCTTTTTAATTTTTAACTTTAATTCCAGCAATCAAGATTTATTACCTACAATCTCATGTATTTATAGAAGTATCGTTAAATTTATCTAAATTTTTAAGCTGCTTTCGGCTAAACCGAATCAGGAGAGAGCCGCTTAGCGCTCGACTCTTTCTCATTATCACCTAATG
This sequence comes from Pinus albicaulis, assembly GCA_034641835.2. NCBI lineage: Eukaryota > Viridiplantae > Streptophyta > Pinopsida > Pinales > Pinaceae > Pinus > Pinus albicaulis. The sequence continues at coordinate 1,460,328,865 of CM076570.1, forward strand.
TGTAGGGAGCTGAAAGCTTTCCAGTTCGTTCCCGTTCAGAGTCACTTCGGTGGTCAACGACCGATAGAAAAACTTTCCAAAGCATCCAGCTCCGGCTGTATCGCATGAGCCACTCGATATCATCTGATAAGAAGTCGTTCACGTCGTCTGCAATGGGATTCACGTTTTTCTTCAACACAACGTATGACATGCACGCTGGAACTCCCATTTCAAAAGCCAACACGGCGTCATTGCCACTGTCGTTGTCGTAGGGTTTCAAGACCAGCTGAAAAACCGACAGCCGCCGACCGTCGGAGGAAACGGCGGCGTGGGAGCGAAGCTTCTGGAAGATCGGAGCGCTGGAACATTTTTCGGCATCCTCGTCTAGGTTTTCCAAGTTTATCCATCCGCGGTTTTCCATCTTTCTGTAAGCTTGATCGCGCAGGCTCGAAAAACAGGAGGTTTTATTGTTAGAAGGGAGGACAGTGTTCCAGAAGCTCTTGGCGCTCTCATAAGTCTCGCCATGGGAGTAGTCTACCCAGGCCGCGTTTTAACCCGGAAACGCTGCCCACCGGAAAACGTTTCCTGCCCGTCACCGAGACCTGACATCCTTTCTGACATCGCCGATTGCGCTTGGGATCACCACGTGACCCTGTCAAAGTCTCTTGGCGCTCTCATAAATCTCGCCATGGGAGTAGTCTACCCAGACCGCGTTTTAACCCAGAAACGCTGCCCACCGGAAAACATTTCCTGCCCGTCGCCGAGACCTGACATCCTTTCTGACATCGCCGATTGCGCTTGGGATCACCGCGTGACCCTGTCAAAGTCTCTTGGCGCTCTCATAAATCTCGCCATGGGAGTAGTCTACCCAAGCCGCGTTTTAACCCAGAAACGCTGCGTACCGGAAAACGTTTCCTGCCCGTCGCCGAGACTTGACACCCTTTCTGACATCGCCGATTGTGCTTGGATCACTGCGTGGTAATCAATATTTCCTATGCTATTCACCCATTAATGTTGTTAAGAGTATCACTGAGCATGCCATGTCCATGGCATCGATCATCAAAACGAGCGGAAAGATCTGCTTGACGGTACATACCGTGTACACTTTAATTTCATTAATGTGAGCGGCTCACTCTATTTCAAATTCTCCAAAAACAAAATTGATTGCGTTTTATCTATTTCCATCCGTCTTACTCCTCGGGCTGCTATTTCTGGTGGTGGAAGCATGTTTTTCATTAATTAATTACAGGGTACACCCCATCTTCATCTTCTCTTGTTATTCCGTTTGGATCAGGGGCTTCTTCTGGCAATTGCTTCCGCTTTCTTTGTTATTGGAGCAGCAGAACCCCAATTTATTGGCAAAGCTGTCGATCAGATGGCGAAATACACAGAACTGGTGGATGCGGGTATAAGGAACGCTCGCCAGGTTTAATTCTCACTGCCCTCAGAGGTCGCGTTTGTATTATCATCCAAATTCTTCCAAAAATGAGGCCGAGGGCGCCTTCTCTGAAGAAATACAAGGCCCTCGCTCTCCTACCCTGCAACTCTCTGTATCTGGCGCCGATTCAACGTTTGAGATGCAAGGGGATGGGGACTGGCCCTGCATCGTATTCCCTAATTACTCTTATTTCTCTTTTTACATTTGATCTTATCATGACATTCAATATCAAAATATATGGCAGATGCTTCTCTTCTTATCATTGAAAATGAATTCTGGTTCACTTCACCCATTTCTATCGGTTAATTCATTTATTTATATATATGGGCTTAAATAATGAAAATTGTTAGCTAGTCGCAGCATTCAAGTTGTGCATTTCCATACTTTCAGACCGATTTATCCTTGGGCTGTCTTGTGTATTAGTGAGGCATTTTTTACAGATGATTATCCAGATGGTATTTAAAATTCTTAAAAAATGTGAAAAACAATATATCAATTAGCACAACCCGCCTAAACCGCAAGCATTAAATGTTTTTTAAACAAACCATAGCATAAAATTTAAAATGAAATGTGGCCACATGGGAGGGCTTCCAAACCACCACCGTGACCGCTGGAAATGGTGGCTCGTGGTTCTAGGACCTAGGTCATATGTCATCAGGGCTAGTCCTAAGGGGCTAGCTCTTAACCCTTTCCGCCCAACATAAATTTAAAACTTAAATCAAACTGCCACCATTGTTATGTTGAGACTTTTGGAATAGGCGGATCGGTAAGACATTTTGTTAATCGGCGAGAGGTTTGGGGTTCAAACCCGTGGATTCACAAAACTTTTACATATCCAATTTCTCCACTACCTGGGGGCCACATGGCAGCCTCCGGGCCCGCCATGTGGTAGCCCCTCATTGGTCAGGAAAACAAAAATTCAATCCAATGTAAAATACAATGCTGCCACTTGTCAAACAATAATTGGCCCAGGTGGAATATTCTAGGAATATTCCTTAGAATATTTTTTTTTTTAATTTTTCAAAATTTTAAAGTCAAACCTAGTCAACTCAGTTTTTTGCAGTTTACTGAAAACTTCAAACTTGCATAAATTTTACATACAATGTTGGATTTGAGTTCCGTTTACGGTGCCAGGATCGTATCGACGAGGCCTATCTGATCATTCAGGTTGCAAGTGGTTTTGAACACTTTCAATTTTGAGCTTTTTCCATAGCTCAAACTTGAGCTTCTCATCACAAGTCCATAAAAACCCAGCTCGGTAAGACGTTGTGTTAGCTAGCGATGGGTCCAGGGTTCAAACCCGCGGACTCACAAAACTTTTACATAGCCAATTTCTCCACGACCTGGGGGCCACGTGGCAGCCTTTGGGCCTGCCACGTGGCAGCCCCTCACCAATCACCAAGGAATTTCTCGTTACACCAGTGCTTCAGCACATTTTGTAATTTCCTATTTCATGTACTTCTCGAGTTGGTTTCTCCACGGAGGCAACCCATTATTTGCGCACCAAAGGTTGGGATTTGTTAAGCGCATATTACCAACCCAGACTGTAGCATATGTAATGTTTCTATTTCTGAATTAGTATAGATTAGCCTCATTTACCAAAAATAAAGTGGCATGTTGACTTGATTGTACGAGTGATAAATTTGTCGGCCAATAAAAGTATGACACATGGCAAAGCAGTTGATGAAGACAACAAGTGGCAACACTGAATGAAATGCATGGCAGTGATGTGGTGCTGACGTGGTTGAATACGTGGTGGGATTCCGATGGAGTTGAAATTGCTACCATGTGGACCCAATAGAAGCTGCCACGTGGCCACCTCAATTTGTTCAAAAGGGTCTTATCGATCACAGAAGGATCAAGCGAGAAAATTGAATACCCAAATTATTTGGGACAAGTCCTATGAATTACCATTAGGCCATTGCCCACATGTTATAACCGGATTAGATAAATCTTTATTTAAACTTTTTAATTTATCCATCGAATAAAAATAGGAGTCTCCGAGGGTCAACCTCGCGACCTTTGTGCCACCAACCTAACAACTTCACTATCACCCCAATGGAGTTCTTGGTATGGCAATTTGGGTAATATATAATTTTCAAGTTCTTGGTATGGAAATTTGGGTAATATATAAGTTTGGAGTTCTTGGTATGGAAAATTGGGTAATACATAATTTTGGAGTTCTTGTTAATGCAAATTGGGTATGGAGTTCACCTAACAATGAGAAGGTCGACTCGAGTCAAAGGTTGAAACAATCGAGGGTATGCTTTTATGCATAATGGGAAGGTCCAGATCGAACATGTTAAACCTATTGTTTAACAACTCCGCACGTTTAGTAGTGCACCAAAGGGTTCTATATTAGGAGAATATTGCGCTGAATTATTTTTATGCTGAGTCTACTTTCTGCATAGTTGGGAAATGTGACTATTTGAGACATTCTTTTGTAAAAACCAAGTGTGGAAGAGCATCATAGGAATGCATTAATATTATTAAGGATGACATAAGAAAATGTATTGTAGATTAAATTTGTATGTCGATAGAGTGTGCTAGATGGGTTGGTTTTGTTGTGAGCTACATTATGTGTAGAAAGGAAAGTTAATGAGTTTGCAGGCATTCTTCATGTAAATCGAGTGCGAAAAGAGCCTACGATCAGTGCAATAATGAAGAGTCTAAGATCATTGCAACAATGTTATTAGAGTTGATTCATGTTGAATTTTTGTGGTTATGTAATAAAACATTTAAGGTGCTTTGCATTATAATAATGAAGTAGTTATGGAGTTGAGTGGGCTAGCAGAGGTAGCCCAAATTTGGTGACCTGTGTTATCAAGTTGTGCATGTTTGAATTTTATTCTTTCTATTCCTTTATCAATTCTACCTTTCATTTCTCATTAAGTTTATGAATTTACAATAAGATTATTCACACTTATAACTTTGCAAATAAGTGAGTGTAATTTTCAATTCAATTTTGGTATGAGGGCAACATTTGAAAGTGTATATGACAACCATGGAAAAAACATTGAAGTGATAAATAATTTTAGAGCTTGAAGAGATTATTATCAGATTCAAGAAGAGAATTCCAAATTAAGTCCAACTTGGGAATCGTTGAGAGAGTAATGGGATGCATCCCCATTCCCTAGGGAAACATCTCCATGGAAAATTGTGAATAACAAAATCAAATTTTACCACTGGAAATAGCATCTCTAAAAATTAATTGTAAGTGTTTTCCATCATTCCTAATATTTAAAATATAGGGGGAAAACTGTAAAGGTCATGTAGTCATAAACGCCTTTGTTGAGGTCATGTGGTTTTTGTCTGTTATATGACTGGATGGGGCCACCGTTACTCATGTGCTATAGTTGTTTAACTTATTTTGTGCTTATGATGATTGATGACAAATGGAGATTGTTGCAAGCTTGATTTCAAGGGGTATAAATTAGATATGCATCTTCATGTTTGCATTTACTCTTTAGTGATATGGGTGTAGTGGTGGGTAGTTCAATTGTGATTTTTCAGAGAAATGTAGTATATCTAGCATTACATGATAATACCCACTAGCTGGTATTGGATGGAATATTTAATGTTTGACACAAGAAAAAAACACATATTGATCAGTTTTGACTTATGACACGTAATTGGATGATGAACCTTTTGTTCATTCTTCTCATGTCTTTCATTTTTTGACTTTTGAGATATGTTTCCTTAACCATTGGGATTACTAGCCATGTAAAAAATTCAAAATATTGATTTAACAAAAAAATTGGAAGCATCCCTTGTATACAAATTCATGCATATATCATAATTGCCATTGAACCACCATCATATACATCATATACCCATGCTTACTAGGTATCTGTAATGGGCTTGACCAAATCCATCATAAATCTGTTTTATTCTTGACACGTGAATAGCATGTTAAATCACAAGATTTGAAATGTACATTCGTACATCATGGTTGACCCAAAAATTTCCTGGGCTAGAAAATTTCAATATTGAGACCTTTTATTATATGATATATCAACAACAATTTTTAACATAAATGTGCATGTTGTTGACATTTTTCTTTTCGGATTAATATCGGGTCAATTGTTGTCTCCTCAATTGTATTTGCAATATAGGTTCATGTGTGTGCATTGTTTCTAAACATCTCTCACCACAAGACATAATTTCCTCAATGCATTAGAAAATTCAAATCACTAACACGGAAATAAAACACAAAAGAAAATATATTTAACCTCAAAATCAATCAATTATTGAGTCACAACCCATGCAAATGTTACATTTCTCCATATACATGGAATATATCACACTTGTCCAACATGGAAAATTTTAGGGGCTAATAATCGCAAGTGGGCTAATTTTCCATGTTCTTTCCAAAAAAAGGATTCATTAATCTCAATTTTTCCTAAAAATGATTCGCCCAAATTTTATATTATAAAACTATTTTAATTTAAAATTGCCAAAATTTTATATAGAGACTATATAAAATTATTACACATTTGAATATTTTTATAAAATTATCATCAAACATTTTACATATTTCATATTATGGACTGGTGAGATTCACAAAGTTTTCTAAGCTTTAAGATAAATTTCCATCATTAAAATTTTCCCTGTTGTCCATATATTTCTCACCCATACAAAGTAACTCAATCTTTGCAAGTTCGGGGAAAAAGTACATTAATGGGTTCTTCTTTAATGAAAGAACCATGCCATTAGTGACCCCACAAAAATTAAAACAAACATGCATTCCCATAACAACGACCTATCTTATTGTTGCTCAATGACTTATGGTTTAACAGATGATGATCCTATGTCATCGTTCACAACTCCACACAATATATGGTGAAATCATTGACACCAATATTTTTTTCCTCTTTCACGCCTTTGACAAGGGCAATGTAATATGCCTTGTTATTTTTAGTCCTGCCTTACAGTTCTTTCTTCCTATGCAACAAATGGTTTGTTGCACTATTTCAATGCACAAATTGAATGATAGCTCTTCCCAGATTAGGAAAACATGAGACCTCAATGCACATGAGCCACTTTTGCACCACTTTTATCTTACAAAATATGGAAAAAAAATAACAATAACATGATATTAGAATTATGCATTTAAATTTTAAAATTAAATTCAATACACCCAAAGTACCTTTTAGATTCAATACACCATAACATACATTCAAATGTGATAGATCATATTCAATACACTGTAACATACATTCATCAAACAAAGATTTGATATATCATATTAAATACACTCAATGCACCTTTTAGATTCAATACACCATAACATACATTCATCATAAAAATATTCGATAGATCGTCTTTGGAATAGACCAACACTAGAAAGTGATCTTGCTTATGTAAATTTTTGTTTTCTGTTAACCTTTTTATTGTTTTCATGTTAACAGAAAGGTTTTTTTTTCTGTTAACCTTTCTCTTTCTCTTTAAATTAATGTTTGGTCTTTGTTTTCCCTTCTTTGTAGAATATGTAACATGAGCACTTGTAATTAGGTTTTTGGACATATTAGCATGTTTTATTTTATATTCAACTCAATATCCATATGAGAATATGAGAATATGGTGTCCATTATTGAGCCAAAATCCATGGAAAATCCAACTCCTCAATTTACTTCCTTGGCCCTCTCGTGGATTGAACATGACATATGGTAAAACATTGTGAGAGATTGTGCATTCAAATTGTGAGAATGTGCCTAGAAGTTTTGTGAGATACTTTGATCTAACTATTGAAAAGTGTTACCAAATCCATTTTTCTAATGATACCTTCTCATTATTGAACTATATGTCTCATCATCAAACTAAAAACTCATTGTCCATTCCTTGAAGCCTAAACCATTATCACGTTGTCTTCGACTACTAAAAAAAAGGTCTTTTTGTTTCAATGTGCTACAGTCTTGCTCATTAGCCAGCATCATAATCTTTTTGTCACCAAAACAATAATGAAAGTGAAATATCTTTATCTAATATGATACAAATTGAAATATTGTAATTTTAAAATCTATTGAAAAAAATATTTGCACCTCCTCCCTTCATAAAAACTAATTCATAACTGTCATATATTTCCCCATCAAGTTCATGAAAGTGTTTCTCCAAAACTTCATGTTATTCATCATTATCATAATCCACTTATGAGGAAAACATTATATATATGTGTGTGTGTGTGTGTCTATATATATATATATATATATATATATATATATATATATATATATATATATATATATATATATATATATATATATATATATATATATATGTATGTATGTATGTATGTATGTATGTATGTATGTATGTATGTATATTCCGTTAACCTTTTCTCATGCACAAACCCCCCCAAAAAAAGGCTATCAAGAGAAAGAGAACACATTTAATGATATGGGTACTAACTCTTCACCCTTGACCTTTTCTGCAATTTCCACAAGTAGATCATGGAGTTTAGTAATCTTCATCAAGTAGGTGGCTATGGTATATGTCTTATTCATCTGCATGGCTCTAAGCTTATTCCATAATAGCATCTTCCTATTCATGTTCTTACTCTACTTTATAATGAGTAGAGCATCAAGCATCCCCTTTCTTGTGACCTTCCAGGCAATATGAGGGATCAAGTGATCCTTCATAGATTCAAGGATGACTCTCTTTGTCTTGGCCATCATATTATGATTATTGCTAACAACATAGATCAACAGGCTTTATATCTTGTTTCTCAACAAAATTCTACAAATCATACTCCAACATCATCCACAACCAAAACTTCACGAGATGAAGTTAGAGGGACCTTCCAATCTATCTTCAAATCTGAGACTGCATGTGGTCATAGTCCTGCACTAGACTACCCTGCTAGAAAAAACAGATCAACAAGAAAAAATAAACATATCTCATGTTCACAGTGCTTTCCTCAGGCATGGATAATGGGAATCTCACCCTTCAAACCTCCACATGACCTTCTCTCACAGGTAGCATCCCTACTATCCATATACAAACTCCTGAAAGGTTTCTGAAAATACACCTTGATATCATGTCAAGATTCAAACCATGGTGAGCAAATTATGTACCATAGAAACTAACTTGACACTGTAGATAGTTAATGATAAAAACACCAATCAAAATTTATGTTAGTACTTTAACCTACACATATTGTTGATAAATAAAACAACAAACACACTATTCTAACACCTAAAAACAACATCCGTATATCTCTAAAACATAAAGCAAAAACTACAGCCATAGGATTTTTTAATGGTGCAAGTCAAGGAGACCCAGGTATTTGAAAAGAAAGGTTTGTCTTCTTTAGATACAGATCATTAATTTTATTTCAATTATACTATCAAGCAAGCCTCTAACAAAGGAACACTTCATCTTTTGCTACCCCATCTACTACGATATTTGAGGATGATTCCATTATCTATTTAGAGTGACACATGCCCTCTTCAACTTATTCTGGTACCCTATACAAATATGTATAGCCTTATACATGCACGAGGCTCTCAAGCTTCATTTCCATACTCTTTTACCTCTTCCTACACCAACTTCCACCTGAAGGATCACTTCATTTTTCACAATGCTACCATATACTACGGGCACCAAGAGATACACTAATAGTAGCCTTGCTTTTAACTCCAAATAAATGTAAACTTGACGAAATATCCTTGGTTCCTAGAGACCTCGGTGACATTGCCATTCCAAATTCCTTACCAGTAGTCAAATGAGATCATCCAAACCCCAGTGGTGGGTGACCTTCTTAAAGTAGCAACTTAGTGCACGATCCAAATCCTCCTCTAGCTCTTCCTCCAAACAACCTTCTATCTTGAATTTTCTCCATTCGGCCTTGGATGTTAGGAGTGATAGATCTAGCTAACCCTAATATGTTTGCATCATTATTTATATTCCAAAACTTGGATAAATTCCCATTGAACATTATTCTCTCATGGTGGTTTTCCACTTTTAGAATTTTGGTTTTAGTAAAATATATTGTAATGCAAAAGATTGAATTTTTTATTTTTGGCCACCCACACAAGAGACTAGAAATCCCAGCATGGTAACAAATAGGAGTATTTTTCAAGTTTTCCTTCTTAAAAATCAAGGTTATATACATGTCTTAAATCACTTCAAAAATATACCACTATTCTTGAGAATGCAAAAGACTTTATGTTAACTCCATCAACCTAGCCTTTGAAATATTTAACTATGGAAACAATTAAACTTGGTTCAAGTCTATTTTAAGATAATAATCAAGGATTTCACAAGATTTTGGATTATTTCCATCACCGTGCATACTTAGACATACAATAGGAAGAGTAAAATTTATTACTTCTAAGTTTAAACAATTTTATTTTGCCAGATTTTTTGATCTGAAACTAGTGAGCCGTAGGGCTCAAATAGAACTCTACACTTATTACGTCCATGTGATATATATATTTTTTTAGAAGGTTCGCACCAGCATCAGTGTGTATAACAAGCCAATGACATGGGACCTTATACATCATACTCCAAATTTCCTGTTGTAAAAGTACTAGGTACATAGCAGAATTAAAATCATAGGGACATTATGTCTAGTCCTATATATACATGGATGTGCTCCTATAAATATGTGGCCATCATATTAATTATATTTAAATACTTATATATGGATACCAGGTTAGGTAGGGCCAATCCATGAAATATGCAAATCTGGAAGTTAAACATTACTAAAATCTAATCCATGATGTTCTTCCTTGCAATTGCATTTCACCAAATTATATGTTTTTTCCTAGGTAGTAATTGGCCAAATTTCTGATGTTAGAAAAAGTAACAATCTTTTCGCAGTAAGGCCTGTAGTGTGCCATGTTACAACTCCTTTTCATATCATTTGGATCTAAGTGCAATTTTAACATTGTCTGAAGTACTAAGTAACGTAATAACTATCTTACTATCACTTCAAATAAAAAACTTGAATGCCTGTAGCATCACCTACGTTATTTTTCTAGCACTGTTGGCAGGGGCTTATAGCTTGCAATATTATGCATTTCAAAAAATTTTGATTCCTTTTCCTTTTTCAACAGTTGTGCTCATTTTTGATGTCTAAAAGTGTCAAAACAAACCGATGCAAAGGATAGGCTAATGAAAAATAGATTATGCCAATGGCATGTTGAATTTGTTCTCTAGTTGCATGGTTGCTAGCTCTAATACCTCTAGAGATTTAATTGTACCATTAATGATTTCAGACTGCACTTAAGTCTAAAACAGTGAAACATTTACGCATATATTACCACAAATTCTAAGTAATTTTGTTGTATGGTCCTCTAATGGTTGTACAAATGATTGTATTGGAATTAATACCCTTATAATCACCTTTGGAAAACCAAGTGAGAAACTCGAGAAATGGGTGAGTCTGAGCTATGATAATTGGGCCAAGTAATATTCCCACACTAGTGAGATATGTTGTGAATATTGCAAATCCTGATATGCTCATATTTGAAGCTCGTACAAATAACATTTACATTGTGTTTCATGAGCGTCGCCCTTTCAGTCAATCAAGGGAAACTCGTCAAAGGTAATAGAGGTTTCAAGGAATGTTTTAACAACTTTTTCCTTCACGTTTACATTTTAGAGATTCAAATGAATGGAATGACAATTTAACAATAAAAAATCTCCCTTAACTTCAAGCTATGACCCACCAACCTCGACCCAACAACCTCCACACCCAATCGCACAACATGGACCATGCTCCCTAGTACCCTAATATTCATGTATTCAAAAGCTATTGTATTCTTCAACAACCACTATAGTTTAAGCATTTATGAAGCATTGAATATACAAGTTTCCAAATCGATTCCACCCCCCCCCCCCCCCAAAAAAAAAAAAAAACTCAACCAATTCCAGAAAAAAGAGGTATAAATTACGTACTTTGTCGCTCTTGTAATTATAATATCCAATCTCACTTCTACCATGTATAGACATAACATTTTAGATTCTTCTATGTTGTCATTGTGATTATATATATATATAATCTTTGTCCTTGTCTATTATTCAATATGTAATGATATGTGATTATATATATATATATTTATTTATTTATTTATTTATTTTATAAAAAAACAAAAACAAATTAATTTATTAAAAATTAAATATTAAATATACATTACCCTCCTTATTTTACACATTTGATCTCTTCATTCACTGTTCGTTTCCCATTTTGCTAGTTTATAATTGTTTTTATTTATTAAAAAGAAATTTAACAATCTATGCTATAGGGATGAAAGTCTACAACTTTAAGGACTCTTTATAGTAATTTAAAAAAAAAAAAGTATCAAATGAATCTATAATTTAAAATAATAATAACTATCTCATTATTGATTTGACTAATCATTTCTCCCAACATTTTTGGAAAAGAAAAACAAACGCAAACAAACAATTTTTTTTTGAGAAATTGATTTTTTTCATCATTGAATCATTTTATTTTAACACAACTCTCTGTGTGTTTTCTTAATGTTTCTTTATGTCATTGACTCGGTGCTTTGTATTTTTTCTTAATATTTCTTTGTTCCATTGACTGGGTTTGGGTGTTCCCATTGATATGTCATTGAATGCCTTCAATTTTCTTTTCCATGGGTCTATGCAAGATGTCAATGTGACTGGTTGGAAGGGAAAATGGTAAAATTTTGGTAAGGTGACGAGTCTAAATTTCCAACTGGATTGCAAGGTCTGAGCCAGAATTACGGGAATAAAATAAATTAAGTCTTTCCCAGGCCATAGACAAAGGATATCCTCTCAATAATTAAATGCACCCATTGTAGAATTAACCGCATCCAATTATTAAATTCGGGGGAGGGGTGAGGGTTTTGAACTCAAGATTGAAACATACATCACTTGGAATCTCTAATCTCTACTGAGCGGAAGTTTCGCCCATGTTTTCGTAGGTGCCTGGACAACTGTTTGACAAAGAAACCATGGAAAACCAAAGTAGTAGTGACCGTTAACTGTGGATAAAAAGACAGAAAATTGTAGAAAGTAAACTGATTCAAAAGAGACAAGGAAGGTGTAAATATACTTTAAAAATATTTGTAAGAAATAAATATAACTAAAATGAGTTTGTTGTATAATGAAACTTGCATGTGCACACTAATAAATAAATATACCTTCTCTAGATGGGGGTGAAAGACTAGACATGAGTGACAATCACATCTCACTCCACCCAGATAACGAAGATCTTCAATGTAGAGCTTCACCTGTTGTGGATCCAATTATCGTATGCACCTCGCACGATCCTCGTAGAACCAAAAATGATGACGAGAGGACGAGTATTGCATCACCTGGCCCTAAACATCACCTTGCTTCTATCACCATTAATGTCCATCATGATTAATCATCGTCGTAGCCATTCCTCCCCCGCGCCTACTTAGGTGCTCAAGCATAACTCGCAAGTCCGTGCGAAGGCCACCCATCACCATCCTCACAGATATCATCCTGGCCCCTATATAACACCATGTTACCTGCCCCCTTCCTCACTCAGCCTGATTCCTTCACATTTCGCTCCCCTTACTTGGCTATGGCTTCTCATTGACTTCAATCTATTGTGAAGCCTCTGTCCCAGCGAGGAGCTACGCAGCTTCCTTCGGATTTCCGCTCTCCATCCTTCGAACATGCCCCCCAGCTATAGCTACCCCTTTAGCCAAAGTGTGATTCCTGTCTTTCTTCCTTGGCCCTGGGTGCGTCTGATTCTCCTGACTTGCTCACCCCATCCCAAGTGCACAATGGCTCCCAGACTTCACCAACGTATTATTCACGGAGGTCAGAGAGGGGCTCTCTCGGGTCGATATCTTCGCAGAGATGATAATCGCCTCGAGTGAATTGATGGCTCCGCTTCTAGCACTTTTGAGAGACAAAGAACTGAGCCCGAGCAATGCGTAGAATCCTCTAAGCAAGCTGCGTAAAGAGGTGGTCGTGGCTCGAGGACGTCCACCTCCAATACCAGATTGCACTCTCTGCATCGCACTCTTGTTCCTGTGATGGCGCCGAAGAAAGATGCTAAGGACACAGACATATAAGTCATGGACTCCATTGGCATTTGGACGCGAATTCCAAATGGCATAGACCCAAAGTCCCCCATCCTCTGCACTCCTGCGAGCATTCTGAAATGCTCTGTAGCCGATGTGGAAGCAGCTGCTGTGCAGGCTCCAGCCTGCCCTATTGAAGAGGAGAACCCGAACAGTAATGATGAAGATGATGAATAACGTTTACGCTGTTGTTCAGTTTTCTTCTGTTTTTTGTCATGTTCGCCCTCAGGGATTTTCTGTTATCATTTACTTTAGGGTTTTTAGATGTGTCAGCGCCACTGTGCACAACGTACTGCTAGTTTCTAAGTTTTGTCTAGGCTGATTTCCTCCCCTGAGGCAGCCCATAAACAATGTAACAAAGACTATCATTGGTTAAAGGCAGCTTACTAATCCAACCTATAAAATATGTAACTTTGTGTTTTCGAATTAATAAAATAACTCAACTTACCAAAATAAATAAATAAATATACTTTGAAAATGTTTGTAACAAATAAATATATTAGTTATTTTAGTGGGCACAAAATGTATTCAGTGTAAATATACTTTAAAAGTATTGGTAAGAAATAATATAACTAAAATGACTTTGTTGTATAATGCAACTTGCATGTGCACAGTTATTAATAAATATACTTTGATGAGATGTTTAAGTGGGCAGAAAACATAAGGCATGCCAAAAGATGGAAATGTATTAGGAGACAAATCGTAGGCAATTAATGACCTTACACTAAAGTCTTCGCGTGTACTTAATGGGACCATGCGATATATATAAAATTAAATAAATAATGCCCTAATTCATTCAAAGGACACTGTTCAAAATCTGTCATGAAGATAAATCTCATAGTAGAAAAGCCAATGACAACTGTGAAATATAGTGAAAGATATTAGTCTATTTCCTGTCAACCGTGATAAGGTATTGATCTATTTTTATAAATCGATGAGTGGTAGCTTAAATGGTAGTTGTGGACACTTGTCTTGATCAATGGTTGCTTGTACAGTGCTCTTTGTTCTTTATATAGTCCCTGATGGTAGAGCCATAGAATCAAATCTTTCTCATACCACCAATCTGCCTCAGGAATTATGCGACCATACAATGGATGATCGCAATGCCAGAATGAAGCTTCACTTTGTGATGTTTCCATTGTTAGCTCAGGGTCACGTAAATCCTTTCTTGGAGCTCTCAAAGGCTCTCGCTACTCATGGCCACAAAGTCTCCTTCCTCTCCACGCCTCTCAAGATTTCGAGAATCAGGCCTTCCTTACACCTTCAGGAGTGGCGTACCCAGATCGATCTGCTGGAACTAGCCTTACCGCCCACGGAGGGCCTCACTCCTGGAGTAGAAAGCATGGCAGACATCCCTCCAGAAATGTGTGCTGTGCTCTGCAAGGCTATAACACAGTTTTCTTTCTGTCATGAACACCTCTAAGAAATGAAACCCTTATTTGTCTACCATATATACAATGCTCACAAAGATCAAGATTGTACGATCTCAAACCTGGTAGTAAAATTTTACCAAAAAGGATTTTTAAACCCTTCTCGCTCATGTGACCCAAGCACTTATGCCATAGATCTGATGAATTTCCTTCTTTTGTGACAACAACCAAATTTGATTTTCCTATCGTTACCTTCAATGAATATAATGTTCTTGCCTTGGGTCCTTTGGCCACGACTAATTCTCCTTTGCTAATTTTCCAGCCTCCTTTTCCAAAGCTTGTGGAATAGCCTTGATCATCCAGCCGTCCCATAGAGATCAAACTCATGTGCATCTCTGGTATATGCCTGATCTGTTTCAACAATATATCTTGTCCATCCTTCATATTGATCTAGACATCTCCCACTCCAATAATATTGCAAAAATGGTTATTCCCCAAATGCATTCTACCATAATCACTAGGACTATATGCAACAAAACTATCTTTGCATGGGGTTACATGGTGAGATGCCCCAGAGTCAAGGATCCAATCAAAGCTACCGCTAGATGTATATAAACATGCATCCTCTACCGAAATAGTAAACAATACATCACGATCAGTGTCTACATCAGTAGTCTCACCTTCATTTGTGTTGGATGACTTGTAATTTGTATTGGCCGGTCTTTGATCCTTTTGTCCTTTCTTCAAGGCTTGACATTCTTTCTTCATGTGCCTGAGTTTTCCACAATGAAAGCAGATGATCCTGCCCCTCCTTGATTTTGATTGGCCTCTCGATCATGATCATCCTTGTCAGTATCGATCAATTCTCCTACCACAATCAACTAGAGCTAGAGCTTCTCCTCCTTGTTTTTCCACAATTGACTTGCGTCGCAGCTCCTCATTCATTAAACTGTTGCTAACATCATCAAACATTAGGGTCCCTGCAAGTGCTGAAGTACTCATAGCCACAATTAAATTTTCCCAACTATCTGGCATAGAACACATTAACAAAATAGCTTTAATTTCATCATCTAGAGTTATTTTAACAGAGGCAAACTGACTAGTTATAATATTGAATTCATTCAAGTGCTCAACAATAGAAGCACCCTCCTTCATCTTGATATTGTAAATATTCTTCATCAAGAACATTTTTTTTGATGTTGTGTTCTTCTCATATAGATCATGGAGCTTCTTCCATAATCCTTTTGTTCTCTTTTCTCCGGACACATTGAAATACACATTCTTTACTAGATATTGGTGGATTGTCGCAATCGCCTTTCTATGTAGCTTATCACATTCCTCATCTGTCATCGATGAGGGTTTCTTTGTTACTCCCTAAATCAGAAAATACTGATATTTTAAAATCAGTATATCCTCCATCTGTGATTTCCATAGGAAAAAATTAGCCTTGCTCAACTTTCCATATCATTAACTACCGTCTCTATTCTCAACAATTTCATACCCCAAAAATTTCCTTATAAAATAAGACTTGGCCAAAAATCAACCTTGTTTAAGATTATTATTTTAAGCCATAATGCCCTTACTTTGATGATCTTCCTTTTTCCCTTTTAAAAAATTTTTAAACTTAAATTAATCATTATAAAACATATATAATGATTATAAAACATATATAACATTTCACCATATTTTATTATTCAATCACTTTAATGTAATAGTTTCACCATAATAATACACCCCAACGATTATTATGATGAAAATGCTCCAACTGAAATGACAATCCACAAAAACTTGAAGACTCTACAAAACGGCTTAAGATTGTTTCGATCTTCTGCATGTTGACTGAAGGAGTACGCTGTCTCCCTTCTCTGCCAAGTGGAGAGTGATCTCCCCGCCGAGATCTCCAAAAGATGGCCACTCACCAAAAACAGAAGTTGCGGAAACTGAATCGTCCATGCGAGCCACACCAATGTGGCACACCAAGCTCGACACTTCTCTCAGCCAATTGACATGATTTCTAGCACAATGCAGCAACTTTCCACACATAGAGGCCTGCCTCACGAATCTAGCTTTGATACCAGTTGTTGGAATCAGAGAAGCATAATAGAACCCAGAATCAAAATCACAAATAGAGACAGAGGATAAACTAAAGTAAACACATAGAAACTTGAGAAATTAATCACATATTTCTATTACAGGAGGCCTTTCCTTGGTTTGCTTGACATGCTTAGGCAGAGGCAGGAAATACAAATTTATAGATCAAGGAGGAAGATCTAGAATATACATGTGAAATATATGGTTCTACTGTGAAGCCAAAAAATTCAAAGGGCGGTGACGGCGTTGGTCGGTTGGGACTGGGTGGGAGGCGAGGTTAGATTTTACGTCATTTTTTGTCATAGAGTCGGTGAGGTTTGTGAGGTCAGTGGTCAGCATGTGAATATGGCTTCATATCAACAACCAACCCATCTAGCACACTCTATCAACATACAAATTTAATCTACAATAAATTTTCTTATGTCATCCTTAATAAGATTAGTGCAATTGTATGATGGTCTTCCACACTTGGTTTTTACAAAATAATTGCTCAAATAGCCACATTTCCCAACTATGCATAAAGTATACTCGGCATAAAAATAATTTAGTGCAATATTCTGCCAACATAGAACCCTTTGGTGGACTACTAAATGTGTGGAGTTGTTAAACAATAGGTTTAACATGTTCGATCTGGACCTTCCCATTATGCATAAAAGCATACCCCCGATATTTTCAACCTTCGACTCTCCCGACCTTCCCATTGTTCCGTGTCTGTAGATTTACAGTTCAAAATTATATATTACCCAATTTTCCATACCAAGAACTCCAAAATTATATATTACCCAAATTTCCATACCAAGAACTCCATTGGGGTGATGATGAAGTTGTTAAGCTGGTGGCACAAAGGCCGCGAGGTTGACCCTCGGAGACTCCTATTTTTATTCAATGGATAAATTAAAAAGTTTAAATAAAAATTTATCTACTCCATGTGGCCATTGGCCTAATGGTAATTCATCAGACTTTGTCCCAAATAAGTCGGGTTTTCAATTTTCCCGCTTGATCCTTCCGTGATCGATAAGACCCTTTTTGAACAAATTGAGATGGCCACATGGTAGCTTTTAATGGGTTCACATGGTAGCAATGTAACCTCCATCAGAAGCCCACCACGTATTCAGCCATGTCAGCACCACATCACCGCAATGTTTTTCATTCAAGGTTTCCACTCGTTGGCTTCATCAACTGCTTTGCCATGTGTCATACTCTTATTGGCCAACAAAGTTATCACTCTTACAATCCAATACAACCCAGTCAGCCCGCCACATTAGCATTCCTAATTATTTTAATTAAAATTAATCAATATTTTTATTTTTTCTTTTTAAGGTCAACATTATTTCTTTTAAGCAAATATTTTATTTTAAAAACGACATGTCTACCTTTCTAATCAAAAATATCCTTTTCATTAAAGAATTTACTAGAATTTGCCAAAGGAGATAAATATTATATAAAAATGGAGGAGAGTGTCGTAGGAGAGGGTCGTTGTTCAAATTCTGCCAGGGATGATAAATCTGAATAGTGTCATGAGGATAAACCTTATAATACAAAAATATTTGGCTTAATAATAAGAAAGAAAATCAATATTTTAAAACTAATGTCCAACAAAAATCATTTTAACAAAAATAATTTTGAAATTAATAAAATAATGCAATAAACATATTTGGTAAGTAAATATATTTTTTTATTTAAAACAAAAATTGTATATTAAATATATTTTTTATTTAAAATATAGTTTTTTCCTATAAATCACATCATTCATATAAAATATACGAATATATGCCAATATAAAAAACTCCTTATACAATGTAACCTCATAAGAATGGATATAAGAATTCATAAGATGGGATAACACCTAGGTCATCACATTGGGGGCATTTTCGGTTTGAACGACGAAATTCACCAAAGTATGAATGATTTTCGAACAATTTCGATCTTAGTTCAATGAATATCAAATTGATTCGGAGTATCATTTCGTGCCCTAACTCCAAGGTGAATAAATTTACATGTAACAGTGCAGGTAACGAAGTGGAAAGAAAAAAAAAAAAAATGCCTAAACTCATTTTGCCCCTTCCACGTGGTTTTCGTTCTCCAAGTCACCCGACGAGAAATGGACTATTAGTTAGTTTCTTTTTTTAAAGTTCCCTAGTATGTTTTTTGGGTTAAAAAATAGCCAAAATCTGATAGTGATTTGCGACTTATGGTTATTTCTATAATATCGACATAGTATCTTAAAATATATATTTTAAATCTAATGTTTTAGAATCAATCAATTTTGAAAAATTTATAGAAAAAATTCTAAATGGAATAATTTACACGAACAAGTCGCCCACCACTTTATACCAATAGTTGTCTCAATTCAACGATGCATATCGACATATGCTAGCGGATATTGCAACATGTGTCGTAGGGAACGTAACTCTTGTGAATCTGGATCTCTCATATGTCCTTATATTATATTATGTATGCGCAAGGGATTAAGGCAAGAGTTATGTTTTTCATTCAAAAGACATTGTTTAGATTCCGTCAGTGATGACGAATATTAACAGTGTCATGAGTATAAATATCATAGTAGAAAAACCTTCGTCTTAATTATTGTAAAATTAAGTGGGGCCATATCACAATGTTCCCATCATGAGAAGTATCGATCATTCCATGTATGATTGAATGGACCCATATCACATTGTTTCAGAACATGAGACTAGCATTGTTTCATAGCCAAATAGGGTGCAAAGAGTAAAAAATAAGTGGAGTATTTGATATGTTCAACCTTGGCTGGTGTAAATATTAGTGTAAATCTATCAATGGTTGATAAAAGTTTGATTAGATGATTAGATGTTAGGATTTACAACTTTTTATTTGATTTAAATTTTTTATAAGACTTCGACTTATTAAATAAAACAATAAGTGGAGTATTTGATATGTTCAACCTTGGCTGGTGTAAATATTAGTGTAAATCTATCAATGGTTGATAAAAGTTTGATTAGATGATTAGATGTTAGGATTTACAACTTTTTATTTGATTTAAATTTTTTATAAGACTTCGACTTATTAAATAAAACTTAAAACGTATTGGTACTCCATGAGTGAGGCTTAATGGCTAGTGTCTCTTGACATCTTTGTCTTTACTGAATCATGTGTCTCTTTTAACTAGAGACAATGACTTATAAACTAAATAATAGACTAAAACTTATAGTAACAACTAATAATATTTAAACTTAATCCTCACTTAATTGCTAATTTTTTCGAATTAAAAATAAAGAATTTCATGTTGTTTTAATTTGTAAGACAACTCGGCTTTATTAAGACACTCTTTTTGGTGTTTATGCAAATTGGGTTTTGTTTTGTTTCAATAATTATCAGCACCCTCTGCCCCTGGATTCACAGGGGACAAGGGAAAACCCACTTGTAAATTCACAGCATCATATCTTCCCATCTATACTATTTTCAATGATGAAAACAGCTGTCCATTACTTTATATCCGTTGTTTTCATGTTCGTCTTTGTATTTTTTTTTTGAGCGCTACTTCGCCACTCGTTTTTTTCGCCTCTAATTTATTCTAAAGCGTTTTATTATAACCATACATAATATGAAAAATGCCAAACACGCGTTTTATTATAACCATACATCATATGAAAAATGCCAAACACTTCTCTTTCATCACAGGAGCTCCCATATTTTATGAAGTTATTTATTTTATAATCTGGCTTTTATTTATTTTATGTGGTGTATGGTGTAAAATTACTCTTCCCTTATCTCTTTTATGTGATACGTGGTATTCAATCCATTTATATTTATATGTTTTTATTTATTCAGGGTACAAAATTATGTTAGATTTTGTAATTAAAATTTTATATGAAAGATGTCAAGCATTTCTCACTTCTTTTTCATTTTAAGAGTTTTAATACTTTTTTTTATAATCTTCTCTAACCAAGTCTTTTTAGTCTTCAAATAATTGGACCTCAATGTATATATGATTAAATCTTTGTATTTCTAGACTAACCATATCAAAATTTAACCTCCTATTATATTCTTTAAAAAATATATAAAAATTAAAATTTCTATATATTTTAATTAATTATTATTTTTCACATTCCTCAACACATTCTCACTCCCCAACATTACTTTGCACACACTCCCACTCCCAAACATTACTTTGCACAGTAATGTACTTCTGGGTAAAAATGCTAATAATTTATTTCCTATCAACTATGATACTCACTCGCCCACTTTACTTTGCACCTATAGGTGAAAATGCTGGTTGTTTATTTCCTGTCAACCGTGATAAGGTATGAATGGTAGCTTAAATGGTAGTTGTGGACACTGGTCTTTGAAAAATGGTTGCTTGTACAGTGCTCTTTGTTGTTTATATAGTCCCTGATGGCGGAGCCATAGAATCCAATCTTTCTCATACCACCAATCTGCGCCTGAGGAAGTGTGCGATCATACAATGGAGGATCGCAATGCCAAAACTCAGCTTCACTTTGTGATGTTTCCATTGTTAGCTCAGGGTCACATAAATCCTTTCTTGGAGCTCTCAAAGGCTCTCGCTACTCATGGCCACAAAGTCTCCTTCATCTCTACGCCTGTCAACATTTCCAGAATCAGGCCTTCGTTACACGTTCAGGAGTGGCCGGGCCAGATCGATCTGCTGGCACTGCCGTTACCGCCCACGGAGGGCCTCACTCCCGGAGCGGAATGCATGGCAGACATCCTTCCAGAAATGTGCGCTGCGCTCTGCAAGGCGATGGACGGGATGGAGAAGCCGTTTGAAAGCCTTCTCGGAGAGCTCTCGCCGGATTATCTGATCCAGGACTACCACCAGTATTGGACGCGGACTGTTGCAGAGGAGATGCACATTCCGGTCATATATTTCGCAGCCCTTTCCTCCGCTTTTTGTTGTCACGCATTCCATCCTTGTAAATTGCGGAACCAGGAAATAACCGCCGAGGAACTCGCGGCTCCTCCCCCTGGGTTTCCGTCGTCGGTGATCACGTTGAGGCCGTACGAAGCGCGGGATTTGTTATATATGTACAGACCATCACCCAGAGATGTCAGTCCGATCTATCGATTGGGTAAATCCCTGGAAGGATGCGTGGCAATAATCGTGAGATCCTGCTTTGAAGGTGAAGATAAATACATTCGTTATCTTCATGACACCATTGGAGTTCCTGTGTTTTCCATTGGCCCGCTCATGCCCACTGTCCAGTCGGGCACCGAGGAATCCGAGCTGCTGAAATGGCTGGACCGACAGAGGGCGGCCTCCGTCGTTTTTGTGTCATTCGGCAGCCAGGTGTTTTTGTCCAGAGATCAAATCCAGGAGATGGCGCTGGGATTGGAGGCGAGTGGATTCCCGTTCCTCTGGTCTCTTCGTTTTCCGCCGTATTCGGCCGGTGGGCCAGACGATCTGCTGGGATTTCTTCCCGAAGGATTCGAGAGTCGAACCCACGACCGGGGGCTTGTCGTCCAGGGCTGGGTACCACAGGTACGGATCCTCTCGCATTCGTCGATCGGTGGGTTTCTGAGCCATGGAGGATGGGGTTCCACGATGGAGTCACTGAGCTTCGGAATACCCCTCATCTTTCTGCCCATTCAATTTGATCAGGGTTTGAATGGCCGTCTAATAGCTACAGAATTGAAAGCGGGGATCGAAATCGAAAGGGGAGATGATGGCTCTTTTCTCAGAGAAAAGATATCAAAAACATTAAAAGTAGCAATGTCGGGAGTGGAGGGGGAGAAGTTGAGATCGAATGCAGCAAAAGCCTGTGATATTATAGCGGCCAATAAGCAGAATTATGTCCGTGATTTCATTCAAAAGCTTGAACACTTGGCAGAAGACTACAAGAAGAAAATGCATGTAATGTAATGTTGTTCTAGCGAACCTCTTCAACAAGGCTAGAGAAGTGATATAATATGGGTCAGGAATTATCGTTCTAACAGTATTAATATCAGTGTTTTTATGGTGTCTGCTGCTCCCCGGTGCCATTGTTAGAATTCGTTGCACTTCGCTCTCCAGGTAAATCTCAGCCCTTGAATTTTCTATTTACTCTTTTTGAACCACTTTTAAAAAGCTATTCTACCTGTCCTTCGTCTTTTTCGTTCCTCTTTGTTCCGCAGTCCGTAGCAGCAACTGATAGATTTCAGGGGTGCACTGTGCTTTTGCAGATCTCAAGTTTTAACATACGATGGTTGATGTTGTCGAGTTGCCAAGCAGATTGGCTGTTCTGCCATTCTGGAACGGGGTTCTGTTCCCCGGTGCCATAAAAGTTACTCCATCTAAACCTAGTGCCATATATAGGTTTCACTTTTCCATTGTAACAATAAATAAATACTTAGGTTGATGCATATTCATTCGATGGCTTCTAGTAAGAGTTTGTGAACCCCGAATTTCCAATCATAGTAATAAATGGAAATTCATACCTTCCGGAAGAACTGGGGTCGTGTATGAGAACTACGCTTGTGTGCTATCCGGGCTATATGTAAATAGACCTGGATGCTCTTTTTTCTTGTCCATCGTCGATTACCAAAAAGGTAAAGTAATCACGATTGGTAAATTACCAAAAAGCTAATATGTGGTATATTTAGTATATTTTTAAACAAGTTATTATTATTAATATTTAATTTTAAAGTTACAACTATTAAATTGGTGTACAAGATTTCTTTATTTGTGGGATAATGGATTTATTTTCACGCAGCAACATCAAATTGATGTATGAGATATTCTTGTTTGTGGGTAATGGACCCACTTTCATTTAGCCATTTGACTGCTAAATCTACAAAGACATACTTTACTCCTATGAATTTGAATTTATGACCTTTTAAGAAGAAACACATACTCTTTACCATTAAAAGAAAATGTAATTCAAAATCTGTGAATATTTTTTTAAAAGATCCAAAAACTCCAATTAAAAACTACAACCCCAAATGATCTAAAAAAAAAGGCTTTGCCCCTTAAATCTATAATTAATTGACTTGCTTCAAGACAAATGCCATTTCCACGATGATGGAGTCCACCTTCCTCAAATGGCTTAAGTCCTTAGACCAAGATGGGTGAATGGTGCTGGCATATGTTGAGATTTTCTGTTTTGAATAGAATAGGAAAAATCTCAGTAGGTGACAAAAATTAGGAAATTGGTTGCTAGATTAACTCCAGTTTGTTGGGAGGGAGTTAATGCTAGCTAAATTTGAGTTGAGAGCTGTTAGATTATCCTGCTATATAACAGATAGCCATACGGATGTTTTGGAGAGAGTGTGGTGTGTGAGAATTGTAATCTCCTGTTTGAATTAATAAGATTGCCATTGCCCTGTTGTGTGGACGTAGCCCAGGAGGTTTGGGTGAACCACGGTAAAACTCGTGTGTCTATTATGTGCTTGATTAAATCTGCTGTGTGTTAATTTAATGTTTTCGCTGTGTTGAACTCCAACAATTGGTATCAGAGCTTTGTTGGAGGAGCGCACAGTGGAGGAGGGCACTATTCAACTTGCGCGGTGGAGGTGGAGCTGCGTTCATAACGTTGAAGCTGTATACCTGCGTGCAGTTTTTTGTGGATGCGTGGAGGTCGATTGCACTGCTGCGTGGAGCATATATCCACTGCTGCTGGTGCGTACTCCAGCGTAGAGGTATTTCAAACCTGCGTGCAGTTCAGTTTTGTGCTGATGCGTTGAATGGTAATTATTAAATGCCGCGTATTTTCTGTTTTGAATTTTTTATTGGGATTGGCGCGGAATAAATTAACGCAGTCACACAAAGACACTGTAATGGCGCGGAACCGAATGAAGTGTATTGACCTGCTACGGTGTTTTATTTTTTAAATCGTTTTACATTGCAGACAATGTGTATTGAACCAAAATAAAACGATTTGTGTAGAATCGATGTTTGAGTGGTTTTTTTAAAATACAAAAATTGAAATCGACTTGTATTAAATCAATTATAAGTTTTAATTGATTTAAGAGGGGGTGGCTCAAATCGATTTGTAATTTCTTTTTTAATACCATTTTCATATGGTATGAGAGGTGGTCACAAAAAAACAAAATCAATTTGTAATTTCTTTTTTAATACCATTTTCATGTGGTATGAGAGGAAGGTCAATCTATACATTTGTATTAAAAATTAAGTGAGAGGCACTTAAAGGAAGGCAAGGGCAATTTTTTTTTAAAGGCATTTTTTTAATAAAAGGGCATTCTTTGTTTGAAAATTGGTTCTGGAGATTACTGTGTTTTTTGCTGAAACAAGATGGCGAAAACTCAAAATGCCCGGTTTGAAATTGAGAAATTCAATGGCAAGAACAACTTCGAGATCTGGAAGGTAAAGATGCACGATATGCTGGTTCAACAAGGCGTGGCAAAAGCACTGTTGGGGAGGAGCAAAAGGCCTTCTTCCATGACGGAGGATGAATGGGTTGATTTGGATGACAGAGCTCTGAGCGCAATTCGGTTGTGCCTGGCAGATGACGTTCTGTTCAACATTGTGTCAGAGAAGACCGCTGCAGGCTTGTGGATAAAGCTCGAGAACTCTACATGACGAAGTCCTTGACAAATCGGATTCTCCTGAAGCGGCAACTGTACAGTTTGCGGATGAAGGAAGGTACCTCGGTTACTGACCATCTGAATGTTTTCAATACTCTATTGGTACAATTACAAAGTCTAGATGTAAAATTTGATTCATAGGATAAGGCAATAACTCTATTGTGTACATTGCCTGAATCGTGGGATCACTTTGTTACTTCCATAAGCTTCAGTAATGCAGCTGTCCTTGAGTTTGACGATGTGGTTGGAGCCATGTTGTCTGAGGAGACGAGGAAGAAGTCGAATGCTGACACCTCTACATCAAAGGCAATGATGGCTAGAGGCCGTTCTAGAGAAAGACGCTCTGGTAAGCGCAACGATTCACGTTCAAAGTCGAAAGGGAAGAAGAGAAAAGTGAAGTGCTGGTTTTGTGGCAAATCGGGGCACTTGAAGAAAGACTGCTGGAAGAGACAGCAAACAGAGAAGAAAGGAGACTCTTCGACAGAGAAGAACGAGGCAAATGCGACAGATACAGGTTCGGCATCTGGTTCAGGTATGAGCGATGAAGTGTTGTCTGTTAATATGTCAAATCATGATCAACATTGGTTGTTAGATTCCGGTGCATCA
The DNA here is from genome assembly GCA_034641835.2 of Pinus albicaulis. NCBI lineage: Eukaryota > Viridiplantae > Streptophyta > Pinopsida > Pinales > Pinaceae > Pinus > Pinus albicaulis. The sequence continues at coordinate 1,460,354,919 of CM076570.1, forward strand.
AACCACATGTGTATTCATAGAGAATGGTTTAAGACGTATAGATCAGTTAACGATGGAGTCGTGTACATGGGTAATGATGTCACATCTAATATTGTTGGGATAGGAAGCATACAACTGCAAATGTTTGATGGCACAACTAAATTGTTAACAGATGTAAGACATGTTCCAGACTTAAGAAAAAATCTAATTTCACTGGGAGCACTTGACACGAATGGATATAAAACTGTAATTGAAGGTGGAGTTATGAAAATCTATAAAGGTATTTTACTAGTAATGAAAGCTAAGAAAGTAGGAAATCTGTTTCAGTTAGAAGGAAGAACAGGGTCAGTTCATGTGTCTACGGTGTCTGAACATGACAGTAGTTCCATTCGTCTATGGCATCAAAGGTTGGGCCATATGAGCGAAAGAGGATTAAAGATTTTGGCTGATCGCAAGTTACTTCCTAATCTAAAGTCTGGAAAGTTAGATTTCTGTAAGCATTGCTTGTTTGGAAAACAAAGTAAACAAAAATTTAAAACAGGCAAACATACTAGTAAAGGCATACTTGATTATATTCATTCAGATGTTTGGGGTCCAGCCCCTACTGTTTCATATGGTGGTTCGTCGTATTTTGTATCATTCATTGATGACTTTTCTAGGAAGGTGTGGGTCTACATGTTGAAAAGGAAGTCTGATGTTTTTTCAGTTTTCAAACAGTTTAGAGCATTGGTAGAAAACAGCACTGGTAGAACAATAAAATGTTTAAGAACTGACAATGGTGGTGAGTTTACTTCCAAGGAGTTTGACAACTATTGCAAGGATGCAGGGATCGAGAGACATAAGACCACGGTTTATACTCCTCAGCAAAATGGAGTTGCTGAACGCATGAACAGGACTCTTCTAGAGAGAGCAAGGAGTATGCCGAGTAACGCCGGGTTGCAAAAGGAGTTGTGGAAGGAAGTTGTGGCTACAGCTTGTTATGTGATAAATCGGTCGCCATCAACAGCGATAGACTGCAAAATTTCGCAAGAGGTATGGAAAGGACACCCTTGTGACTATTCTAAACTCAGAGTGTTTGGTTGTGATGCATATGCTCTAGTGCCTAAACATCAGCAAACTAAGTTAGATCCAAAGTCTAAAAGGTATATCTTTGTTGGGTATGGTGTTGGAACAAAGGGATATAGATTGTGGGATCCTACTACCCGCAAAATCATCATCAACAGAGATGTAAAGTTTGATGAATCCTCTCTTGTACAGTTAGATGTAGATAGTAAATTGAAACAGGATGATGTATTTGACTTTCAGCACATTCAGTTTGATAGCACTTCTAATGATAGTCATGATGACCATAGTTCAGATACTAGTCATGAACAAGTTTCAGAACATGAACAGAGTTCAGGTTTAGATCATGAACAGGTCTCAGATACTGATCGGCAAGAAGTTCCTACAGATGGTAGTCAGCCAGAAACATCCTTAAGGAGGTCTACAAGGATAAAACGTGTTCCAAAAAGGTATGATGATTATGTTACTTCAGTTGCTTTGACCGCTAACGATGATGAACCTCTGTGCTATCAGGAAGCAATAGAAGGTTCGAAAAGTGACAAGTGGAAAGCAGCCATGAAGGAAGAAATGATGGCCTTGAGTAAGAACGGCACGTGGGATCTAGTTGAGCTTCCGAAAGACAGGAAAACTGTGGGGTGTAAATGGGTTTACAAGCTGAAACGGGGTGTGAATGATACGGAGGACAGGTACAAAGCGCGGCTGGTTGCAAAAGGGTTTTCTCAGAAAGCAGGCATAGACTTTCATGAGATTTTTTCACCTATTGTTAAAATAGTTTCAATTCGAATTGTGTTAGCTTTAGTTTCTTTGTTTGATTTAGAGTTACAGCAACTAGATGTTAAGACTGCTTTTCTACATGGAGATCTAGATGAGGAAATTTATATGGAACAACCGGAAGGGTTTGTTCAGCATTGCAATAAGAAATTTGTCTGCAGGCTCAAGAAGTCATTATATGGCCTGAAGCAGTCGCCTCGGCAGTGGTATAAGAAGTTTGATTCTTTCATGTTGAGTCATAAATATGTTAGAAGTGAATATGATCATTGTGTGTATTTCAAGCAATTGAAAAATGGCATGTTCATTATCTTAGTGTTGTATGTTGACGATATGCTTTTAGCAAGCAAAAGCATTGATGAAATCAACAGGTTGAAGACTCAGATGGCATGGACATTCGATATGAAAGATCTAGGAGCAGCAAGACAGATTTTGGGCATGGAGATTTTCAGAGACAGGAGTAATGGTAAGCTGTGGCTATCACAACAGAAGTATGTTGAGAAGATACTTTTGAGATTTGGTATGAATAATGTGAAGCCTGTGTCAGTCCCTTTAGCTTCCCATTTCAAGCTTTCTTCGGGTTTATGTCCTAATACAGATGAAGAAAAGGATTATATGTCTCAAATTCCATATGCCAATGTAGTAGGATGTTTGATGTATGCGATGGTTTGTACTCGACCAGATATTTCACATGCAGTTGGGGTTGTCAGCAGGTACATGGCAAATCCGGGTAAAGAACACTGGTCAGCAGTGAAATGGGTGCTTCGGTATCTGAGAGGCACAAGTGATTATTGTATCACTTATAACAGAAGCAGTGAATATGTTTGTGGATATGTTGATTCCGATTTTGCAGGTGATTTGGATAAGAGAAGGTCAACTTCAGGGTATGTCTTTACTCTTGTAGGTGGAGCTATTAGCTGGATGTCAAAGCTACAAAACATTGTTGCTTTATCCACTACTGAAGCAGAATACATTGCTGCTTCGCATGCTTGTAAAGAGGCGGTTTGGTTGAAAGGTTTGCTTGGTGAGTTTGGTAGGTTACAGGACAACATCAGGTTACTTTTTGATAGTCAAAGTGCAATACATTTGGCTAAGAATCCGGCCTATCATAGTAAATCAAAGCATATTCCAATTAAGTACCATTTTGTAAGACAGGTTATTACTGAAAGAGGAGTCTCTCTTGAAAAGGTGCATACAAAGGAAAACTGTGCAGACATGTTCACGAAACCAGTTTTGTTGGAGAAGCTGCGTTGGTGTTTGGCTTCTCTTGGCTTGCAGAAGAGATAAAATAATAATAACAGGGCATCAGGCTAATTGTTGTCAAGGTGGAGATTGTTGAGATTTTCTGTTTTGAATAGAATAGGAAAAATCTCAGTAGGTGACAAAAATTAGGAATTAGTTCCTAGATTAGCTCCAGTTTGTTGGGAGGGAGTTAATGCATCCTAAATTTGAGTTGAGAGGATTTATGAGGCTGTTAGATTCTCCTGCTATATAACAGGTCTCCATACGTTTGTTTTGGAGAGAGTGTGTGAGAATTGTAATCTCCTGTTTGAATTAATAAAGACTGCCAATGCCCTGTTGATATCAGTAGGTGACAAAAATTCCAAAATTAGGAAATTGGTTGCTAGATTAACTCCAGTTTGTTGGGAGGGAGTTAATGCTAGCTAAATTTGAGTTGAGAGCTGTTAGATTCTCCTGCTATATAACAGATAGCCATACAGATGTTTTGGAGAGAGTGTGGTGTGTGAGAATTGTAATCTCCTGTTTGAATTAATAAGATTGCCATTGCCCTGTTGTGTGGACGTAGCCCAGGAGGTTTGGGTGAACCACGGTAAAACTCCTGTGTCTATTATGTGCTTGATTAAATCTACTGTGTGTTAATTTAATGTTTTCGCTGTGTTGAACTCCAACAACATAAAACCATACACGTAAGCTTGTTGCCATCTATTGTTACGAATGAACCAAAGCTTGGAGTTAATACTGATTAATGCGACTATCTTACCCTTGTTTGTGATTATGAACCCAATTGTTATCTGAGAATGAACCCATGATTCCATGCGTTGATGATGGTTTATTATGATTTAATGATTGATGGTTTCCGACTTTCTCTAAATAGCTTTCAGCCCAGTAGAGATAGCTCTAAGGGGTGCAGGAGGACTAACATGGAGGGAGGATACCAGCTACTTTAGAGCTTGCACGATGACACAATATTTATTGCATTAATGTTTTGAGTGAAGCGTTGATGACACATTGAGGTTGAACACGATGAGAGGTTCCACGATGAAGCTAAAGTTGTAACCCGCCTTATGGGCTACGTCCTTCCACCCATCAAGCTATGTCTTCCTCTTAAGTTCTGGCAGTCTATATTAAATCCTGTCCGTAGTTCCACGATTTAAGCTAAAGGTCAACCTATGGGCTACTCAACCATCCGTTAAAATTCGTTGCACTTGGCTCTCGAGGTAAATCTCAACCCCTGAATTTTCTATTTACTTTTTTTGGACAACTTTTATATTGCCAAGGGAATTTACTTGGGCTTCGTTTTGTGTATGGATGGAGTTTGGGGAGGCTGATGTTCCATTTAAATCCATTCTCATCGCCCATGTGAAAGCAGCTTTTAAAATATATGGAATTTTTAATGTCTGTGGGGTTTCAGGGTAAAAATTTTGAGGACTTGGGATGGAAGTAGCCCATGGGTTTATGGTTTAGCATTGAAAATATTATTGGGTTTATGGTTTAGCATTGAAAACTTTATTTTGTTATGTTATTTCTTAAGTTTAAATTCTCTAATGAGCAGAGTAGTTATTTATGGTAAATTTGATAACCAAGGTTTTCCAATAACAAGAGTACGTTGTTAATCTAAATGAAAATACTAGATCATTTTTACGGGAGAATATCTTATTTAAAAACATAAGCACAACATTTATAACATTTATAAGATATTTCCAATATGAATATCTCAAATCCAATTAAAAAATAATTCAGAAAACAAATAAGTCAGATATGAAAAAAAGGTAAACTATATAATTTAATTTTTTTCTGCCAAACTCGTCTACAACAAAATTTTAATGCTCAGTGTTCCCCAAAGTGTTCCCAAAACTCTAAAGGAGCAAAACCTTAAATTGTTTTTAATTTTAATAGATAACAAACAAATTTTCATTGATGTTCTTGGGCTGAAAGTGCAGGATATAATTTTATATATAATTTTACCAGTGTACAGTTTTAGCTAAAAAGCACCATTGACAATATGTCCAATGCTAAATCATGTTATTACTTACATTTACTTTTACATTTTTATTTGCTACTCACATTTACTTTTGCATTCTCATTTGTCTTGTATGTAGTATCTAATCTATTTGCATCCAATTTTTGTACTCATTTTTAATAAATTAATATCTTAGCTAGCTTACCACTTTTAATCAATTTATCTTGGGGAATTTAGTGTCAATAAAATTAGTTATACACACCCTATATTTGTCTATTTATATAGGGTTTTCAAGAAAATATCACACATTTTTGGGTATTTTTTTTATAACCTAATTCCATTTATATAAATGATATTACATAATCGATTTTCTTTTAAGGAGTAAACTATATTTGGGTGTGCAAAACACAATTTCAATGACATGTTATGGTTGACACCACTTCTTTTAGCTTCATATATATCTAGCTTTATATACATATTACATCATATCTTAATTGTCTTCTATTTTGAAAAGCATTCAACGGTGATCTGTTGCATCCACAAAGAAGAAATGATGATCATAAGGTATTTTCTATCAGTAACTATGCTTATGAGAATTCCCACAAAAAGAGAAATTGATATTTCGTACATGGATCTTGTAGAAATTTATTTGATACATGAGAATTGTAATCCTTTAGCCTATTTGTTGCAAAATTCTTGACAACTGCAAGAATTAAATGGACAAAATAGTGTCAATGCTACAATTAAATTTCAATGGCATGTTATGGTTGAGACCACTTTTTTTAGCTTCATATATATCTAGCTTTATAAACATCTATTACATCATATGTTAATTCTCGTATATTTTGAAAAACATTCTATTGTGATCTCTTGCATCCACAAAGAAAAAATGATGATCACAAAGTATTTGCTACTAGTATTAATGCAATTTTTAGGGCATGTAGCAATGACAACATAAGAGAGATAGTGATTCTCTCAGATTTTTTTGGCAACAAACTTGTCTATCATTAACATAATGAAGAGTTCAAATGAGAACTTGAAGCAACAATATATATCAACATTGCTTACCTTCCTATGGGCTGTCAGGAATAGAAAGGACATATTATGAGATTTTATGGAAAATAAGGAATAAATGTTGGATAAAGTAGAGCTTGATGTTCACCTTTATATACTCTATTGTATCCCCTCTTGATTTCCATATCTCCACCATTGGGAAAGATGGTGCAATTTCAGTAACCTGTATCAAAGCAATTCTATTACCAATTACCAACTAATAATGAAAAACATGAAGATTAATAGAGAAATTAAGCAAGATACAATTGTATAAATAATAACTAAAAACTAAATTTAGGGAAACATTTTAAAACAAAGTTGGTGTAATATTAATTTTTTGCTTTAAAGTTATGATGAAAAAAATGAAAAAATTATTAAAAAATAAGAATTAATGATCACTCTCTCATCATCATTATTATGAATAAGATAACGTTGTTAAGGTTTTATTAAAAAAAGTGAAAGAAAATTTGAGATCTAAATTTTTCTAATAATAAGCATATTATAACAACCATAAAATAAAGTGGTCAACATTATTAGTTGTTTTTGTGTTGAGTGTTTGTTATAGTAATTTTTATAAGTGTATTAATAACAATTAAGGGTTGCAGTCATACTAATATAACTTAATACAAATTTGAGTGGGTTTAGATCTCTCAAATTCTAGCCTAGTCTTAAGGAAAAATTGGTTGTTAGAGTATTACTTTTATGAGCTTCTTATTTTATTTTAACCTATGAAATGACTTGAGCATTGCTTGATAAATTGAATTTACACAATTAAAAAAATATACTTTAATTTCAATGGAAATGCGGCCAGAGATGATTGTGAGCTAGCATTATATTCAAATGAGCATCTCTTTCTCAAGTATTTTTTTTCCAAAATTCTTTTTATTTCACATTATTGGCAAGGAGCTCCATGATTTTTTTATATCCAACCTATCACGGAGTTCATGAATCTATTTTGTATGGTTCTTGAGTGCAAAGGGTTTCCTTTCCTTCATTTTCTCTCTTCATATTTGTCATTGTTGATTCTTATCCTACCTTGGTACTTTCTCCACTTCTCAAATGTCATATAGTAAAGTGTAGGATGAGAAGGGAGTAGGAAGAGGAAGGAAACCATCATTACTATGCCATTGTTTTGGGACAATTATGTTAGTGTAACTTTCTTTTTAAATTTAACTTCCTATTACATTCTTTAAAAGATATATAGAAGCTCAAATTTTGATTGCATTTCATTGTCCATATATTTATATCGATTATTGTTCCAGGCCAAGCCACAAATTCCTTGCTCCACGCCAAAAAAAAGAAAGAAAAGAGAACAGGTATTTCATGGCTACTTGCTCATTCATGGATGCGCCCATTTCCATTGACAATAAAATCACCACAACCATTTTGCAATAAGTCAATTCCAATTTCACTAAAAATTATTTTATAATTCCCAGCATTCCTTCGCAAAATGACACCTCTTTTGCCACCAATTTCAACAACAATCTCTGGAGCCTCAATTCCACCACCAATTTCAACAACAATCTCGGGAGCCTCAATTCAGCACAATTCCTCGCAAAATTCCCGCATAGTGTAGGTTGCCATCTCTCTTTCACAGTGGGGCTTGCCCTGGACTCGTGTCCCACTTGTAACAATGGTTCCCGTGTATCTGCATCCATTAACAATATCAACTTCGTTATGCCCAAGATTTCTCTTCTGCAATCCCATTTCTTTAATATCATCAGTGTCTTCACATTGATTTTCCATATAGGCCTTCCATGCCTTTCAATTATATGGGCACTCCACCAAAACACCGAATAACATCGAAAGGAACGAGACTCACTTAGATTCCCTTCAGCTCAACGGTGTAGTTAGTACTTCAAGGCACTAACGTGCTCAAAGTGGAGAATCATCCAGTCCATCTTCATGGCTTCAATTTCTTTATTGTTGGAAGAGGGTTTGGGAATTATGACCCAAAGAAGGACCCTACCAAATTGAATCTTGTGGATCCTCCCGAGTGCAACACTGTGGGCATGCCCACCGGTTGTTGGATGACTATCCAATTCAGAGCCGACAATCGAGGCAACCTAACCCAACCTTTACTCATTCATCTTTCTTTGTTTTGGTGTTGAACATTGTGAATGATTGTTTTTTATATGATTGATTAGGTTCATGAATGGATGCATTTAGGTATGTGTTTCATTCATTTCCATCCAGAACTTCATGCAACGTGGGGCTGAAGATGGCGTTTGTATTGGAGAATGAAAATGGAGCCAACCAATCCATCTTGCCTACCTTCCCAAATGTTAGTTCCAATTATGGCTCTACACCACCTGCTACATGCAGTCGTGCTCATGAAAAAGTTCTTCAAATTATATACCATCACACCTTTAATTTACCTTTGATTGCATCGTATCATATATTTCATTTAAATGACCCAAGTCAACCTATTTGCATTTGCGAAGGAGGTGTCGCAGCATAGGAGGTACTTTTTCCACTTCCCAAAACCCGATGATGAAAAGCCTGTTACGATATTTCAATTTCAAAATTTTTTTCTCAAGTGGAAGATTTGAATGTAATGTAGCCAGATCAACCCCAAATAGGACAATTGGCAAGGTTGAACATATCTTATTTTACCTGCCACTGCAGGTCACTACGCAACAAGTTTTTCCTGATTGTGACATTAATTCACTTTGATTAGACGTATGTTTTCAATTTTTTATTTTTATTTTTCCATGGTTCAACTATAAGATTTATTATTGTTTATTTATTTTAATTATTTTAATTTGTTTTTCTAACTTTTCATTGGTTAATATTTTCAACTTGTTATTGCAAAATGCATTGCAATTCACGCCCTTTCATTTATTGAATAGGTAGCTACTATTTGATATGGAGTTGTTGGATATGGAGCAAGGTTTAAAATCTGCCGACGGTTGTACGAGGTGGTTGTACAATTGAATTCTTGTACAATTGAATGATGAAGTTCTGAACTTGCGTTAATTTTTATGGCATACAATGTTTAAAACACCTTTGATTAATATTTCGTCTTTATCATTTTTCGTATGAATGCTTATTATAAGACTCACCTTAACTTTGACTCCATTTTATAATGGAACTATTTATCCCAAAATCTTATTGCCATTTAAAACCGTCAAATCCAGCCAACATGGATTTCCACTTCAACTGTGGCTTATCAATTAAATGCTTATCAATCCAATTTATTAAGACGAGGTACTAGTTGGATTTGGTTCGCTCCTTGGCCGATCCTCACCAGGTACCACTTTATCAGTCTTTATGAAGTTTTCGTATCAAATACGAATACAACTAGATCAGCGCATGTATATATGTTAAAACATATATATGTTAAAACATATATATGTTAAAACATATATATGTTATAACAATACTCCATCGCGCAATGTAAAACAATAAAACATTAAAACAAACTTTAAAATGTTTATAACGTAAAAACATTACAAACACAACTTATCAAACCTTTTGCCGTGGAGCCCAGACTTGAAAAGGGAATTAACCAAAATGCATGCAACCATTTCGCGTTACAAAAATGGAGTCCTGACGTCATCAAATGTGCACGCGATGATTTATAAAATCGTGTAGATAAAATGACATCGCGTCTGGATTTTTGTTTCAGGCACAGGTCCATTTGATCACACGATAAACAATCAAATCCGCCTTTTAAAAGAGGTCGAGTCCGGAACTTAACAATACAATCGGGCCATAATAATAAAACTTGCGATTTAATACATTGTTGTCGCATGGTCTATGAGACCACTGCTCCTGTGGACCTTGGCTTGAGCAGAGGGCGATTAAAATATTTGTGATTACGGTTGCGCGATCGCGCCAATCGCATCGCAACATTTCAACAGTGGCACAACAAAAAGAGGTAGTAACATATGCGACTTGCTATTGCGATCACATCGCAATCTTCCATATCAACAAGACACTTAATTGCAACAACAAAAAAGACATTGCGATTGCAATTCAAAAGACTAGTGGGGAGCACAGGTATTCACATAAAACAAAATTGTCGCATTCAACAATCAAAATGCTCTGTTTTTCTTTTTAAAATGAAAGCTCTGTTTTGAATGTACAGAGGCTCTGTTTTTAAAATAAAACGGACAGGCGCATCAAATTGGAATCGATTTTCAATTCATAGCGTTGAACCTGTTGGAATTTCTGAGACTTCCAGAACAAAAAACACTCTCTGTTCTTTGTTTTAAAAAAAAAAATACTCTGCCTTTTCAAAAAATACTCTATTACGTTTTAAAACTTTGCACTGCTATGCACTAATAAAAAAAAAAAAAACATTGCCTTCGGGCCTTTTTAGTTTATATATGTCGTAACATATAAAACATAACAAAACTTTTAAAATAAAATAAAAACTATATAAAACTAAAACTTAAACTAAAGTTTGTGGGGCCCTATTACAAAGCACATATATATATGTTATAACACTACTTCGTCACGTAATGTAAAACAATAAAACACTAAAACAAACTTTAAAACGTTTATAACGTAAAAACATTACAAACACAACTAATCAAACCTTTCGCCCTGGAGCCTGGACTTCAAAAGGAAATTAACCAAAATGCATTCAACCATTTCTCGTTACAAAAATGGAGTCCTGATGTCATCAAATGTGCACACAATGATTTATCAAATGGCGTGGATAGAATGAGATCGCGTCCAGATTTGGGTTTCGAGTACGGGTCCATTCGAATGCACGATAAACAATCAAATCCGCCTTATAAAAAAGGTCGGGTCCGGAAATTAACAATACAATCAGACCATAATAATAAAACTTGCAATTCAATACATTTCCGCTGCGTGGTCTGTGGGACCACTGCTAACGTGGACCTTGGCTTGAGCGGAGGGCGATTAAAATATTTGCAATTGCGATTGCGATTGCGCGATCGCGTTAATCACATCGCAACATTTCAACAATGGCATAACAAAAAGCGATGGTAACATATGCAACTTGCGATTGCGATCGCATCGCAATCTCCCATATCAACAAGACACTTAATCGCAACAAAAAAAAATACTTTGCGATTCCGATTCAAAAGACTTGAGAGGGGATCGATGAGAATTAAGCTCGATTCTTGGTAACTATCGCATCAAATTGGAATCGATTTTCAATTCATAGCATTGAACCTGTGTGATAATTGACTTGATGAATTGAAGAAGGAACAACGTTCGATATAACAACACGGAAGAATATTTGAGTTGATTTGTTTCTTGATGGAAGTCAGATTTGAAATTGAGCGTGTTGGATTTGAAACGAATGCAGGAAATTGGAAGTAGAATCATGGGACAAGGCATAGTGGAACTGTAACGGTGAGAGCGCAGAGTTGGACTGAGTTAAGGCTCAACACACAAATTTAATTGAAAACAACAGTGTGATGGAACCATGCCACAGAACCTTGAAATAGACGAAACCTTGAAATAGTGGGAACCTTGGAGAAATAGTGGAAGTGGTTTTGAAATCGAAAACCAGCAGTATCGCGTCGGTAAGTAGGTCGTAAGTGGAAAGTTTGAAAAAAACAGGGTGGGTTTTAAAAACCACTCGCGTTGCGTTTTTTTTTTAGAATTAAAGCTCGGAGATTAAAATTACGCGATATTCAATTACATCCGTCGGATGGGTGTTGAATGGAGGGTTGAAGCACAATAAATGATCCACCGTTGGATCATAAACGAAGCTGCATGGTCGGGGATACACAGGTGAGTCAATCGGTAGGACCTGGAATATAGATATGGTTCGGCGTTAGGTTTTAAACCAAAGGGTCTAAGATTTATTTAATGAATTCTTGACATCAGATCAACCCAAAGGTATGTTTGATTGATGAAATATTAACTAAGCAAATAAAAGAATTATTGATTCATTTGGGTACAACATGATATTGGTTAGGAGTTCGCATAAATGAATGTGAAGCCGCATGTGGGGCCTGACCAATATTGAATAAAACATGGGGTTTAGTTGGAATATTAATGCGGAAGAATTTGATATGTGGACTTGTGATATGGTTGAGACCATAGGGAATAAAGGTAAGGTTATAAGGCCGTGGGTAATTATATAAAGACTTTTATCATAAGTCGAGACAAATAAATTAAGTTATGTTTTTACCATATATTGTACAGTCACAAAGGAACCTGACTCCCAAGGAACTTGACATCAGTGGTGAACTTCTCTAGACTCACCCGCAGTGATATATAACATTAGCAAGTACACATCAGCCACATGCTAATAAGAACATCATAAATAAAATTGTGATGCATGAACATTTTATTACTTGTATCATCGTCTCTGTCTATTTGAATGAATAAATTAATTTATATTTTAATGTTATTGATTATACATAGAATCATTATCAACAATAAGGTTTTCGGCATCAAATATCAAATTTATGATATTAATTATGCAAGTACAAAACTGACTTGGAGGATCTAGTCGATGTGGCAGACACCCCATGTAGAACTCTTGGTATTAACAACCATTGTTTCAATTTTAAATGCCATAAAATTATGGGACTTGTGCGAGTTTCTACTTTGCAGTTGTTATTTTTCTTGAACGTTTGTCAATTTTATTTTTGCTCTTTAGATTTCTATTGTTGACTGTCAAAATTGTTGATTTCTACTCAAGACATCTGCAAGTGGATTTATCGTCGGACGCGACACTCTGCAAGTGAGCTTTTGCAAGTCAAGCTTGAACTGTGCACCTTCGGTTGGAAGGTATGGAAAGGATAATTTCTCTTAGTCTTTTAGGTAATTTCACATATTAAATTCCCTTTCGTGCTTTGATTCTGAGAGCAAAATGGATGACAGTCTACTTGCAATTTACATATTATGGACTCTGTTTTTAAATGATAACCGATGAAATATTAATCATGGAACTCATGGGCTCCTGATTTGGGTTATCTCGCCCTTGAATAGGAAATTCCATTTGAATTTGATAAAGTTGTTGCGTTCTACAAATCTCGTTTCTTTTTAACAAATTCATGAAGTTTCTAGAAGTACTTCTGAAGAATATATGCTTCAAAGAAAACATATAAAGCAGAATTTTGTTGGGCCCCTAGCATGAGAATACCATTTGTATCAGGCTCGGAGGATTCAAAATCATTTCCCTTGGGACGACTCTATTTACTAAAGCCCCCATTCATTGAAAAATACAGACCATTATCATCATCATTTTCTGAATCAAATCCCACTTCATTTCTAGTTTCGGCGTTACCAGATCAAAATCTATGCTCTTGCTCATAAAACAACATATTAACACCATTATTATAATTTCTATCTGAATAACCCTTCAACCTTCACTTTATGGTGCGAAATTCGAAGGCCTTTATTGCATGGTTGCATGGTTTTTGCATTCCATGGGCAATGACAGAGTTGCTAGATGTTAAATAACATGTAAAGGCGTGCAAAGTCGAAACAAATGTTAAATGTAATGACAACAGGAGAGAGAAAGGAAACAGAACCCGCCAAGTAGCAGAACAACATTTCCTGCTGATTGGACTATCAAAGTACATGAAATGAACTCATTTGTGACTAATTTAATTAAGGTAGTTGCTCACAAGACAGGGCCAAAAACAAAACTCTATGAAACAAATTAAAGTTCAGGTTGTTTTGTAGTTATCGGTATCCTCCAAGAAATTATTGGGTCGTGTGCATATTATGAAGGCAAGAAAATGCAAGCACCTCAGTTGAAAGTTAGTCAAACTTAATCTTTAAAGAATTGCTTCCAGAAGACAAGGCACCCAATAAAATTCATTGGTTTAATTGATCAAGTAAAAGCAGCACTAGAAGCAGTCAAAACAGAAGTAGCTAATAGAACAGATGCAAAGGAAAGGATATTTTATAGCTTATGTAGTTATAGCTTACTAAAAATAGTAGTTCTTACACTATAGCCTAGAGATTTATAGCAGATTAGAGCAGCTACCCAAATAGTCACCTTAGTCTTATTGCTATCGACCTATGGTGGTGGTAGTCTTAGTCCCATGCCCTAAGTTATTATTATACGATCTTAAAATGGAAAATGTAGCATTTTCTATAGTTTACCTATATATTTTGATTGTGATTGAGAAATAAATAATAATAAATTAGACTTGTTGTTTAGATTTTGTTTTTTATAAAAAAATAATTGATAGTAGATTAATATTTTTGAGAATAATTATAGGGTGATATAATATAGAATTGCAATATTAAAAAAAACATTTAATTAATTAAAATGGTTATCTAAATACTCATTACTGTAGGGTAAAATATATAGTAATTAGTATTTTGTTAAGATACTTAATGGTGATAAAGTTGTTTGTTTGAAATGTTTTGTGAGTAAAAATGTAGTCATATTAAGAATAGGATTTCGTGAATTGAAATACCATTCACTCTGCTACTTCCTATTTTACGCATGAGTTCGATATTCGGAAAATTGAATATAGGTACATGAATATCTCAATTCTTTCAAATTTTAGATATGAAAAAGGAAGTTTACGAAGTAGTGGAAATAGAAGCGAAATTTGCTTTTTACAGGTCATATAGTCTATTTCAAGATTGTTCTATACCATTTATTATTCACATTAACTTCCACCAGTTACCAACATTTTTTTATTCAAATCATTTCTCTCAACTACCCAATTGGATGGTTAAAATATTTTTTTCTTGATGTCTACGTTTCAACTTTTGGTATTGCTCTTATTCTTCAGCCAGTTGATTTCTTTGGATATTTGAATTGTTGTTTTTTCTTGATGTTTTAACAAATTTAGGTGCCACTTGCTATATTGAATGGAATCTATCAATTTGGAGCGATGGAATATAGTGCCATGCAACTTCCAAATACACTACAACAACTAATAGAAGAAGAAGAGGTCACTAATACCAAAGTAGATTGTAGAAACAAATCAATGGAGAAAACAAGTGGTGGATACTTTGCATTTAGACCTTGTAAGAAGTGGTTTAGCTGTAGCTTCAAATGGTGCAAATGTTGTTGTTGTATGCAGGACATTTGTTAGTATGCAGAAAATAATAAGTGGTTGTCAAAGATCAACATGAAGGAAAGCAAAGAAGAAAACAAACGGTGAATACTGTAAATGTAGACATCGTACCAGGTTGTATATATACGACTTCAGATGGTCCAAATGTTGTTGTTGTATACACCATCTTTGTTAATGTACATAGAACAATGACTAGTTTTTACCAATCATCATACAACACATTTATTCATCATTCAAATGAACATTTTGTCTTATCACGAAAGGTAGTGTAACTAGCAAATTTTCAAAATATAATGCTAAAATTAGTACATATTATGTTGACCTATCTTGCCCAATGCTTGCCACATTGACTTGCAAGTACATGCTTTGGTGCAGTAAAGTTGGGGCTTGCATAAGGGATGAATGCTTTGTTATAATTAAGTCGATTCTCACATTTATGTTGAGTACTACATTCGATCAGTCACTTAAAGTTATTGTCATCTTATATCTGAAAAAAAAAAGGATATTTCATGTTATTAAAAAGAAAACAATTCCCTAAATCGAAGCTTTTTGTATGAAGCATGATGTTACCTTGCAAATTCTATTAGGCTACAGTCCATATGTGACTGTACATACATATTCGTAATTACAAGTATGTTGTTCAGAACCAACAAGATTAATCTTACTAATCAAGACACATAGAATCTGTATTTCATGCTTTCTATTGTATACAAAAGTAAATAATTTCTAGAATACATAGCTTGTATGTGAGAATCATGTCTTCAGAGACAATAATCAATGTTGCATGTTGTTTGTTTTGCAGTGATACTTTTAAAATACAGAGAGGTGCAAAATAGGAGCTAGTTACTTGCAACTTTTCTTCCCTTATTTTACTGTTTGGAATCAAACATACAATATAAAAGTAAAATTAGTGTTCTGTGCTAGTAAACATTATCATAGACATATATTCAATAAAGCAAAAAATATTGTAGAACCTACTCTCATCTTTGAGAAAAAAAAATCTAACATACATAGTAGTTAGTAAACAAATCAGCATACGAATCTGAAAAATAAATACATACAAAGAATGGTTGAAATCATAGACATTGAAAACTACCATTCAGAAAAAAAACATTGCATAGATGCTAATATTGATATCGTTTTAATGAAGCGTAATCTCTTCAGACTACAACGATTTGCATATACTGCTGGAGATTGTTTGTTCAATGCATTTGAAGCGCTTCTGCACTTTCGTTACTCGTCCATTGAACTATGCAATGGAATAATAGACCATTTTCTCAATTGTCTACATCACAATGACATAGAGGCAAAAGAATCATACCAATATGAACTAGACCCTGTCATGTTATATCAACTTCATGGAATTCACGATGTTGACACATACCTTCATAAAATGTGTTTTTCTACTTCTAATAGCGATTTCCAATCTGAAAGAGGCCTATGGGGAGACACATTTTGCATATGATGGCTATCAAAGTGGTTGAACATACCAATTGGATTCTGGTCACTAATAATGAAAACAAGGTATTTGTTCTTCAACCATGATCTAGATACAATTCCACTAAACATTTTGTTTCATGATACAGATCCTATTAGTGGACATTTTGAACCTCTATTACACAAAAGATTACCTAGATGCAACTTTGTCCCAAATTATTCCTTGTCGCCTCTTTGCGAATATCTTGAAAAGCATTATGAATCCATTGTTCATGAAATGCAAACTCATGGATTGCACATAGCAAAAAAAGCTATGTCGAAATGTGCCAATAGCATGTTCAGTGTAATTTGTCATTTAATAGCACCTGAATTTGATGAACAATATTTCATACTCTACATTGTCCAATCTTTTTGTAATGCACTGATGGGTAGGAATGAAGACGCATTAAATTGTATAGAAAAACACTTAAAAAATGAAACTATACAAAGTCAAACAATGGTTGCAGGCTGACAACAATACCTAATTAATATGGCAATGCCATATGAAAAAGGAAGAGTTGAGGGAACATCATTTTGCTTCCAATGGACATCGATCATATTCAATGTAAACATACAAATATGGTCATTTACCAGTAAAACCATTGTCAATTACTACCCATAAAAAACAAATTTCAATCAAACGTACAACATATTATCATTCGAAAAAAGTACATCACACATTCATTATGAACCACTACTATCAAATCAAAATACAAATCAGTGCAATATGCAACATAGAATAGTACAAATGCATGAAAACACCAATAATAGAATAAACTTGCGCAAATTGAGACAAATGATACGTACAAATAACCCATATAAAATTGGAGAAAATAGAAATAAAATAACGAATAAAAATTGTTCGTCACGAAAGAGTACTCCCATAGAACATCTCAAGCATTGGAGTTGAATTAGAAAAAATGTAGATACACATATCTGGAAAACAGAAGACATTGCATTTAAATATCATCTGTAGATCTTTCAAAACAGCACTTGCCAATACAAAGTTGCCATGCTTTGCAACACCTGAACAAATAAGACGTAATAAGTCATTGCGAACTGTAACAACACTTTCAGAGCTTGAGGAAAGATTTTTTGCATTAAGAATTCCTTTTGCACAAATAAGACAATGTGGCAAGAAGCGATCACAAATGGGCTTAACTAGTTCAATAATCAATGTACCTGTACAGATGGACATTGTCCAAAGAGCGTTGCCACAATTCATAAACAATACATTGACAATTGCTATTGCATTAAAACGACGACTATAACACAATTATGCATATCAAACATGAAATCATGAGAGCACTTAAATAACTATGTTCTCGAAATTTATATAAAATTGAAAAAATTTCCATTAATAGCAATTGGAATCATATCCTTTCATTGAAAAATAAAGATAATACATTCGAGGATGACAACATTGATAGAAAAAGTGAAACGGATAGCATTTCGAAAAGTGGAAGACCAACTGAAACCTTAGTACATGGATTGACAGCTTCACAATGAATTCATGATTTACAAGACAAGGTCATTGAAATAGCACCAGCTGAGGGATAATGACCACTTGGGATATTCAAAGACAAATATGTAGAAGAAATGAGTTTCCCAATACTATCCTTAGGAGATCCATGTCACAATGATATAGTACAAAGATTTCGTTACCAAGAAATAGTAAAGTGGGAACTAATGCATTGCAGTGGTCACTTTTCCTATCACATCACAAATTTGTTCTTCAATGCAATGTGAATAATCATTGAAAAGGTCATGTCATGCATTTTAGTACGAATAAGGAAAGGAAAACTACAAGGAAGAAAGTTGTTAGCAAAAGATGTTAAGTACAAGCCCAACTTAGAAAAGTTACTAAAAGTCACATTGGATACATAGATTTCAAACACATAAGAATTTCTCCTGATTACCATCAACAAATGCAAAAACATATATTTGCAATGATACGACAATTAGGTCCTCCAACTTTCTTTGTTACATTTACAAGTGCAGAGCATCGTTGGAGTCCACTAGTAGAAACTCTTACTAAATTGCATAGCAATATAAATAAAAAGAAACACATTGAAACAATTGAGGAATACAACATTGATTATCTTGTCAGAAAGGACCCAGTAACATATACACGTTACTATAGACATAAGACAGATGCATTGAAGAAATTGATCTGTCAAGATAATACATTTTTTGGAAAAATATTAGATTACTACTTTGTAAATGAGTTCCAAAATAGAGGTAGTGCACATGAACATGCTCTTATATGGATAGAAAATGCTCCAGTATATGGAATTAATAGTAACTTAGCAATTGAAAACTTCTTGGACAACTATATAACTTGTAGTACAGATCACCTTGATCCAGAACTCGCAAAGATACATGAACATCATCATACCGAAAGTTGTAAAAAAGAAAAAGCATCACATTGTAGATACAAATTTCCAATGCCACCAATGAAAAGAACAAGGATTCTTGAACCAATTACTTCGCTAGATGACTCAATAAATGAAAAAATTTTGTCCTTGCAAAGCACCTTAAAACAAAAACACTATGACAAATCAACTACTCACGAAAATTTCTTAGATGAATTTCACTTAACAGAAACTGATTACATTGAATTAATACAAAGTACATTAACACAACCAATGGTGTTCTTGCAACAAAAACCATAAGAAATATGGAATAATAGCTTTGCATTCAATATGCAACACCTATGGAATGCAAATACAGATGCTCAATATGTTCTAAATGCATATGCTGCAACTTCATATTGCAGTTCATATATGACCAAAGTTGACAGATCTATGAAAAATGCATTCCAAAGGATACGACAGGAACATGAAAATAGAAAAATTGATGCTATTAAAATGATACGATCTCTAGGGAATGCCTTGCTTAACCTTCAACAAATTTCAGCTCAACAAGCAGTCCACATAGCTCTCTCCCTACCATTGAATCATAGTTCAAGATGTTGAACCCTTGGTTAAACTGAGAGGGGGGGGGGGTGAATCAGTTTAACACATTCATAATATTTTAAATTTTTTATTAAACCTTATATACACCTTCATTTCATGTCCAACTTAATACGTGAGTACTCTTAGAGTGTGAGCAGCAAGTATTAATATAATATAACAACAGACTTAATATGAGAGCAGCAGGCATTAAGCAGATGATATAAATCAGATCAACACATGAACATCATGCACAGAGACACCAGATATAAGTGGAAACCCATAAAGGGAGAAAACCACATCTTATTATTGTTGTGATGCAAAGGTGAGCTCCAACTCCCTCTCACCACTGTTTTTCTGCAGGCACCAACCTACAAGAGGCTCCTACCTCAATTCTGCAAGCTACAACTTGCAAGGAAGCACCAACTCCCTTCAATTTTCTGCAGGCACCAACCTACAGGAGGCTCCACCCTCAGTCAGCTACAACTGACAGCTATGAAGCTGCAACTTGATAGGGAAGCTCCAACTTCCTCAATTTATCAAACTGAATGTTTGCTGATTTACCTCAGATATTAGCTCTGTTATGTAGCTTCTCTTTCTGCTCCTCTTTTCTTAATCTTCTCTACCTTACACTTCTATACTCTGCCTTCTCTATATTTTCTCTCTCTAACCTCTTTTTGCATATCAAGATGATATTATTTATAAAGATTTTCTTGTGACTGTTAGGATTCCTCAATGAATTTGGAATGGACAGCCATGCTTCTTTGCCTTCTGCCTTCTCATTTCTTTTCCAGCTCACTCAGAAAAATGTAACTGTAGGTGCTTATTAACAGTGGGATTTTGTTTACTTCCGGAGACTTTCCAATGCATCACAAACAATAAAAAATTCAATTACAATATTTACATTCACATATAATGAAAACTTCAGCTCAACTCATTTAGTCTTTTTGTTCGCTGCGCATTTGTATTTTCTTTGACTATGTCTATCTTTTCTGTGACTGTGTTTTATCTCTTTTCAGCTCCATTTGCTTTTATGTCCTCTGCTGTGGTGTAACTGCTGCATACATGTAACTGAGATTTTTATATCAGTTCATTTTGTAAATATGTGTGACTACTGACCGTAATTCTGGGTAAATTCCAACCCTTTACACACAGCAAGTGTCTTGTTGATGTGGTGATTTCCGCAAGCAAAACATACATACATCGCAATTGTTTTATATAAAGAATCACCGTCCACCTTGAGCCGAGGCCCGTGGGTCCACAGACCATGTGGCATATTTTAATACCATTGCAACCATCGTTTTATATTTATGACAAATATTTTATATATATATAACCCAACTTTCATTACACTAACTTCATTTTAATATGTCTTTAAATCAAATCTCGACGTATATAATAAAACCTATTTAAAACATATAAAAACTCCTTCTGGAACCACTTGCCACGCTTCCCAATGCAATATATTGCTCCTCCGATTGCGATTGATTGCTCCTGCTCCGATTGCGATTGACCACTGTTCATTTTGAAATGCCGATGCGATGAATCGTAATTGAAATCTTCCTATTGTGATTGGGTCCTTTATGATTGTTTCGATTGCGATTGATCGCAATCGCGACTCAAATACTCCGATGCGATTGACCACTCCTGCTCCAATTTCGATTGGTCACTGTTCACTGTTCTTTGCCGATGCGATTGGAACTAAAACACTTATTAATCATAGTTCATAAGCCCATCGGGTCCGGGTTTCAATCCCAATCGCAAGTCTTTTAATATATGTTCCGACGGTCTGTTTCTTTCCGATGCAATTAGGCTGGAATTCAAACTTATAAAAACATGCGATTAGATTGTTCCGAGGCGATCATGCCGGACTTCAAATACTTTTTACTCATGGTTTATAAGCCCATCGGGTCCGGGCTTTAATCGCAATCGCAACCCTTTATAGCATGTTCCAATATTCCACCCTTTTCCGATGCGATCAGTCACTGTTCACCGGAACTCAAGGTATATATAGATTGTAGTTTATATACCCATCGGGTCCAAACTTCATCGCAATCGCAATTTTCTGTTTATATGTTCCGCTGCCCTTATAATCTCCGATGCAATTGGGAAAGGGTCCCACCTTATATTACTACATTTCTTTGGATCTCGCGCTGCATATGGCTATACACACACACACACACACACACACACACACACACAGATATATATATATATATATATATATATATATATACATATATATATATATATATATATATATATATACACATATATTTATATATGTTTTGGTCCTTTGAATATAAAGCGTAATACTTTGCCGCTGGAGTATACGATTCCCGGAATGAAATTTATATTAACTATGCATTACATTGCCGCTTGGGTTATGCTTCCCGGAATTATATTTATGTTATGTGTAACTCCCGGCTGGGTAAAGATTCTCAAAATTGTATACATATATCCTCCAGTTGAGGTAGCGATTCTCAGAATTTAGTTATATATATATATTCACCTGGTGGGAACAACGATTCTCGGAATAATAGTTGTTTCTCTGCAAAAATAGGCGTATGCCTTATGCTGCTTCTGTCCTTTCTTGCCTGCGCTTTCTTTGTGATGTGACTCTGCTTACTCTGCCTGCAGCTTTTGATAACGGATTCTTGCTTATAAATATATTCGCTTCCTTTGCTTGTTTCTCTCTTTGCTTCCTCCTTTGCCATCAATGACAACATTTCCAATAGTCTCCCCCTTTGGCATTGATGGCAATACAATTCCTCTGTTTTCCTGATAGGATCCTTTCTCCTGTTGCTTCCTCTTCTTACTGTTTCTTGCTCTTCCTCCCCCTTTGACATCAATGGCAAGGGGTTCAAATTTTATTTTATTTTTTTATTTTTTTATTTTTTTTTGTTGTGAAGCTTCTATTCTCTGATGTTGTGGTTTTATTCCTTTTCCAATATTTCATGCATTTCCTGAAATTTCCTGACTTTGTACGCTGCTGCTCCAAACTTTTGTTGATTATTTTATGCTGAGAGTATTATTGCCATAATCCCTTTGATCCTGGGGACATGTTTTCATGCTTCCCTTGCTGGCCGATCTCCCTCTGAGAATGATATTTTCGTTTCTGTACTCCCCTGAAACTGTGATTTCTCTTCATATCAGAGAGTAGCATCTACAGATACTACCCCTAATCTGTCTCTCAAATATTCAAATGGCTCTCTAGCAAGTGGTTTGGTAAATATATCTGCTGTCTGTTCTTTTGTTGGTACATACTCCAGTTTTACTATCTTCTGAGCCACTTGTTCTCGGAGAAAATGATACTTGATTGGAATATGTTTAGTTTTCGAGTGAAGCACCGGGTTTTTAGATATACTTATAACACTTGTATTATCACATTTAATTGAGATAGGTTCATCAATGCTTACCTTCATGTCTTGAAGAGTTTGGTTCATCCACATGACTTGTGTACAACATGCTGCTGCTGCTATATATTCTGCTTCTGCTGTAGACAGAGAGATAGATGTTTGTTTCTTGCTTAACCATGCCATCAGAATTTCTCCTAGATAGAAAGCACCTCCACTTGTGCTTTTCCTGTCATCTACACAATTGGCCCAATCTGCATCTGTGTATACTGTCAAAGTGAAGCTTTTTCCTTTAGGATACCAAAGCCCATACTGTGTAGTTCCTTGTAGATATCTGAATATTCTTTTGACTGCAAGAAGGTGATTTTGTTTAGGTGTTGCTTGATATCTAGCCACTAGTCCTACTGCTAGCATGATGTCCGGTCTTGATGCTGTCAGATACAACAGACTTCCTATCATAGATATGTAGAGTTTTTTATCTATATCTGCAGACCCATCATCAGCACACAGCTTGCATCCCGTGATCATGGGAGTTGACACAGGTTTGCAGTCCTCCATTTTGAACTTTTTCAACATTTCTTTTAAGTACTTTTCCTGTGAGATGAATGTGCCTGTGTTCTTTTGCTAAATTTGAAGTCCTAAGTAGAAACTGAGCTCTCCAATCATGGACATTTCAAACTCTGATTTCATCTCTTTTGCAAATCCTTTTGCTAGTTCATCTCTGTTGCTTCCAAACATAATGTCATCAACA
Source organism: Pinus albicaulis (assembly GCA_034641835.2). Lineage (NCBI taxonomy): Eukaryota > Viridiplantae > Streptophyta > Pinopsida > Pinales > Pinaceae > Pinus > Pinus albicaulis. The sequence continues at coordinate 1,460,378,507 of CM076570.1, forward strand.
TATACAACAACAATCAGGAGTTCATTTTCATGGGCTTTTATATATAGATTACTGTCTACTCCACCTCTCTTAAAGCCTTGTTTTTGTAAATATTTATCCAGTCTTGAGTACCAAGCACGAGGAGCTTGTTTCAGTCCATATAGGGCCTTCTTCAGTCTGCACACATAGTCTCCTTTGTCTGTCAATGAGAAGCCTTCTGGTTGTTCCATGTAGACTTCTTCTTCTAAGTCTCCATTCAAAAATGCAGATTTTACATCCATTTGATATACTTTGAAGCTTTGGTGGCATGCAAATGCCAGGAACATTCTGATAGCTTCCATTCTGGCTACAGGGGAAAATGTTTAATCGTAATCAAGTCCATTAATTTGTGAGTATCCTTTGCAGACAAGTCTGGCTTTATTCCTGATTACCTGTCCTTCCTCATTCATTTTATTTTTGAATACCCATTTTGAGCCAATGATATTTTTCTCAATTGGTCTAGGGACTAGTTCCCAGGTATTGTTCTTTTCAATTTGGTCCAATTCTTCATTCATTACTTTTACCCAAGACTTGTCCTTGCTGGCTTCTTCAAATTTCTTTGGCTCTATTTGTGACAGCATGGCTATGTATACCTCTTTAGTTTGTTATGTTAGTTGCCTTCTTGTTTGGACCCCTACTCTCTTGTCTCCAATGATTTGATCTTCAGGATGGTTCTTCTGAGTATATCTTTAGGGAGCTTTAGAACTCAGCTCTGTATCTTCTGTTGTCTTGCTTGTTTCCTCATCATCTTGGTTTTCTTCTTCATGGTTGTCTGATGGAATGCAGCAGTCTGTATTTCGTGTATTGTTTGGAAGTTCTTCATCAAATCTCACATCAATATTTTCTACTATTTTCCGAAGAGTCTTGTTGTAACACATGTACCCTTTAATTTTGGAAGCATATCCTAGAAAGATCCCTTAATCTGCTCTTGCATCAAATTTTCCAAGATTTTCATCATTATTCTTTATGTAACATTTGCTTCCAAAGATTCTGAAATGTTTGATTGAAGCTGGCTTTCCATGCCACAGTTCATAGGGAGTCTTGTCACTGCTTGGCCTTAAGTGAGCTTTATTAAGGATATGTACTACTGTGTGCACTGCTTCTGCCTAGAAGGTTTCAGCAATATTCTTCTCTTGCATCATGGCTCTGGAAATTTGTTGAACAAATCTGTTTTGCCTTTCTACTACTCCATTCTGTTGAGGTGTCCCTGCAATAGTAAATTGTTGTTTTATGCCATGTTCATTGCATATGTCTGCAAATTCATAATCAGTTAATACACCTCCTTTGTCTGATCTGATGCATTTCAGCTTACATCCTGTCTGATTTTCTGCTAATGCTTTGAATATTTTGAATTTGTCCAGAGCTTCCGACTTATTCTTGAGAAATCATCTATTATCAGCATGAAGTAGGATTCTCCACTTGGTGTCTTAGTTCTAGCAAGTCCACACAGATCCATGTGCACAAGCTAGAGAGGTCTTCTTGTTGATAACTCATCTTTGGCCTTAAATGATGTATGGGTCTGTTTACCCAATTGACAAGATTTGCATATGGTATTAGAAGGCCTTTTTATTTCTGGCATGTCTCTAACTGCTTTCTTTTTGCTCAGTCTGATTATATGATCGAAGCTGAGATGTCCCAATCTCCTATTCCATAACCATGACTCCTCAAGTTTGCTAAGATGGCATGCTTCATCTTCCTCTTTCACAATGTAAACATTGCTCTCTGTTCGAACACCTTTGATCAGAGTCTTACCTGTGGTGCTTGATCTGACTTCACAATCTTGTGCTCTAAAAAGAACTTCACAACCTTTGTCACACATCTAACTAACACTTAGTAAATTTGATTTCATCCTATCTACAAATAGTACGTCTTGGGCCTTTCTTCTGCCATTTTCTATGCTGACTGAGCCTTTTCCCTTAATCTTACCTGATTTATCATTGCCAAAAGTAACATTGCCAGATTTCTTTTCATCAAGAGTTATAAACTTGCTTTTGTCTCCTGTCATGTGTTTAGAGCAGCCATTGTCCAAATACCATTGGCTTTTCAGATCTTGAGCAGTTAGAGCCAAGTCACATTTATTCACCTTCTTTGTCCACTGGAGGCACCCTTTTGTTTGGTATCTTTTGTGAGGAGATGAACTATATCTTCTTAGAGGACATTTGTAAGGTATATGTCCAACTTGATTGCATACACAACATTTGATCATAATTTTTGTAGAATTATGAGTATGAACGAAATTTCTTTGATTCATAAATCTCCTTGAGGTGTTAAACATCAATCTTTGTCCACACTTTCTACACTCAATGATTTTATGACCAAATTCCTTACAATAAAAGCAGTAACCATAGAAGCTATTTGCATACCTGATGTAAGGTTGTCTCTTCCATTTGTTTTCTTGATGCAGTCTCTTCAATGTTTGCATCTTTTGCTGGTTTGAATTACTCCTCCTTGTATGACAATATGCAGCGATGTGTCCCAGCTTGTGGCAAGCATAACAGGTGGCATTCTTCATAGTATGGAAGAATCTCCTTTGATGGTTTCCAAATTTTACATACTCAGGGGTCTTAGTATTTATTACATTCTTTGCTACTAGTGGTTTCTTCTGATCTCTGTCTTCCTTATTACAAATTTCTTCTTTTGTAGGAATTTTTTGAGCTGCTTCATCATTCTTCTTTGCTTTTACAAAAATAATCTCTCTGTCAACCTTTTCTTTTCCTTTACTTGATTCTCCTTCATAGCCTATTCCAGTCTTTATCATAGGGGATCTTTGAGCAACCAGAATTTCATTCAACTTACTAGAGTTTGTTGTTTGAGAAGAGTTTATAACCACTTTCCTTTGAACATTTTCTAATTTCTTCCTGAGACATACTACTTCTTCTTCCAACTTTTCTTGTTCTTGAGTTTTTTATTTGATTTGCTTAAGTAACATGTCCTCTATCTTCTTGGCTTCTTCAAGCTCTATCTTTAGCTGCTTAAGGACTTATGAATTCTGTTCTTCTCATACATACTTGAGGAGAATGTCCTTTTGTTTTCTGCATTTCAGCTTGAGTCTATCAATCTCTTCTAGAGCACTTCTTAGCTCCCCCTCAAGGTCAACTTCACCTTCTTGTTCTTCATCTTCTAGCAGGAGACCTTCAAGTTCTTTTATGGCCATCAATAAGAATTCAGAGGTTCCTCCTTCATTTGAGGATTCATCTGAATCTTCAGATGTACTGCTGTCTTGTTGAGCATAGAAGGATTTTCTGCTGAACTTCTTTCCTTTCTGCCAGTTCTTTGATTTATTTTTCTCTGACTCCTGGGCCTGATTCCTTACTTTCTTGTGAGGACACTTAGCAGCATAGTGTCCCACTCTTCCACAGTTAAAGAATTTGAAGGGGAGTTTACCTTTGTATTTACCTGAGCCTCTATCCAATTTCTTGAAAAACTTTGCCTCCTCTTCATCCGAGCAAGAGCATATGTCTCCGTCTTCTTCTTTCTTCTTTTCTGTTTTAAAGGCTGCTTCCCTCATACTTGGCTTCTTCTGTGGGAGCCTCATTTCATAGGCTGTTAGATTTCCAAGTAGCTGGTTAATGGTCAAGGTCTCCCAATCAGCTGTTTCTTCTATTGCAGACACCTTTGGATTAAACCTGGATGGAAGAGATATTAGAATATTTTGCACAATTATAATTTCTGGCATTTTTTCTCCAAGAGCTTTCAGGAAATAATTTCACCAGCTTTTAGGAAGAAACTGGCAATGTCTTCATCATCATTCATTTTTAAGTTCTCAAACTAGGCTCTATAGACTTGAATTTTGGCAGTCTTTACTTTCTTGTCTCCCTCATGTATGTTCTCAAGAGTATCCCATATTTCTTTGGCAGAGTCTTTGTGCATTACTTTAATAAACTCTGCTTCACATAATCCATTCAAGATGGCATTCATGGCTTTTGCGTTAGCCACAAAATCTTGTTTTGTTTCTTTCTCTATGTCAGTTGCCTTTGGGGCATATCCTAATTCCACTGCAGCCCAGACTTTTATTCCTAGAGACATTATGTATGTCCTCATTCTGATTTTCCAGAAAGCATAATTTTCACCAGTGAAGAAAGGGGCTTTATTGGTTGAGAATCCTTCTTTACTAGCCATCTTGGGAACCTAGGATATCCTTTCAACTGTTAGACTGGTACTAAGGAACCTTGCTCTGATACCAATTGTTGAACCCCTGGTTAAACTGAGAGGGGGGGGGTTGAATCAGTTTAACACATTCATAATCTTTTAAAATTTTTATTAAACCTTATATACACCTTCATTTCATGTCCAACTTAATACGTGAGTACTCTTAGAGTGTGAGCAGCAAGTATTAATATAATATAACAACAGACTTAATATGAGAGTAGCAGGCATTAAGCAGATGATATAAATCAAATCAACACATAAACATCATGCACGGAGACACTAGATATAAGTGGAAACCCATAAAGGGAGAAAACCACATCTTATTATTGTTGTGATGCAAATGCAAGCTCCAACTCCCTCTCACCACTGTTTTTCTGCAGGCACCAACCTACACGAGGCTCCTACCTCAATTCTGCAAGCTACAACTTGCAAGGAAGCACCAACTCCCTTCAATTTTCTACAGGCACCAACCTACAGGAGGCTCCACCCTCAGTCAGCTACAACTGACAGCTATCAAGCTGCAACTTGATAGGGAAGCTCCAACTTCCTCAATTTATCAAACTGAATGTTTGCTGATTTACCTTAGATATCAACTATGTTCTGTAGCTTCTCTTTCTGCTCCTCTTTTCTTAATCTTCTCTACCTTACACTTCTATAATCTGCCTTCTCTATATTTTCTCTCTCTAACCTCTTTTTTCATATCAAGATGATATTATTTGTAAGGATTTTCTTGTGACTGTTAGCATTCCTCAATGAATTTGCAATGGACAGCCATGCTTCTTTGCCTTCTGCCTTCTCATTTCTTTTCCAGCTCACTCAGAAAAATGTAACTGTAGGTGCTTATTAACAGTGGAATTTTGTTTACTTCTGGAGACTTGCCAATGCATCACAAACAATAAAAAATTCAATTACAATATTTACATTCACATATAATGAAAACTTCAGCTCAACTCATTTAGTCTTTTGGTTCGTTGCGCATTTGTCTTTTCTTTGACTGTGTCTGTCTTTTCTGTGACTGTGTTTTATCTCTTTTTAGCTCTGTTTGCTTTTCTGTGCTCTGCTGTGGTGTAACTGCTGCATACATGTAACTGAGCTTTTTATATCAGTGCATTTTGTAAATATGTGTGACTGTTGACTGTAATTCTGAGTAAATTCCAACCCTTTACACGCAACAAGTGTCTTGTTGATGTGGCGAGTTCTGCAAGCGGAACATACATACATCACAATTGTTTTATATAAATAATCGCCCTCCACCTTGAGCCAAGGCCCGTGGGTCCACAGACCACGTGGCATATTTTAATACCATTGCAACCATTGTTTTATATTTATGACAGCTCTTTTATATATATATATATATATAACCCAACTTTCATTACACTAACTGCCTTTTAATATGTCTTTAAATCAAATCTCGACGTATATAATAAAACCTGTTTAAAACATATAAAAACTCCTTCTGGGCCCACTTGCCACGCTTCCCGATGCAATATATTGCTCCTGCGATTGTGATTGATTGCTCCTGCTCCAATTGTGATTGACCACTGTTCATTTTGAAATGCCGATGTGATTAATCGCAATTGAAATCTTCCGATTGCGATTGGGTCCTTTGTGATTGTTCCGATTGCGATTGATCGCAATCGCGACTCAAATACTCCGATGCGATTGACCACTCTTGCTCCGATTGCGATTGGTCACTATTCATTGTTCTTTGCCGATGCGATTGGAACTCAAACACTTATTAATCATAGTTCATAAGCCCATCGGGTCCGGGCTTCAATCACAATCGCAAGTCTTTTAATATATGTTCCGACGGTCTGTTTCTTTCCGATGCGATTAGGCTGGAATTCAAACTTATAAAAACATAACTTATAGACCCATCGGGTCCGGAACTTAATCGAAATCGCAAGTTTCTGTATGGATGTTCCGATCCCTTTATATTCTCCGATGCGATTAGATTGTTCGAATGCGATCATGCTGGACATCAAATACTTTTTACTCATGGTTTATAATCCCATCGGGTCCGGGCTTCAATCACAATCGCAACCCTTTGTAGCATGTTCCGATATTCCACCCTTTTCCTATGCGATCAGTCACTGTTCACCGAAACTCAAGGTATATATAGATTGTAGTGTATATACCCATCGGGTCCAAACTTCATCACAATCACAATTTTCTGTTTATATGTTCTGCTACCCTTATAATCTCCGATGCGATTGGGAAAGGGTCCCACCTTATATTACTATTACATTTTTGGACTCTCGCACAGCACAAGACATACATACACACATACACACAGATGAGAGATATATATATATATATATATATGTTTTGGCCTTTAATATAAAGCACAATACTGATACTGTTTATACAGATTCCTAATGAAATTTATATTAACTATGCATTACATCGTCACATTATGCTTCCAACTATATTTATGTTATGTAATGTTCATGTCATAAAAGATTCCCTATAATTGTATACATATCCTCCGCCGAGTGTAGCGATTCTAAATTTAGCTATATATATATATATATATATATATATATATTCATCGGGTGGAATAAGATTTGTAAAAATATACGTTTCTCCTAATAATAATCGTGTTCTCTCGCCGCATCACAACATTCGCCTCACTCTTATCACACGTACAACGGCCCGCTTGGAGATGTGTGATATAACGGTCATGGTTTCCTTTTTATACTCACTTTCTCCCATTCTCTTTTTCTCGCTCTCCTTCCTCTTTGCCATCACCATGATTTTAAAAGAGAATGCAATCTACAAATACGCACTCAACAGAATGAAACTTTATAAACATAGCACCAATAGATGAGAGCACATTTATACTTAAACCAACCATTCTTCTGAAAAAAATTCCTAACAACTCCGAAGACGTTATGTGCAGTTCTATAATTGATTACTATATCAATAGGCCTAATGCTATTAAGCATGTATGTTTAGCTGAATTTGTATCAAAGTATAAGAAATATGGGACACCAATATCAAAAAGGAAAAAAGAAAAATTAATTCGATTCATCAAATACAAAAAACACATTAACTATGAAAACTATTACAGAGAAAAACATTTGCTATATGTTCCATTCAAAAGAAATGAAGATGCACTAAAGCAAGACTTGCCGATATGGAAGAGTGCATACATGTTGCATAAGCACACAATAAAGAGCAATGAAACTAAGTTCACATACAATGTGAACAAGAAATGGGGTGATTTGGAAGAAGCAATTCAAGAAATTGATAACAACATTGCAACTTCTAATGACACATTTAAAAAACCTCAAATATCCAATGATGTTACTGAGAAATATGACTTGGCTAAAGATTTTCAATTTCTCCAATGCCATGACAAAAAAAGACATCTTAACATTGGTTTCCAATTCATAGAACATCCATTTATGCTTAGCAATGAAGAATAATACAAGATTAGGAGAATGCTTAATAGAGAACAACAAGCAATTCTCAAAGACATTGCAATGAAAAAATGAAAGAACATAGACAAACCACTCTACTTATTTTTTACTAGAGGAGCCGACACTGGAAAAACATTCACAACAAAAGCAATATTTCAAATGCTCATATGCATTTACAATGAAAATTACAATACAGACCCTTTGAAACCAAAGGGTTTGATATTAGCATATACAGGTAAAGCTGCATATAATGTAGGTGGAGTGAAAATTCATTTGGCATTGCTAACGCCTTTCAACAAATCTAGTTTCATTCCACTTAACAATGATGTCTTAGACAACTTAACAAAACTTTACGAAGAATTAAGAGTATTTCTCATTGATGATGTATCTTTGATTGGAAGTTATTTTCTATATCAGATTGATGATTGACTAAGAAACATTAAGCATAATCAAACAAAATAATTTGGAAACGTTGATATCATATTTTGTGGCAACCTATACCAAGCACAACCTATACAAGATTCACTAATATTTGAACAACCTACAATAAGAAGGCAGCCAATAACATATGACTTTTGGTAAAAACATGTAAAGTACTATGAATTGCACATTGCAATGTGTCAAACAAATGAAAAATTCATTTCCATTTTGAATAGGATGCATACAAATAATCAAATAGAAGATGATTTGAAATACCTCAATAGAAATTGTATTTGAAATGCTCCTAATGATCCTACTTTCCCTTATCTATTTTTTAGGAATAGAGATGTAACATTACACAACAAGAAAATGTTGTCTGTTGTTCCTGGTGATGAAATTGTAATTGATGCAATTGATTACGAAGAATAAAACCATGGAAACATACCATCTCATGCACACATAACAACATTTCCTTCACAAATTGTCCTAAAATTAAACATGCTAGTTGAAATATATGCAGGAAACTATGACTCACAAGACAGTCTTGTCAACGGTGCAGATGGTATCATTAAAGCATATGTAAAATTAGACAATTTTGATGTAATATGGATCAAATTCTATGATGAACGTGTTGGGCATCCACAAGCACATAAATTTTCTTTTCTATATAGCCAACAAATTTGTAAAGATTGGACTCCCATATTGCGCACAAAAAATCCAGTTTATGTATTAGCAAAAACAGGTAAATTGAAAATCAAAAAAAAATTCCCAATCCAACTAGCCTGTGCAAGTACAATACACAGATCACAAGGCTTAACACTAGATAATCTTGCATTTGATCCTTTAGGAATATGACGCCATGGATTAGTATATACAGCTCTGTCTCGTGTAAGAAACATAGAATCGTTGTATTTGCTTAGTCCACTTAAGAAAGAAAACTTCCGAGTTAAACACAAAATTTCTCTTGAAATGGAACATTTGTGGCAACTAGACTACAATTATTCGTTATTAGAAACAAAAGCATACACTTCAATTCTTTCTCTAAACACCCGCAGTTTACAAATACATATTGATAATTTGTTAAATGGCTATGATCTAATGCAATATGACATCCTATGTTTACAAGAAACACATTTGAAAGAACCAATGCTACTAAAAAGACTTGAAGCATTCAATTGCATATCAAATTATAGTAAACATGGTTTTCTAATTTGTATGAAAAAAAGTATAAATATTTGAAACATATGCACTTTGAAGAGAAAAACGTTGAAGCTACAATAGCAAATATGATTTTTCATGACAAGGATATTATAGTTCTCAATGTCGACGTTGCACCATATGCAAAATTGAGCGATACATTGCTCCTTCTTTCAAAAGAATTATGCAGTATACATTCAAATCAAACAATAGCCATTCTTGGGGATTTCAACATCAATATGCTTGAAAGCAACAATAAAACAAACTAACTAAGATCATATATGTACAATTACAACCTTCATTTTATTTTAGACACAAATAACAATCAATGAATATCAATCATTGATCACATATGGTCAAACATAACTTGTAGCTATAAAGCTTTCAAGTTAGATACATATTGGACCGACCATGATACTATTTGTCTCATAATCAAAGATATAAATGCAACAGAAACATAGTGCAAATGAAACTAGTCCAATGCCTTTTCTAGTCAATATCATCACACTTGCCTAGTCATGTCCTTATTATACAAATGAAATCAATAGTGAGTATTATTACCAATGATACTTTTAATTTGTTTCTGAATAAGTTTTGAAAGTTGCATTGTAGATTTTTAACAATGTCACAAATAACACATAAGCTTCAACATAAATAAAAAATTTACTTCTTCCAACACGTGAATAAATATTAGTAAAAAACATTTACTTCTTTTAACACATGGAATTGCTTCTTTTTACATAACAATTCTATCATTTTGACTTGGAATCGTATGTCTTGCAGAGTTTTATTGCTTTATACAATGAGTCAAAGTTGCAAAGACATTTCACAAAGACAAACAAACACATCCAGGTTTGTTTATTACGCCTGACTCACTTACTCTTTGATGCATATGTATAGACATATCTCTATGTTTAATTGTTTATTTCTTTCTATGAATCTATCGCAAGCGCTATTCTTACATTTTAGCCTTGACTTCCATAGGACTATTGTTCATATAGAATTATATTATGCATCCATGATTTAACTCTCAAGCGTCACATAATTCATTTTAATCCTTGAATTTGTCTTTCAATCCATTGGAATATTTCATCTACACATGACTTCTAAGTCCATCACAAATTGCGAGATTATATATAATTTTATCTATATGATTTTTTTTTGGTTTCTTTTGTGTCATGGCGTTTCTATTTTATTTTTGGTTGGGTGGTAGAAGGAGCTCAATCGAGATATATCTTGATTAACTTCCTAGTTATGAAAACAAAAACTAAGGCACCATGTTACACAAACAACATCATTGAACACTTATTTGCTGGAAATATTTGACTAACAATGATTGAACGAGCTCCTACTTAAACTGGAAAAAAAATCCAACACTGTAGTATAATAACAATGTAAATTAATACGTGGTTGGTAGGAATTCTTGATCAAACTAGATCCATTCAGCTATATCACAATTGACGGAATTTCTGAGAAGTCCAGAACAATATGGAGAGAATAATGCTCTCCTCTTAAGACAGAGAAAATAAAATTTTTCTTTAGGAGACAGAGATTCACACTTGAAAACTTTCTATTCCATTCACTAAAAACTACTACAAATGTTCTTCCTCTAACAAAGGGATTACAAAAAAAAAACAAGACTGCTTCAATCGTAGTGCACAAAACCTTCACTATCTCTCTGTCTCTGTTACAGAGGTAATACTCTATTTCAAAAAACACTTCTGTGTATTTCAAAAACCTTTCCGCACTCTCCTATGCAATACAAAACAATAATTTACCATGCTTCTCGTGCTTTTCCTTTTTATATGCTGCAGCATATATTAAAACAAAACATCAAACAACTATAAAACTAAAACTAAAGGTTAACAATAAACCTATTTTAAAAAACTATTAGGGGCCCACATTACATTACGCAAATGTTTATATAACATATGTTAAAACATATGTATATAATAAAACACATAATAACTTAAACCATTCTTCGCATGATACAAAACAACATTAAAACATAACCTTTGCAAATCCGTCGGACTTCAAAAAATATGCACCCAATTAAAATTGCATCCATAAAAATGTTAATTATCTAGAAATGGACCTACGCGTTGGCGAAGTTTGTAACAAACGCAAATCATATCGCCTCAATGAAACAGTAGGACGTACAAATTTTTTCAAATAAAGGTTCTGATTGTGATTGCGCGATTTCCATTGGATCGCATCGCAAAATCGCAATGGACCTATGGTTTGGGCGGAGGGAAATTTAAAGCTTGAAATTGTGATTGCGCGATCGCGCCAATCGCATCGCATATTTTCAACGGTGGTTACACATGCAACTTGTAATTGCGATTGCGATGCGACTTGGTTGCATATTAAACAAAAAACTCTCCTTTTCTGTGTTTATAAGGAAATACTCTATTCTTTCAAAATCATAGGACAGGCACCAAAACACAATGAAAGCTCTGTTTCTCATATTAAAAGGATTGGCGCCAAAAAACCAAAACCTCTGTAAACATAGGACTATAAGGTTTCAATGAAAACTGACTGTTTAGCAAATTTAGAAAGCGGCCTATGATAGGGTTTTACAAACTTATTTGGAAAGCGGATTACAGTACAGAGAATAGTTGAAAGTAACATTTCAACATTGATGTATACCTCAATTAAGCTCCTAATTGCCCTGATTGAATTCCTCTTATTTTGATTTGTAATTTAATTCATGCATATATTACTAATTACGGATTGAATTCCTGATTAGTATTATTGAGTCAATATTTATCAATTTTTTCATGCCAATTAGTAGTACTTGAACTTGCATGCATCTGTATCACATGCATTTACATGTTTCTATAGTACTAGACTTGAATCATTTTCTCTCTTAGGCACAAAAATTTTAATATTTTCAACTCATATCAGTATATATCTCTGTTGCACTAATAGAGTTTTCTGAGTTTAATATTGTATAATTTATAAGTTTTCCATTATCGAAGTTTTTAAATGCAATTAATCTTTCTTTGAGTAACTAATACTTGGTTTCCACTACAATATAGAATAAGCTTATACTTTTATTTTTATTTTTAGTTGTTAAAATTTACCAGACACTTTGTCATTGTGTTCAAGCACATCGTTCAATGATGTTGCATATTTTTCATCTCGTAACCTCTGGATAACAAGCTACAATAGACAAGCAACAACAAACATCGGGTGCAATTGAATCAGACAAATAAGTAAATTTGAAACAAATTTTTATAGGTACCATTGACATAGCATTTATATTTATCACCAATGTATTTTACTTTTAACTGTCTCTTTAGCCACATCAACATCATCAATACACAGATCGAAAGCACCATATTTATTCCCAGTTACAATTGAAGAACTAAACATTTGCAAAACTGGAAAAATGTTCAATGGAGATGTTGTGGTTATTTATAGCACATACCTTGATGAATTCCACAAAGCACGAAAAATACTATGTGCAGATTTGACAGATGCTGAAGGAATCATGACAATCACATTGTCCATACCAACTGAGCTCATTGAAGAACATTAACAAAAAATATCACCAGGAAAAGCAATATCTATTACAAATTTTAAATTTCTTCCTATAAAAAATTATGACCGTGGTGATTGTGATTGGATTCTGCTGCTAACTGAACTAAGCACCGTACAGAACATACCACCAATTTGAAAATATTACAAATTCATTCCAGATACAACAGTAAAACACCTTACAACAAATACAGAAACATATCCAATTGGAACAATTGATGCTGTTGTGACAGCTGCACGGAAAATTGGTTTGCAATATACATTGCAAATTAAAGATGGAAATTTTGATGACAATAGAGCAACGGTAACATAAATTACTTTGCAATGTTTTTATATTGCTAGTTCCATCCTACATTTCAATTCCCTTTGAAAAAAAAAATAACCTTCTGTCTTCTATTGCAGTTGCAGTTATTTGAAACATTTTCACCACTCTACAGTGAAATTGAACAAGAATTGAAAAAATGCCATTTTCCAATTATGTTATTAAAAAACATAACAAACAGGAAAGAACTCAAGGACAAAACACTTCGAACAACGCAAGCTACATTCATCAAAAAATTGAATGCAGAAGCAGCAGAAGAACTTAGAAAATTGAACCCTCTAACATTCTCTGTAAGTACAAATGAAACAATACCTCTACTTCTCAATATGCAATTGTTTCTTCATCTCTTTCTATTTTGAAATTTACTACTTGTCCTCCTTTATGAACAGATAAAAGGAAGATTGAAAACTGCAAGCATTTATTCTATGCCATTTGAACCAGTTTGTCTTGGATGAAATTCACCAATACCAACCTCTACAATGATAGAGGAGACAACAGTTAATTTCCTTAAGTGCAATAAAAAATAATCCTTTTCCTATTCACAGCGTCTTAATTGCATAATCAAGTCTAACAACACCAACTTGAAATGTTGCATCCAAAACAAATTGCTCTTGAAATAGTTACTTCCCAACCTAGCACGAATGTCTTTTCAAGACTATGTTCGAAAGAAACAAGCAACCATGTATATGCTACGTGATTTCAAAATAAATGGTACATTTACAATCAACGAAGATAACGAGATCCAATCTGTTGACAACAACAAAAGCCCTACCAAACATAGGTATTCTTGTAATTATTCTTCATCTTTCAAGCAAAAATCAGATATATGCACTTTAAATTATGCTATCCAAAATAGCAAGATTTGTACTAATTTTTCCCTCTTCTTTGCAGCCCCAGCACTTCTACAAACATTGGCTACAACAAGAACACATAGTAATCCAGAAGTGAGTCCAAAGCTCTTCTCAATTTTTGTACAAGATTTTACTGCTCAGATCCTCCTCTCTCAAAGTGCAGCATGTCTGCAACATTTTGCTAGAACAAGAAAGTTTTCACAGAACAATTAGGAACAAAAATCACTAGTTATATTTATAGTCTTTCTTCTACCTATTTGCAGATACTTTCAAACTTAATATATGTATATTTAAGAAATATAGCTTTTCCATTAGGCCTTTACAAATATTTTTCAGATTTTATACATATATGTTTAATGAATAGAACATGTCTTTACAATCTGACATTATATATATAAATATTATAAATCTATTTAAAGATCTCCTGAATGTATTTATAATGCCAATAGCAACCATTTTTTTCTGTAGGAACTGATTTAACTATTGTCGAATTAGATCTAACTTGCCTTGGCTGTAATGTTATTTTACAATTATTTATTTATTGATTTTTTTAACATTGTCTCTTCAACACACTTGAAATTCATTGTCGAATTAGGCATGCAGTTTAGTTAAAATCTCTCTTCAATCTCAAGTCATAGATTGTTGTGTAGCTTATTGGTGTCAACTACTATGTACCCTGTCTGGCATCTATGTTGTTTTCACTTCAGAAAATTTTACAACATTAATAATGTTTATGGTTCCATTATTAACATTTAATTATGTGTATGGTGTCTTGTTCAAGCAAGTCTATAATAAGGCCAAGATTTATTGATTTTTTTGTTTAGATTCACATCTTGCAAGGTTTATTGCTTTTAGAGAATCTCTGCAATTATCGAACTTGTACGAATTTTTACTTTGCAGTTGTTATTTTGCTTGATCCACTGTCATTTTTATTTCTGCTCTTTAGATTTTCTATTGCTGGTCATTGGATTTACTCATGAGTGAGAGCCCTTCTTCAAATAGTATTATCCAATCACATAAATCTTATATCCACAATTTATTAACATATGACTATATGTCGCTCTCTCGTAAAATAATACTCAGGTTCAATCTTGAATATGATTCACTCAGATTACTTCACACCACGAAATAGGCCGACCCAACTAACATGTACCAAAACCAAACAGATGCGATAGTTACCAAGAATTGAGCTTAATTCTCATCGATCTCCTCTCAACTCTTTTGAATCGCAATCGTAAAGTATTTTTTATTGTTGTGATTAAGTGTCTTGTTGATATGGGACATTGCGATGCGATCACAATCGCAAGTCGCATATGTTGCCACCACTTTTTTTTATGCCACCATTGAAATGTTGTGATGCGATTAGTGTGATCGTGCAACCGAAATCGCAAATATTTTAATCGCCCTCCGCTCAAGCCAAGTTCCATGGGACCAGTGGTCCCACAGACCACACAGAAGCAATGTATTAAATCACAAGTTTTATTATTATGGCCTGATTGTATTGTTAAGTTCCGGACCCGACCTCTTTTATATGGCGGATTTGATTGTTTATTGCGCATTAAAATGAACCCGTACCCAAAACCCAAATCCAGACGCGATGTCATTTTATCCACGCGATTTGATAAATAATCACGCCCACATTTGATGATGTCAGGACTCCATTTTTGTAACGCGAAATGGTTTAATGCATTTTGGTTAATTTCCTTTTGAAGTATGGGCTCTAGGGCGAAAGGTTTGATAAGTTGTGTTTGTAATGTTTTTACGCTATAAACGTTTTAAAGTTTGTTTTAATGTTTTATTGTTTTAAATTGCGCGACGGAGTATTGTTATAACATATATATGTTTTAACTTTGTAATAGGACCCCACAGACTTTATTTTAAGTTTTAGTTTTATATAGTTTTATTTTTATTTTAAAAGTTTTGTTGTGTTTTATATGTTGCCGCATATATAAACTAAAAAGGCCCGAAGGCAATGTTTTGTTTTTATTATTGCACAGCAGTGCCAAGTTTTAAAACACAGCAGTGTAGTTTTTGAAGAGACAGAGTATTTCACGGCACTTGGCCTTCTCAACAACTTAGCGAAACCACCACAAAAATTCAACTCAGTCACTCAAAAAAACTTGGATTTTCACATAATATATCCAAAAATTCACAGGAAAAAGCATAGGATTTCTCATTTAAGGACAAATCTATCAAAATTATATTCTGCAGCATAGACAAGCTCAATCAAGTATTAAATATGAATTTCTATCTTCAAAATAGACATAAGTAATGCACAATGAACTTCAACATCGCATATAGTTTAAATGCTTCATTGTTTAAAGTTTTAAACTGTATAGTGCAAATAGAAAGTCCAATTCTCTTCGATGATGCACTCTGTTTTTAAATCATAACTGATGAAATATAAATCTTGGAACCCATGGACTCCTGATTTGGGCGATCTCGCCCTTGAATGGGCAATACCATTTGAATTTGATAAAGTTGTTGGGTTCTACAAATCTCGTTTCTTTTTAACAAATTCATGAAGTTTCTATGCATCAAGATCACATTGCAACATTACTACATTTAAACTAAGAGGTAGGTAATAGCTACCTTGTAGCCTTGTTTTCCACGCGGAATGCGTTTTTATTGTGAAGTTTTATGAGATGTAGACATTCGTAGGTCAAGATTGTAGAGATCTACCATTTTAACTCCTTCACCAGCCATCCATTTAACGCACCTCCGACGTTCCCTTTGCACCCTTGTGCAAATGCTAGTATTATTGTTGCTGCAGATACGAAGTCTACAAATAACTATTTTATATGTATGTATATATAATTCTTGTATTATTGTTGCTTCAACTACCGATACCAAGTCATATATATAATTCTTGTATTGGTATATGTATACTATATATATTAATAACATGTGTATTCTCTTGTCTGCATCTGAATTTATTATTGAAATATTGGTAAGATATTGGTAAGTTTTGTATGCTTTTGAAATTTTATTTATTTATTTTCCATGAATATAATATATTCAATATGATGTTATAGAGCTTTATTCAATGTAGACGAATTTATGTAAGCACAATTAATCTGGGTCAGTGATGGAATTTGAAGGGCTTAATCTAAAAAACTCACAAAATAACCTAGAAATTTTGACAAGATTATAAAAAAATCCTGCAGAAATTTTTGAAAATCTATTTTATAATTATCAAGTTTCAAGATTTTAGGTACCCCAGATTTTTTGATCGTGCTAAATCCATTTCCATCATCAAAAAACAATTCAAACACTCCAACTACTTATTTTTTAAAAATGTTTTTACTACTTTCTAAAAAAAATTGACATTCAAGCTATTGCATTGGTGGTAGACAACTCCAATTTGAAGTTGAAAATTTTTATATAGCCGGCTTTCGTGATGAGTTTGCAAGTATGTAAATCGTATTTTTGACTGGTTGCTTTTATCTCCAAAAACGTCGTTAATACCTACGGATAAATGGAACGAGGTACGAAAGTCAATTTATCTGTAACGTCTGGCGTGCTTTCCATTTTCCGCCCACTAAAAGAACTGATACAATTAAAACATATAATTAAAACATGATACAAGTGCCAAATATATTTCTGAAAGTATTTTTATTTGTTACAAAGATTTTTAAAGTATATTATTTATTACTGTGCACGTGCAAGTTGAAAATAGCATTATACAGCAACCCCATTTTAGTTATATTTATTTCTTACACAGATTTTTAAAGTATATTTTGTTATTATTGTGCACATGCAACTAGCATTATACACGAAACTTTTTAGTTATATTTATTTGTTACAAAGATTTTTAAATATATTTATTTATGATTGTGCACATGCAATTAGCATTATACAACAAAGCCTCCAATTTAGTTGCAAGTAGCATTAAATTCCGAACCTATTTATTATACTCATATGTGTAGTAGATAACTAGTAATTTTTCGTCTTATTGAGGAGCCCTGGCAAGGTGAACTCGTGTGGTTATGAGAGACCGGTTGCTCTTTCGAGAGATGTACAGGCAGAGATCTCGTATTTGTGCGATTTTTGAGATTTGGCTGTGATGAAAAACAGCTGTATGGATCTGGTTTGACATGTATTGCAAGACACATTAACAGATAAAATGTATTGAGCATGTACTTTGTAAACTTTTTATTATGTTTAATGGAAAGTTTTTATTTTTTTTATGGAAAAGAAAATAGAAAACTAGTAATTTCTCAAACATTTAAGGAATATAATATTTGGGAAGATTATCTTAATAGAACAAAAAATAATCTCATAATTAAATTTTAGAATTAGAAATTAGTTACATAATTTCAAAAAAAAAATATTAATAGCACAAATAATCATAAATTTTTATTCGTCAAATACAATTAACTAAATAAATTTAATTACATTCAACATAATGATGACAAACAAATATTTATTTTTACTAAAACTTTACATGCACACAAAATTTGTAATAAAAAAACTCTAAATCTTATACCATGTTTAATTTTAAATATAGAATTTCAAAATAATAATTAATATTTTCACATTTCTACATGCTAACATTTCACCCTGTTTATCATTACGTTGATGTGATTGTATTGGTTGGAACACAATGTTTCCACAAAGGCTACGAAGCCACGTTTGGCCGCTTGAATGAGATAGTAGAAATATGTTTAGTACGAGACTCACAAGGCCATGGCACGCAAACCGCCTGCATCGTCGTGGGCTATTTTGTTGACAGAGCCAACATGATGGAGTACTTGCAGAAAATCTCCAAAGGAATGGATCCCAAAGCATGTATTGGGGTCTAAGGGTCTACAAGGTGTGTTGGGTATGTGGGTGCATGACCTCCGAGCCTTTGAAAATGCTTTAGACGATGGAGTGGATGTTATCTCAATTTTGATTAGTTCAAATGCTGCTAGCTATGTTAAATTACTAGAACTCTATGGAAAGAAGACGTTCAAGTTGAATTAGTCAACCATAGTCATCATGGATATACACAATGTATTTCATCAACTATGATCAACCATAGACAACATGTTAAGCATGGTTAACATGTTTATCCATTATCAATTATAGAGAACATGGTCAACCATGATGAATTTGGTTAAATGATACTTGTCCATGGTCATCATGGCTAACATTATTAATCATGCTCAAACATAGTTGAACCATGACGAACTTGGTTAAACGATACTTGGCCATGGTAAGTTGCCCGTTAGTTGTTGCCGTACTGGAGCCAGGTGATTTGCCGAAAAGGGGAGAATCGGAGATGTCAAATCACCTCCAGTTTGTCCCAGCTTTAGCTTCTTCCTTACATTACTCACCTGCAATTCAAGGAATATTTCTGTGAGATTAAGTTTGTCACATGTTATTTTGTCTCATATGAAGGTTAATTTTTCATTTCATTCCCTATGCGTATGTATCATTAATGAGTGAGAGACCTAAAATGCAACATGGAAAGACTCTGATACCTTATACCATCTCATTTGAATGAAAGCGTTACACCAAACATTAATAATTAGGAGATAGTAAGTACGAAAAGTAGAAAGTTATGGATATAATAGTAATAGATGGAACTCTTTTGTATGGACTCTGATACCTTATACCATCTCATTCGAACGAAAGTGTTACACCAAACATTAATAATTAGGAGATAGTAAGTATGAAAAGTAGAAAGTTAGGGAAATAATAGTAATAGATAGAACTCTTTTATATTTTTTTGTATTAAGTGTAAAATTTGAAAATGTTCTTTTGGGTTTAATATTATTTAACGTGATAAATTTGTAATCAATAAAAAATAAAATAATATATAGAAAACTATCACAAAATGGTAGATTAATATTTATAATATAAGATACCACTTTATAACTATCAATGGTTCCAAAAGGTGTAAAGAGTGTTAAGTTGGTAATACATAGTTCAAATAATAATTGAAATGTTGAGATGATGAAAGTTGAGTGAGATATAATTTACCACTTATTTTACCAATGAAAGATTAAAACCATTATGTAGAAATATTGATTTCTATAATGGGCATTCTATGTTGTTTGATGAAGGGAATTAAAAATTTTTTTTTCCTATGTTTGATATGGTGGCATTGAAAATACATGTTGTATTCTTATTCATTTGTATTCCCTATTATTGATGATTATCTCATTTAGAAATTTATCTGTAATTGTTGTAAATCAAGACAATGTATTACTAATTTCAAATATTGAGTGGCCTTCACCAAGTTTCCACCTATTTTTTTGTACATTCCATTTGTTTGAGGAGATGTAGCAATAGATTCTTGGCTTAAGGATAAAGAGGCAATGATGATACTTTGTTAACAACATCAATGAATGCTAATGCTTAGTAAATATGTATGGTCTGTGTTGTTTCCATGTGGTTCTACCCTTAGCTATAGAGTAGCTCCTCAAAAAACGAAGTTTGCTCCTCATGCCACAAACTACCTCAAACAATAAAATGCTACGCTACAAGTCTCATGTGTACAATTGTACTCCATATTAGTTTGGGCATATAATTAATGGCTAGATCAACAATCTAGAGTGTTTATGCAATCTTTGTTTGCATGTTTCATTATTACTCACACCATTTCCTAAATAAGTATGTCCCTTCTAGCTTTAGGTTATGATTTGTTTTATCTTTGCTTTAATTCTTGTAGGTCAAGTGTGATTCTTTTTGGCTATGAGTATCAACTTTGTCTTGTGTGCTCTATGTCTCATCAGTCTACATAAATTAGTGAGGTTTATTCGAAATCCTATTAACCTACACCTTCATTTGAGTCTCGTCCCCATTCCTTCTATCCCATGACTAAATCTCATCATCCTTAGTCTCTTTTATTGAATTCATTTGAAGATCTATATCATTATTGTTGGGGCTATGAGCATATAACTTGGCTACGGTTATTCAACCCTTAGCTATAGGTAGGTGCCTAAAAACATGAATTCTTCTCTTAAAGTCGTGAACTACCGTAAACCATGAAATGCTTAGCTACAAGTCAAATGAGTACAATTTATTGTTGGGCCATGATATATTTCAATTCCTTCGACTTTGGTGTGGAAAAATTACAAGAAATAGGATTGGAAAAATTACAGTCTTGACCTACTAAGATCTACAGTATCAGCTCATAAAACCTCAAAATAAAAACACATTCGACATGGAAAATAAAATATATTCAACCTTGCCAATTTTTCTATTTTGGGTTGGTCCGACTACATTACATTCAACTCTTCCACTTGAGAAAAAAATTGTGAAATTGAAATATCATAACGGGCTTTTCATCATCAGGTTTTGCAATGTGGAAAACGTTCCTCCTATGTTGTGACACCTCCTTCACAAATGCAAATAGGTTGACTTGGGTCATGTAAATGAAATATGTGATACGATGAAATCAAAGGTCAATTAAAGGTGTGATGATATATAACTTGTAGAAATTTTTCATGAGCACGACTGCATGTAGCAGGTAGTGTAGAGCCATAATTGGAACTAGCATTTGGGAAGGTCTCTAGGAGGAGGCAAAATGGATTGGTTTGCTCCATTTCCATTCTCCACTACAAACACCATCTTCAGTCCCCACATTGTATGCAATTATGAATGAAAATGAATAAGCCACAAACCTAAACGCATTCATTCATGAACATCATCAATCATATAATCAAACAATCATTCACAACTTTCAACACCAAAACAAAGAAAGATGAATGAGTAAAGCTTAGGTTAGGTTAGGTTACCTGGATTGTCGGCTCTAAATCGGATTGTCGTCCAACCAACGATGGACATGCCCACAATGTTGCACTCGGGAGGATCCACGAGATTGAATTTGGGAGGGCCCTTATTTCGGTCATAGTTCCCAAACCCTCTTCCAACAAAAAATAAATTGAAGCCATGAAGATGGACTGGATGATTCTCCACTGTCAGCACGTTGGTGCCTTGAAGTACTAATTGCACCGTTGAGTTAAAAGGAATATGAGTGAGTCTCATTCCTTTCAATTTTATTGGGTGTTTTGGTGGAGTGCATGTATAATTGAAAGGCGTGGGAGGCCTGTCGGCAAAATCAGTGTGAAGACATCGGTGATATAATATATTAAATAAATGGGCTTGCAGAAGAGAAATATTGGGCATAACAAAGCTGATATTTTTAATGGATAAAGATACACAAGAACCATTTTTACAAGTGGGACACGAGTCTAGGGCAAGCCCCACTGTGAAAAAGAGATGGTGATCTACACTATGCAGGAATTTTGTGAGGAATTGTGTGAAATTGAGGCTACGGAGATTGTTGCTGAAATTGGTGGCAAAAGAGGTGTCATTCTGTGAAGGAATGTTGGGAATTATAAAAGAATTTGTAGTGAAATTGGAATTGAGTATTGTAAAATGGTTGTGGCGGTTTTATTTTCAACGGCAATGGGTGTGTCCATGAATGAGTGAGGAGCCATGAAATGTTGGAAATATTGTCATTGATGGCAAAGGAGCACAAAGGGGCAGCACCATGACAAGGGAGCAGATCATATTCAAATGAAATCGTTGCAGAGAAAGTGAAATTGTTTCACCTCTCCGAAATCCAATTTTTTTATACATTCTGTGTAGAATTTTGAGTATATTTACTTCTGTGTAAAGATTCGGAGGAATTTATAGTATTCTGGTTCATTTGCTTGAGATTGGGAAGTGTTCATTTATTTATATTTATTGAGTTACGCAACAAAAAGGAGGGTTTAATCCCTTTGAAAATTCAGTGATTTATGGTTTCCTGTGTAGAATCGAGAGTTATTAACCTCTGTAATAAGGGTTCGGAAGGAAATTAGAACTTTGGTTCTTTGGTTGACAACGCAGCGATAATCAGTCTCTGTTTATTGAGTTATGCAATGAAAAGGAGGTTTCATGAGAAATTGAAGTTAAACAAAGAAATGGTGAAAATCCGCATTTGAACGCGTTTTAAAACAAAGTTTGAAGGACAAGCGGTTTTAGAGAAACCATACACTGTTCTCGTGCCGCTTTTGGCATATGAGCGGTTTTTCCTATTTCGAACGCGATCAAATGATATTGCGACACGTCATGAGCGTAATGCCACCCATTTCGCGTCGCTTTTGGTTGGTAAACTACAAAGGTGGAATAAACGCGATTTCCATCTGATTAGATCTGTGGGAGATCCGACAGTATTCGCGTTGGTAATTGCACGGGGTTTAAAACAAGGTATGTTAAAAGTCATGCATCTTAGTTATGCGATAATCGTTGGATTGTTGAGTTGGAGCACAATGAGGCGTCAGCCATCGGATGTATGAGCATATGTTCTTTTGGTAAATTGTGGGCCATATATGATTTAATGTGCAAGCATGCCTCGACATATGTGCAGCCTATTGATAGGCGGAAAGGGTAAGATATAAATTATTATGTTAACTTTATAACATAAAGTGTAAGCTTTGGAAATATCATGGAGAGGCACGGTGAAACAAAGTTGTGGGCCCATAACTAAAAATATAGTTTATTTAGAGTTTTAAACCTTAAAGTTGAAATCATAAGTAGATAGATCACGGGCAAAGATGCATTGACAATTGTTGTGGGACCCGAGTGTATTTATATTAATGGCTTCTTTGCTATTTTAACCAAAGTCGATATATTGGTTTGAATTTCATGAGACGGGTTTATCGTGGTTTATAATCATATTTCTTTGAAAAGTAAGATTGACCGTCAGGAATTCTATGGGCCCGGATATATATATATTATAAAGTTGATATCTTGTGTTTAAACTAAATTATATAAAAGGGCGGAATGATCAGAGGAGTGGGACCTATCGCATATCGCATATCATAATCGGAGATGCTCATATGATAAGAACTCGTAAGTCGTAGAATTGGCGATGCGATGTGAAGGATAGAAGCGATGCGATGTGTCGATGTGTAGAGACCCGTGGTAGCACAGCGCTACATCGCGCATCGGCGATGAAAATTCCATCGCATACCGCGAAGTGGCGAGACGATGCGATGTGGCGAGGCGATGCGATGTGATGCTATCGCATATCGCAATTGGTGATGCCCATGTGATAAGAACTCATAAGATATAGAACTTGTGATGAGATCGATGAATGCGATGCGATGGAGGCGATGCGAAGTTCATTGCATATAGCTCATCACAAGATTAGGACAAAGCGCGATAAAGGATCCGGATGCGACGCAGCTCAGAACCATTATTTAAAGAGATTTCAAGTCCGGGTGTAAGTGATTTCCTTTGTAAATCGCATCGAAAAGAAAAGGAGCCATATATCAAAGAACGCTTGAAATGTAGAAGTGCGATAAAGTGATAATAAAGCTTGGTGTGACCCATCGCACATCGCATATCGAGAAATCAGTGGACGAAGGCACAGGGGATAATTGAATCGTCGAAGTGCGATAAAAAGAGCAGATGCGATAAAGAACAAAGTCGAAGCCTAAATCATTTCAATTCCGAAAGTATGTGGATTTTCTTTTGTAAACCGTTTCAGAGAGCTAAAGGAGGTTTATAATGCAAAACAAAAAGAAAGCATGAACACAGGTAGAAAGGCTCGAGTAAGGACCCAACACAGAGGAAAAGGCAGAACTGGATGTTTAGAAGAGTAGTGAAGGTTGAACGCAATGGGCACGAGAAAAAGAGGCATGGTAGGGAAAAAGGAGATATGATGAAACTGTTAGAAACTCAAAAGAATGGGTCAAGATGGAAAAAATGAGAAGTTATGCAGTAGAGCTAGACTATAATAGCAGACACTGAAAAGATAGTGACAGCAGTGTTAGGAATCTGTAATCAGCAAGATTGGCAAATTCTGATCACAGAAACAACATCGTTTCAACCACTTTGGGATTCTAGGATATAGCCCTCCTGAATCCGGACATGGATCTCTCCAATAAGTGCAAAGATGGATTTGACTTTGAAGTTTGGGGTAATAATATTAGGCTATTTATGAAGGCCAAGGGTTTGTTTTGTTTTTGGATGGTTGAGCATGATTACTATTTGAGGTAGAAAGTCCCAAATGCAAAGAGTTTCAAAGGTGAGAAGTTGCAAGCAATCAAAGTGAGCTTCAGCCAAAAAGATGGATAATTGTAGGTTTTAGTCCATTGGGCTATGGAGTCATAATAGGATTTAATTGGGACAGCAAGAGGCAAGAGTGGTCCATGGGGAAATTCATCTATGTCTAAGGATCTTTTTGAAGTTTGATTTATGGAATGAAATGATACAACGAGAAAGGAAATTAAACAGATGCAGAACAAAGAGTAGCCGAGGATCTGATAAGTACTTTTAAACTAGTCAGCCTTTGACAAACACTTAAGAAGAACATAAAAGCAAACTAGGATCTGGTAAGTACTTTGAAACTAGCCAGCCTTTGATACACTTTCAATAGAAAACATTTTAAAAACAAAGGGAAACTTGAAGGCAACTGTTGGAGTAGAAATTAGCGGGTCAGGCTCACCACAAATCCTCTCCTAGCTCTGCTTTACTTGGTTACTTCAAAGACCAACACAAAGATAACACGGAAAAGCCTAAGATCTGGTAAGTACTTTGAAACTAGCCAGCTTTTAACACTTTCCAAGGGAAACATTCAGACAGCCTTTGGGGATAAAACTAGGACTAGGGCATACCATATCTTCCATAGTTCATCTCTACTTAACTAATACTGAGCATAAAATTCAAGAATAATATTCAGCTAAGGCAATAAGACGAGGGAATGCCAGCATTCCTATGCTTAAACTGAATTAAATCATTCCTAAATAACACAGATTGGAAGAAAACACATAAATAAATATTTTCAGGTAGAGAAGGTTACTGATATACAGTAAGTCCTAACTCTATGCATGTTGTTCTTTATAAGAGAATATGAAACAGAGTGAAAACAGAAACAAAATAACAAGTTACAATTAGAGAAACATCACCGTCAACATAGACCAGGATCCCATAAATCAACTTGTATTGATGCTCCAAACCAGTTACAGCTTTAAGTCCAATGCTTTAGTTTAACAATCATCTACTCATCTCAGCCTAACTTATCTATCACAAGCAGAGCTCCAAGGGTCAGTTAACACTATTTACAATCAAAAGTTTAAGCTCAAATGTATTTCAAAGTTCTGCAACCAATAGTTTCTCATCTTCTACACAAGTATTTATAGAAGAATGAGGAGGTGAGATCTGAGAAAAGATCTTTGAGGACAATTAATAAAGATTCAAGACTTCTCAGCCTTTGAGGGGCTCGATGAAGAAGTTATCAAACATTATGTCTGTATTAACTGATTTACATTTATGAATTAAGCTCGGTGGGAGCTTTTGTTGACTTTAAGGCTCTGTGTCATGTCTGGAGTAACTCTGCAGATATTTTTTGCATTAAGTTCCTTGCAGAAGTAACTCTCTGGCTGCGTCGAGACGAATATTTGATTTCCGCTCAATAACTTCGGCCTCTGTTTGAATGCTTGTGGCTACAGGTGGCACTATGGTAGCTGGGAGGAATCAATTTGCCTCCAATGTGGCAGTAGAGGCCTTTTTGTTTGTTAAACACTTATGTTTTTCTTTTAACTATGTTTTCTAATTTGGGGGATTAGGCTTTCGATAATCAATCTTAGCCGTAATCCCCACAATTCTATCTTCAATATTCATTATGTTGTGCTCTGTCTTCAAACACTGATACTCTTTTCAAATGTGATTTAAATCAGTGTCTTGTCAATGTGCAGGCCGCGCAGGATTTCACTGCATCAATGCTCATAGAACATCGACGAAACATAGATCTTGAACCCTGCAAACGGCTTATTTTGATGAATCAAACGCATATGAAACGTCTTTCCCGGCCTCTGACTTTTCCTTTGTTATAACAAAAAACCATCTAGTACCTGCAAAACACAAACCATTTGATCAAGAAATCCTACGTTTTTTTGGGTTTTTACTGCTTCAGAGGGCGGGAAGGAGCGTAGCCGTTGGATGAAAGCATCCAACGGTGGAGATTTATTTTGGAGGAGGTCAAAGAAGAGTGGGGAAATGAACAAGACTGAGTGGTTTTGGACCGTTCAATCTGGACACGTGGATGATTTGGATTCAATTGGAGGATCGCAATCGGGGGACCGTGATCGGGGGTGGCAAGTAAATGCACCGATTGAAAAATGCAATGCGATGGAGTGTAGACCGTTGATCTAAGGATTAGATCAACGGTGGAAAACGAATGAGGGTATGGCCGATCGGCGAGAGCAAACAAGTGTATGCGATTCAAAACTCTGATGCGATGGAGCGCTGGCTGCTTGATCGACTTTCGATCAACGGCGGGGATTAGTTTTTGAAACGAATTGGCGGAAAAAACCCTTATAATATATAAAACCCAAAGTTTAACTAAAACAAAGGTTTTTTATGGATCGGGGTGGAATATAAATATAAAGTGGATATGCGCTCGACTGCCGGGCCTTTTAGTTATATGGAACGTAATGGGCCCGAGGCATATATATTCAAAGGAGCCAATCGCACTTGGAGCCTCGAGCTTTGTCTTTCAATCAACCCATTTGTATTTCTCCGATGCAATCGCACGATCGGTCTTTCAATCTAAACATTTGTATTTAACACGTGACTTTCGTTTTTAGATCTAAACTTTGGATAAATGGGTTTTTGGGTTTTACAAAGAAAAAAGAACGTCGGGGAAGAAATATTACAAAGTTTTAAGCGCCGAAGGCGGGCCCACGGGTTATATGGAAATGATAATATGATCGGGGTTTTTTACAATACAAAGGCTTAATCGCATCGAAACTTTTCGGAAAATGGCAAAGACTTGCGCACTTGAATCTTTTCGATGCGATAAGCGCCGAACATGATTAGCGCTTGGTTCCAATGTGTGGGCATGTGGGGGAAGTGGTTTAGGACTTAGCCCAAGGGGCTTAAGCCTTTATGCAAAAAAACATGTATTTTTCATGAAAATTTTTAAGTTTTCCAATGGATTTGGGGGTTTCGGTAAGGTTAAAGAGTGAGTCTTTAACTTTGTAAAAGTGATTTTTATGAAGGGAAGAAGAGGAGTCATGAAAAAAAAGGAGTTTTATGGAGAAAAAGGGGAGCAAATGAAGGTTATTTTTGGTAGAGGGGGAGGGGAAAATGGTGGTTTTACAGCAGTCTTTATCTTGGAAACAACAGAATTCTCAGAGTTTAAAATGGAAACAACAAGTGAAGATTTGGACAGAGGCATTGAGGCCTTCAAGAGTCTTCAAGAGCCAACAATTTTTAGCAATAAAATTTGTCCTTGAAGGCTCAAAAATTCTTAGCCACCTTTTGCTATAACAAATTTTATAGGTGGCTAACAGTGGCTCCACTTGGGGATGGTGCCTTCTTGAAGGCATCAAGAACTTCAGACTTGCATTATCTGGGACGCTGACCTGTGCCACATCCATTATGTTCTTTGGGAGGCTGACCTATGCCTGATCCATTGGGCTGTCCTTCCTTTGCTGGGATGATCTTGTTCCGAAAACATATTAGCAGCTATAAAAACAATGGATCTTTCATCTACAAGCTTTCTAACTACCCAATCCTACAGATCTAACATTTTTTCTTCATTAGAGTGCACTTGGATTGGCAAACTCTTTTCACAACATTTTATTCTTTTTGAAAGCAGGAAATCTAATCTATTTCTACTCCTTATTTCTCCATGGCCTCAGATTAAACAGTTGAGCCCATATGATTCTCTACCTATTCTATAAATCTATTAGGATTAAACAGTCTAACAGATTTTATTCTCTAAATTCTACAACAGAAATTTAAAAACATTCAAGTTAGGATTAAACAGTCTAACTTGATGCTGGTCTATGGAAGAAAAAATAAGCTGCACATAGACATTTATTTTGCAGAAAATTAAATCAAAATGGAAGGCTTAAGATCTGAAAATTCAAAGCACTTCCTTCATCCTTTTACAGCTCTGTTTTGACTCTTGTTTGAGCTGTTTCTTCCTTGTTCTCTGGTTCAGATTTTGAGCTAATTAGAACCAGATTTACCTCTTTTTTTACTCAGAGAATAAAACAGATCTGAGTCATGTCTCTTTGGAAACTTAGGTTCAGATTTTGAGCATGTTTGAACCTTTAATTTCTATCCTGAACTATCTACTGATAAGCCAAGATTAAACAGTTTGGCAAATCAAATTCACTATCCTATCAGCAAAAAATTTAAAGCTAATTAGTCAAGTTTAGGATGCTTGACTAACTAGAAGTGTGTTATTTAGGAGTGGCATTTGAGCTTGCACACTTTCAAATTTATTTCTCTTTTTTGGTATGGGGCTATACCTTTCTTGTTTTCACAATATGCCCTCTTTTCTTTCTTTGTTTTTTTTTTGTATTTTTTATTTTTCTAACTTTGAATGCAATGGTGGATGAGATATTTATAATGGAAAAAAGATAAAAAAGGCTTTCAGAACATGTCAAGGATCAAGATAAGTAATGCTTGAGCATCCTGCCATTGACAGGACCCCTAAACAGTTTAGATCCATTCAACTCTTGTAAGAAAAATGCATTGTTACCAGTAGCTGAATGAATGAGATAAGGGCCAAGCCATAAGTTGTCAAATTTTCCATGCTTTCCCTTTTCTGCCCTTGTTGAATCCCATTTTAAAACTTTGTCCCCAATCTTGAAATTGTTGGCCTTTTGTTCTTTTTTCAAAAATCTTTTTAATGCTGTCATGTTTCTGCAATGCTTTGTTATACACCTCCTCTCTGGTTTGCTGAAGATGAATGGTCTGGTTTATTCTTCTGATCATGTCATTTTCTTCAGTTTGTAACTCTTGAATCAACTTCATTACTGGTACACCAAGGCTGTTTGGAAAAATTGCATCAGTACCATACACAAGCTGAAAAGGTGACATGCCAATAGATTTCTTCAAAGTCAATCTGTCAGCCCAAAGTGCATGAACAAGCTTTGTCTTCCAAGACTTCTTGTTATCCTCCAACATTTTTTTTATTATGTTCACTAAACTCTTGTTTGAGGATTCTGCAAGTCCATTACCTTGACGGTAATAGGCCGTGGAATGCCCCAATGTTATCTGATATCTGTGACAGAATTCAACCATCTTCTTTGAACCAAATGTTGTTGCATTATCAGTGATGATCTTGGTAGGACAGCCAAATCTGGAGAGAATGTTAATCTTCATGAATTTTATAATAACTGAATCATTGGCCTGCCTACAAGGTATGGCTTCTATCGACTTAGTGAAGTAGTCTGTGGCAGTGAGAATCCATCTATACTGGGCAGCAGATGGTGGATGGATTTCCCCTATAAATTCAAGTCCCCATTGTTGAAAAGGGGCTTCAACAGTAATTGGATGCAGAGGCAGGGGTAGCAGTTTTCTTTTTCCTTCAAAAAGTTGACATTTATGGTAGGATATGATCATCTTATGCACATCATGGAAAAGAGTAGGCCAATAGAAACCAGCCCTCAAAATTTTGCTGGCTGTTGTCTTCCAGTAAAAATGACCTCCACACTCTCCTTCATGGAATTCGTGCTTAACATTCTCTGCATCCAACTCAGGAAAAAATTTAAGCAATAGACCACTTGCATTTTTCCAATAAAGACATATATCTATAATGCAATAGTTTACAACTTTTAACTTTAAGAATCTTGCCTTTGTTTTTGTCAAACCAGGAGGTGTATTCAAATTAAGAAGAACATAAATAATATCAGCATACCAAGGAGAATTCATAAAATAGTTTTCAACAATAGGAGTTGAGAATCCTTCCTGGTCATCCAAAGCATCAATCATATTAATATCAAGAACTTCAAAATTGGATTCAGCCATTAATCTAGCTAGACCTTTGCCTTTGATGAGTTTAGTGGGTTTTATCTCTAAATCATATTCAAGAATAATAGCAATCCACTTACCTCTCTTACCATCTGGGTCATGTGTTAGAATGTCTTTAACAACTGAATTTGGGACAAAGGCAACAGTGTGTGAGTGAAGGATGTACACCCTGAAGTCTTTCAAAGCTTTAACGAAATAAAAATCTTGCTTCTCCATAATGTTATACTTAAAAGGGGTATCCCTCAATGCCTTACTAAAGAATGCAATAGGCTGCTCTTGTCCTTGTGTATTTTTCTGTAAAAGGACAACAGCTATGGTATGTTCTGACACAAATGAAAAAATATAAAAATCTTTTGAAAAATCAGGACTTATTAGAACCGGTGTTTTGGTTAATGCTTGTTTCACCAGTTCAAAGGACCTCTTTGCTTCCAAGGTCCATTTTACCCCTTGCTCCTTCTTTAACATGTTTGTGATATTCCTAAGGAGCTCAGCCAAGTTGGGGATGAACCTTCTCAAAAAGTTGATCTTCTCGATGAAATATTGCAACTCTTTGATGTTTCGAGGATGAGAGATTTGCAATATGGCCTCAATCCTCTTCGGATCTATCTTTATACCCTCTTCAGAAATAATGTGTCCAAGAATTTTACCTTCTTGGAGACCAAACAGTGTCTTCTTAGGGTTTAAAGATATCCCAAACTTTCTGCATTTCTTGAAAACCTTTCTTAAATGTTCTAAGTGCTCTTCATCTGTTTTTGAAAACACAGTAACATCATCAAGATAGATAATGATGAAGTAGCCCAGTTCCTCCGAGAATGCTATGTCCATGGCTCTTTGAAAAGTTGCTCAACATTCATTAGACCAAAAGGCATTTTCACATACATGAAAGTGCCCCATGGTGTAGTAAAGGCTGTCTTTAATTGATCAGCAGGGTAAACTAAAATCTGATTGTACCCTGAATAGCCATCAAGCAAAGAAATTCTTTTAGACCCTACCACCCTTTTTAAAATATGATCCATCTTGGGTAAACGGTAGTTGTCTTTTAATGAAGCTTTGTTTAAGTCTCTAAAGTCTATACAAAGCCTAATTTCTCCAGTTTTCTTCCTAACAGACACCAGATTAGATACCCATTCAGAATATCTAACAGGGACAATAATACCAGCATCATACATTTTCATGATTTCCTTCTGAACCAATGGTAACTGAATAGGGTTTATCCTGCGCAGTTTCTGTTTGAATGGTTTTTGGTTTTCTTTGAGGGGAATTTTGTGCTGTATAATTTCAGTGTCATAGGATTTAAGATCTTCATAACTCCACGCAAAAAAATCAGAAAACTCTTTAAACAGCTCAATGTATTTAAGTTTAATGTGAGCTGGTAAATTCTTGGACAGTTTAATCATTTTCGGCTTAAGTTCGCTGCCAATATTACACTCTTCCACTTCAGTCTCTACAGGTTCCAGTTTTCGTTTATTCGCCACATCGTTAAAATCGAACAACTTTTCTAAAGGGGTCAGACCCTTAGGCAAACTTTCATCTTTAGAGTGCAGAGTTTCTAACTCCTCTGTTTCTAACTCTACATTCAATTCTATTTTGTTTATAAGTTTGCTTGTCAGAAAATTAATATTGACAAGCTCAGGAGATGGCTCTTCTTCACCAAGAAAGTTTTCTTCACCGCAGTCTGTATCATAGTCCAAGTCTGAACTGTGTAGTTCGAATTCATTTCTGAATTGCATGAAGTATTCTATTTGTTTATCTCCGTCGAACACCTGCCAATATTTTTCGTTATCAGGGATTGCTGGTCTAAATTTTATCTGAGTTGTGCAGTCTTTGGTTTCATATGGTGTTAAGCATGTTCTAGCTGCGTAGGCTAAGCTGTGGGATGCAATATTTCTTTTTCTTGGGACAAAAATTAATTTGGACTCCTCGAAAGTTTTTAAAAGGTCCATGACATCGTTTCAATAGGCCCTAAGTCTGGGATGATGAGCATTATACTCCCCATTGACTTGCCTAATGATTAATTCAGAATCTCCTCGAACTTTAATTCTCTTGGCTCCTAACTTTTTCAGCAAATGTAAGCCCAAAAGCAAGGATTTGTATTCGGCTATGTTGTTTGAACACTGAAAGTTTAATTTATAGGAAATACATTCTGTGTGGTTATTTTCAGTGTTGGAAATCCAGACACCTGCACCTGCGTTAGTTCTAGTGCAGGATCCATCAAAATACATACTCCACAGAGGACTATTCTTAGTTTCATCCTAGTTACCGTCCTCTTCAACTACTGTTCTTTCCAATTGCTGTGGAATGTCAGCACTTAGTTGAATTTTTTTTTACTCTTCAGGTTTTTCGTTAAGTGGAGGAACGTTTCCTTAAGTGTCAAGGTTTAAAAGCAAAGGAGGCATGACATGCAATTCAAGACCCATATTTGGTTTGCTGTTGTTTAAAGGTTCAACAAACTGTTTTGACAACTCTGTAATGTTTACCTCCTCCTTTCTATCGACCATTAACTCTATTAAAGTTACTTGTTCATCTAATGTTTCTTCATTAAAAAGGATAAATGAATCAAAGCCTGTATTTACAGAGTATAAAGGGGATTTTTGCATATTAGACTCCCTGTAGAGTCTTCTTGTCTGATTGAAAATAGGGATAGTCGCATAGGTCATGTCCATCTGCATAGTCCCTTGTAACTTAGCCCCCCATGATCTTGATAACAACATTCCATACTTGGGGGGAACATTAGCCACAACAATATCCATGACTAAGAATTTGGCTGGAATTTGGGCTACGTTAACACAGAGGTCTTTGATTAATCCTAAACATTTTACTCTGCTTGAGTCAAAGGAGTACAGATCTTTATAAGGTCTGGTGATTTCTAAACCAAGGCTCTCCATTATAGCTTTTGGCATTAAATTATGAGAAGCCCCGGAATCATGCATAGTGTTGTGTAAAATTTTGTCATGAACGTTTAAACTCACATAAAAAGGAGGAACAGGTCCCTCATGATATCTACCTTCAATCTCTGGACCGAAAATAAGCTCTGGCTGGTCATCATTAAGATTGACTGTATCATTGTTCTCTTCTATATTTAAAGCCTTCAAAATTTGGGTCCTATATACATGTTGGGCAGCTAACTCAGTCAGGGGAACAGAGATTTTGATCTTTGAAATTTTCTGCTCCAGGCTGAAAGAAATTTGGTTCTTTAAAGTGCTAGTTTCAGCCTTATTAGCTGTCATTCTATCAGCAATATCAGCTTGCTGATTTGTTTTATTTACACTTGACAAAGTAGTTTCAACAGGAGTACTAGCTGAGATGTTAGTACTACTAATGCTTGCAATCTGTTTTTCATTGCTTTGAGTGCCTTTCTCTTTATCATTATCAAAATTTACAGCCACTGTTTTTTCCTTTTGTTTGACAACTTTAGGCTTGGTTGTAGTGTTGTTTTGTGAATATTTGTTAGAGGTTTTTTTGTTGGGGGTTTGTTGACTGGTTTTGCTTCTGAGGTCATATTCTTTTTGAGATTCTATGATGACATTTTCCATGTCTTGATAATAATTTTCATCGTTATCTCTTTTGTCATCATAAGGTCTGTATAGACCTTGTTTTCTATCATAATGAATCTCAAAGTCATCATTACCTACCCCCAACATGTTGATATCATCCTCCTCTGCTATTTCATCTGTTTCCTCAACCTCACTTATATAGTTTTGACGAAAGGGAGGAGTGATCTTCTGATCATCTTCCCTAGGTCTGTTTGGAGGTTGGTTCCTTCTAAAATTTTGATTATGGTTCTGGTTTCTATTTTGAGGAGCAGTTTGGTTTTAGCTGGCTTATGCTCTCTTAATTATGCTCATCTCTTTCATCATCTCCTCCATCATTTTTTCCATTTTTGTGTTGGAAGTAGAAGGTGTGTTTTCCTCTCTAAAAGACACTCTTTTCATTTTTCATTCTTGCTCTCTTCTCCATTAAGTTGACTTCCACAGAAAGAGCACCTTTTTTCATATCTTCAAGAGTTGAAAAATCTCCCTCTCTCAGCTGATAGGTCATGTTAGAGTCAAACCCTTCAGGAAAAGTGTTTAAATCTGAGCCTTGTGGAGGTTTTAGCTCTGGGGAAAGTGCATTATACACACTATTGAATCTAGTGCAATAAGCTTGCACACTTTCCCCAGTATTTCTATGGAGGTTCTTGTAGTCAAAAAGGACTTGGAGAGGTTTTTTCTTTACTTCCCATTTGTTTAAGAATGTTTGATGGAAGGCTTGGAGATCATTAATACTATGGGGGGCTAAACCTTTGAACCATTTTCTTACTTCTCCCCCAAAGCTCTGAGCAAATAATCTAAGCTTGACAGAATCATCATCAATTTCATTTCTGTCAAAGTATTCATTCATCTTATCCACATGTTGTGATGCAGTTGTAGCATTGCTAGCATCATATAATGGAATTTTGGACTGATAGTCCTGTGGAAGATTGACTAATGGTACAGGAAGGACTAACGGAGCATACCATGCTACCATGATATGTGGTGGGGGTGGATTTACAAATGGTGGATTAACAACAGGAAAAGTGGGTTGAAGTGTAGTGGTTTGAACAGTGGATATAGGGTGAGCAGAAGTGGATGGACCAGGAATAGACTGCTGAGCTGATCTTGGATGAGACACACCTAAGTTGTGAAGGAAATGCAAATCAGGAGGTGTTGTTTCTCTTCTACTAGGATGTTCACTTGTCTCCGGGGA
Organism: Pinus albicaulis; assembly: GCA_034641835.2. Taxonomy (NCBI): domain Eukaryota; kingdom Viridiplantae; phylum Streptophyta; class Pinopsida; order Pinales; family Pinaceae; genus Pinus; species Pinus albicaulis. Next base: position 1,460,413,915 of record CM076570.1, read on the forward strand.
TGACAGTGAAGACTCAGAGTCTAGTTGAATTATATCATCAAACGACCTAGTTCTAAATGGATTTACTAAGTCAGCTTGTGGTTGTTGTAGAGCTGTAAGATTTTCAAGAACTGAATTAGCTCTCAAGGGTGATCTGAAAACAGTTGATAATTTAATCCTAGGAGATAGCTTCCCAAGGATACTTTCTGGGTTATCAAATATCTCAGGTGGATCAGGGTCAGGATGGGCTCTAGTGTGAATCTTTCTAGGAGCCACTATGTTGTGTTTTTTAGACCCAAATAAACAAGAAAAGTTCAACCAGATATGACAATATTTAAGAGGTTAACTAATCTGTTTACACAAATTTTAATCCTACAGTCCTCTAACTGATTTTGAATGATATTATAATGATAAGGGTTCTTCCCAATGGAGTCTTAAGGTCTGCTGAGGATTGTGGAGTCGCCAAGTGGAAGTTTTTAGCTCCTAAGGAGGTAAAAGGTTTTATGGTCCACCACCATGTTTATTAGATACCAATTTGAAGTATTTTTTAGGTATTTTCTGAGTTATCTTTCAGTTGTGTGGTTTCTAAGAATATCCTAACTCTGTTTCAAAACTTAGCTACGGTTACGAGACAAAGACAGTCTACTCTTATGGCTAAGCCAGCTGATTTTTCAAGGTTAGATAAATTCTTATGAGAATCCTAGGGTTTGCCTAGTTTGTCACTGATTTACACAAGTTTTATCATGATTACCACTCTTAGGTAGTGCTTGAAAAGGCTGATTTTTACTCTCAAAGTTTTATAAAAATGAAAAATGATTCTGGGTTTGAGTCCCCAGCGGAGTCACCAGAAAATGTTAGGAATCTGTAATCAACAAGATTGGCAAAGTCCGATCATAGAAACAACATCGTTTCAACCACTTTGGGATTCTACGATCTAGCCCTCCTGAATCCGGAGAGGGATCTCTCCAATAAGTGCAAAGATGGATTTGTCTTTGAAGTTGGGGTAATAATATTAGGCTAGTTATGAAGGCCAAGGGTTTGTTTTGTTTTTGGATGGTTGAGCATGATTATTGTTTGAGGTAGAAATTCCTAAATGCAAAGAGTTTCAAAGGTGAGAAGTTGCAAGCAATCAGAGTGAGCTTCAACCAAAAATATGGATAATTGCAGGTTTTAGTCCATTGGGCTATGGAGTCATAATAGGATTTAATTGGGACAGCAAGAGGCAAGATCGGTCCATGGGGCAAGTCATCTATGTTTAAGGATCTCTTTGAAGTTTGATTTATGGAATGAAATGATACAACGAGAAAGGAAATTAAACAGATGCAGAAAAAAGAGTAGCCTCGGATCTGATAAGTAATTTTAAACTAGTCAGCCTTTGACAAACACTTAAGAAGAACATAAAAGCAAACTAGGATCTAGTAAGTACTTTGAAACTAGCCAGCCTTTGATACATTTTCAATAGAAAACATTTTTAAAAAAAAGGGAAACTTAAAGGCAAGTGTTGGAGTAGAAACTAGCGGGCCGGGCTCACCACAAATCCTCTCCTAGCTCTGCTTTACTTGGTTACTTTCAAGACCAACACAAAGATAACACAGAAAGGCCTAAGATCTGGTAAGTACTTTGAAACTAGCCAGCTTTTAACACTTTCCAAGGGAAACATTCAGACAACCTTTGGGGATAAAACTAGGACCAGGGCATACCATATCTTCCACAGTTCATCTCTACTTAACTAATACTGAACATAACATTCAAGAATAATATTCAACTAAGGCAATAAGACGAGGGAACGCCAGCATTCCTATGCACTGAATTAAATTGTTCCTAATAACACAGATTGGAAGAAAACACATAAATAAAGATTTTCAGTTAGAGAAGGTTACTGATATACAGTAAGCCCTAACTCTATGCATGTTGTTCTTTATAAGAGAATATGAAAGTTAGTGAAAACATAAACAAAATAACAAGTTACAATTAGAGAAACATCACCGTCAACATAGACCAGGACCCCATAAATCAGCTTGTATTGATGCTCCAAAGCAGTTACAGCTTTAAGTCCAATGCTTTAGTTTAACAATCATCTACTCATCTCAGCCTAACTTATCTATCACAATCAGAGCTCCAAGGGTCAGTGAACACTATTTACAATCAAAAGTTTAAGCTCAAATGTATTTCAAAGTTCTGCAACCAAAATTTTCTCATCTTCTACAGAAGTATTTATAGAAGAATGAGGAGGTGAGATCCGAGAAAAGATCTCTGAGGACAATTAATACAGATTCAAGACTTCTCGGCCTTTGAGGGGCTCGATGAAGAAGTTCTCAAACATTATGTCTGTATTAACTGATTTACATTTATGACTTAAGCTCGGTGGGAGCTTTTGTTGATTTTAAGGCTCTGTGTCATGTCTGGAGTAACTCTGCAGATATTTTTTGCATTAATTTCCTTGCAGAAGTAACTCTCTGGCTGCATCGAGATGAATATCTGATTTCTGCTCAATAACTTCGGCCTCTGTTTGAATGCTTGTGACTACAAGTGGCACTATGGTAGCTGGGAGGAATCAATTTGCCTCAAATGTGGGAGTAGAGGCCTTTTTGTCTGTTAAACACTTATGTTTTTATTTTAACTGTGTTTTCTAATTTGGGGGATTAGGCTTTTGATAATCAATCTTAGCCGTAATCCCCGCAATTCTGTCTTCAATCTTCATTCTACTGTGCTTTGTCTTCAAACACCGATACTCTTTTTAAATTTGATTTAAATCACAGTGTCTTGTCAATGTGCAGGCCGCACAGGATTTCACGGCATCAATGCTCATAGAGCATCGACGAAACATAGATCTTGAACCCTGCGAACGGCTTCTTTTGATGAATCAAAGGCACAAGAAACGTCTTTCCTGGCCTCTAACTTTTCCTTTGTTATAACAAAAAACCATCTAGTACCTGCAAAACACAAACCATTTAATCAAGAAATCCTACGTTTTTTTGGGTTTTTACTGCTTCAGAGGGCGAGAAGGAGCATAGTCGTTGGATGAAAGCATCCAACGGTGGAGATTTATTTTGGAGGAGGCTAAAAAAGAGCGGGGAAATGAACAAGACTGAGTGGTTTTGGACCATCCGATCTGGACACGTGGACGGTCCGGATTTAATCGGAGGATCGCAATCGGGGGATCACGGTCGGGGGTGGCGAGCAAATGCACTGATTGAAAAATGCGATGCGATGGAGCGCATGCCGTTGATCTGAGGATAAGATCAACGGTGGAAAACGAATCGGGGTATGGCTGATCGGCAGGAGCAAACAAGTGTATGCGATGTAAAAATTGCGATGCGATTCAAAAATCCGATGCGATGGAGCGTTGGCCGCTTGATCGGCTTTCGATCAACGGCGGGGATTAGTTTTTGAAACGAACTGACAGAAAAAACCCTTATAATATATAAAACCCAAAGTTTAACTAAAAGAAAGTTTTTTTATGGATCGGGGCGAGATATAAATATAAAGTGGATAGGTTCCCGACTGCGGGGCCTTTTAGTTATATGGAACGTAATGGGCCTAGGGCATATATATTCAAAGGAGCCAATCACACTCGGAGTCTCGGGCTTGGTCTTTCAATCAACCCATTTGTATTTCTCCGATGTGCTCGCATGATCAGTCTTTCAATCTAACCATTTGTATTTAACACGTGACTTTGGTTTTTAGATGTAAACTTTGGATAAATGGGTTTTTGGGTTTTGCAAAGAGAAAAGAATGTCGGGGAAGAAAAATTACAAAGTTTTAAGTGCCGAAGGCGGGTCCACGGGTTATATGGAAATGATAATACGATCGGGGTTTTTTACAATACAAAGGCTTAATCGCATCGGAACTTTTAGGAACATGGCAAAGACTTGCTTACTTGAAGATTTCTGATGCGATAAGCGCCGAACAGGATTAGCGCTTGGTTCCAACATGTGGGCATGTGGGGGAAGATTTTTAGGACTTAGCCCAAGGGACTTAAGCCTTTATGCAAAAAACATGTATTTTTCATGAAAATTTTTAAGTTTTCCAATCGATTTGGGGGTTTCGGTAAGGTTAAAGAGTGAGTCTTTAACTTTGTAAAAGTGATTTTTATGAAGGGAAGAAGAGGAGTCATGAAAACAAAGGAGTTTTATGGAGAAAAAGGGGAGCAAATGAAGGCTATTTTTGGTAGAGGGGGAGGGGAAAAATGGTGGTTTTACAGCAGTCTTTATCTTGGAAACAACATAATTCTCAGAGTATAAAATGGAAACAGCAAGTGAAGATTTGGACAGAGGCATTGAGGCCTTCAAGAGTCTTCAAGAGCCAACAATTTTTAGCAATAAAATTTGTTCCTTGAAGGCTCAAAAATTCTTAGCCACCTTTTGCTATAACAAATTTTATAGGTGGCTAACAGTAAGTATGAAAAGTAGAAAGTTATGGATATAATAGTAATAGATAGAACTCTTTTGAATGGCCTCTGATACCTTATACCATCTCATTCAAACGAAAGTGTTACACCAGACATTAATAATTAGGAGATAGTAAGTATGAAAAGTAGAAAGTTATGGAAATAATAGTAATAGATAAAACTCTTTTATATTTGTTTGTATTAAGTGTCAAATTTGAAAATGGTCTTTTGGGTTTAATTTTATTTAACGTGATAAATTTGTAATCAATAAAAAATAAAATAATATATAGAAAACTATCACAAAATGGTAGATTAATATTTATAATATAACATATCACTTTATAACTATCAATGGTTCCAAAAGTTGTAAAGAGTGTTACGTTGGTAATACATAGTTCAAATAATAATTGAAATGTTGAGATGATGAAAGTTGAGTGAGATATAATTTACCACTTATTTTACAAATGAAAGATTAAAACCATTATGTAGAAATATTGATTTCTATAATGGGCATTCTATGTTGTTTGATGAAGGGAATTAAATTTTTTTTTTTCCTATGTTTGATATGGTGGCATTGAAAATACATGTTGTATTCTTATTCATTTGTATTCCCTATTATTGATGATTATCTCATTTAGAAATTTATCTGTAATTGTTGTAAATCAAGACAATGTATTATTAATTTCAAAAATTGAGTGGCCTTCACCAAGTTTCCACCTATTTTTTTGTACATTCCATTAGTTTGAGGAGATGTAGCAATAGATTGTTGGCTTAAGGATAAAGAGGAAATGACGATACTTTGTTAACAACATCAATGAATGCTAATGCTTAGTAAATATGTATGGTCTGTGTTGTTTCCATGTGGGTCTACCCTTAGCTATGGATTAGCTCCTCAAAAAACGAAGTTTGCTCCTCATGCCACAAACTACCTCAAACAATAAAATGCTACGCTACAAGTCACATGTGTATAATTGTACTCCATATTAGTTTGGGCATATAATTAATGGCTAGATAAAAAATCTAGAGTGTTTATGCAATCTTTGTTTGCATGTTTCATTACTACTCACACCATTTCCTAAATAAGTATGTCCCTTCTAGCTTTAGGTTATGATTTATTTTATCTTTCCTTTAATTCTTGTAGGTCAAGTGTGATTCTTTTTGGCTATGAGTATCCACTTTGTCTCATGTGCTTTATGTCTCATTAGTCTACATAAATTAGTGAGGTTTATTCGGAATCCTATTAACCTACACCTTCATTTGAGTCTCCTCCCCATTCCTTCTATCCCATGACTAAATCTCATCATCCTTAGTCTCTTTTATTGAATTCACTTGAATCTATATCATTCTCATTGGGGCTATGAGCCTATAACTTGGCTAGGGTTATTCAACCCTTAGCTATAGGTAGGTGCCTAAAAACATGAATTCTTCTCTTAAAGTCATGAACTACCGTAAACCATGAAATGCTTAGCTACAAGTCAAATGAGTACAATTTATTGTTGGGCCATGATATATTTCATGTCCTTCAACTTTGGTGTGGAAAAATTACAAGAAATGGGATTGGAAAAATTACAGTCTTGACCTACGAATGTCTACAGTATTAGCTCATAAAACCTCAAAATAAAAACGCATTCGGTATGGAAAATCAATTATATTCAACCTTGCCAATTGTTCTATTTTGGGTTGGTCTGATTACATTACATTCAACTCTTCCACTTGAAAAAAAAATTGTGAAATCGAAATATCGTAACGGGCTTTTCATCATCAGGTTTTTCAATGTGGAAAATGTTCCTCCTATGCTGCGACACCTCCTTTGCAAATGCAAATAGGTTGACTTGGGTCATGTAAATGAAATATGTGATACGATGAAATCAAAGGTCAACACTGTTACTGATGAAATAGGTAACCTGACCTCAAAACGGGAACTCTAGCCCAAAAAGACTCAAAAAACATGAAAAAACACCCCAAAAACAAAAAAAAATGTATTCCAGAACGCACTTGGTTTTTTTTGAAGGTCAAATTTCAACATTTTATAAAATTATGCTAAAAACAAAATTGTTTCTTGAAAAAAGGATTGAAAAAACACCCTCAAAACAAAACCAATTGATGCTGGAATAACCCAAAAAAAAAAAAAAATTGTCTCATATTTTTGATATTTTTAAAAATAGAAATAACATTTTTTAATTTTTAAAATTCAAACATTAAAAAAAAAAACCTAAAATTTAAGAAAAAAATAAATTTAAAAAATAAAAACATTTTAAAGCTTAAAATTTAAAAATATATAGGAATAAAAAAATAAAAATAAAAACAAAATAAAAATTTTAATTCAAACATTAAAAAAAACCTAAAATTTAAGAAAAAAATAAAATAAAAAGATTAAAATTTCAAAATATATAGAAATAAAAAAAATAAAAATAAAAACAAAATAAAAATATGAAATTAAAAAAAAAAGGGTTAAAAAAAGAAAGAAATTATAAAGAATAAATATAGAAATTAAATTTAAAAAAGAAAAAGAAAATGTTTATTAAATTTATTAAAAAAAAAAATTAAAAAAATAAAAATAAAAATTTAAAGAAATATATTAAATTTTAATAAATTTAAAACTTTAAAATAAAAATTAAAAAAAAAAAATTTATTTAAATTAAAATTTAAAAAATAAAAATTAATTAAAAATAAAAAATGAAAAATAAAATACAATAAAAATATTAAATTTAAAAAATATATATATTAAAAAAACAAATAAATTTTAAAAAATAAATTAAATTTAAATTATAAAAAATTATATATATATATATATATATATATGAACTTAAATTAAAAATATATATATTAGATTCTATTAAATTTTAATAAATAAACGAATAAACAAATAAAATTTGAAATAAAACATAAATTTGAAATATAAAGAAAAATAAAAATAAAAGACATTGTTAAAATAAAAAGTTAAAAAACTTTAAAATCAATTAAAAATGAAAAATTGAAAAAAATAAAATAAAAAACAAATTAATTTGAAAATATTAAGTTTAATTTATTAAAAAAAAAAAAAAAAAAAAAAAAACTAATTTTAAATACACAATTCTAATTGAAATAAAAAAAAATTATAAAATTTTTATGTAATTAAAAAAATCATAATAATAAAATAAAAAGTTTTAAAAAAATTTATTAAATTCAAATAAATTAAAAAAGAAATACAAAATTTATTAAATTTTAAAAAATTAAATGAAAAAACTAAACATAAAATTTAATAATAAAAAAAAATAAGAAAAAATTTAAAAAAAAAAATCAATTAAATAAAAAAAAATACGAAATTTAATAAAATTTAATAACAAAATTCCTAGGCAGGAGGCCAATTCCCGGGCGGCGCCACCCATCAAAATATTTCATTATTATATATATATATATATATATATATATATATATATATATATATATATATATATATATATATATATATATATATATATCGATATTAATATTTCAATTTTTTTAATTTCGAAAAAATTATTATTATTATTATTATTATTATTATTATTTAATTTAAATTTTTTTATTTTATATTTAATTTTTTTAATTTTGTTTCTAAATTTAATATTTTAGATTAATTATTTTTTAAAATTTAAAATTTATTTATTAAATTTATTAAATTTTAATTTAATTTAATTTTTTTTTAATCTTTTAGTTTATTTAATTTTTCATTTTTAAATTTTATAAATTGTTTCATTTAAAAAAAACAGTAAATTTATGGATATTTGTTTTTTAATTATTTGCATGTGGTTTTTTTCATTTTTTTTTGTTTTTTAATGATAGTTTTTTTTTTTTTTAATTTGTTTTTTTTGTTAATTTTAATTTTTTTTTTCTTATTATTATTATTTTTTAATTTAAATTTTTAAATTTAATTTTTTCTTTTTTGTATTTTATTTTTTTTTATCTAAATTTTATTTTTGTAATTTTAATTATTTTAAATTTTTCTATTTTAAATTTTTTTTAATTATATGGTTTTTTTTAATAACTTAGAAGAAAATGTTTTTGATGTTTTTTTTAATTTTATTTTTTTGGATAATTTTTGTTTTTTTTCTTTAAATTGTGTGTTTTTTTTTCAAATTTTGTCATTTCTTTTGATATAATTTCCGAATATTTTTGTTTTTATTTATTTATTTTTGTTTAAATTTTTTATTTTTACGAGTTAATTTTGTTTTTTTTACATTTTTATTGGTTTTTTTTTTATATATATATATATATATATATATATATATATATATATATATATATATATATCTAAGTTTTGTGTTTTATTACCACCATGAAAATCACCACTCTAAAACAAAAGGTTGATGATGCATCAATACATTTCAAAATTAGCATAAAAATCACCGCTCTAGAAAGAAAGTTGATGCTGCATCAATACGTTTCAAAATTAGCATGAAAATCACTAACATTTTAAAACAAATATTCATACTTCATAAATAAAAATATTAGAGTGTCAAAAACGTGCACAAAAAAAAGGGGTGATTCTGCATCACCACTTTTCAAAATCGAGTTCTTTTTATGCTACCAAAAAAAAGTAGGTAACAGTGTGGTTACGTATTTCAACGGTAACAGTGTTGGTCAATTAAAGGTGTGATGATATATAACTTGCAGAACTTTGTCATGAGCACAACTGCATGTAGAAAGTAGTTTAGAGCCATAATTGGAACTAGCATTTGGGAAGGTCTCTAGGAGGAGGAAAAATGGATTGGTTGCTTCCATTTCCATTCTCCACTACAAACACCATCTTCAGTCCCAACGTTGTATGCAGTTATGAATGGAAATTGATGAACCACACACCTAAACGCATTCATTCGTGAACATTATCAATCATATAATCAAACAATCATTCACAACTTTCAACACCAAATAAAGAAATATGAATGAGTAAAGGTTAGGTTAGGTTAGGTAACCTAGATTGTCGGCTTTGAATCGGTTAGTCGTCTAACCAACGGTGGGCATGCCCACAATGTTGCGCTCGGGAGGATCCATGAGATTGAATTTGGGAGGGCCCTTATTTGGGTCATAGCTCCCAAACCCTCTTCCAACAAAAAATAAATTGAAGCCATGATGATGGACTGGATGATTCTCCACTGTCAGCACGTTGGTGCCTTGAAGTACTAATTGCACCATTGAGTTAAAGGGAATATGAGTGAGTCTCATTCCTATCGATGTTATTGGGTGTTTTGGTGGAGTGCATGTATAATTGAAAGGTGTGGGAGGCCTATCGGAAAAATTAGTGTGAAGACATCCGTGATATAATATATTAAATAAATGGGCTTGCAGAAGAGAAATATTGGGCATAACGAAGCTAATATTGTTAATGGATGCAGATACACGGGAACCATTGTTACAAGTGGGACATGAGTCCAGGGCAAGCCCCACCGTGAAAAAGATATGGTGATCTACACTATGTGGGAATTTTGTGAGGAATCATGCAGAATTGAGGTTGTGGAGATTGTTGCCGAAATTGGTGGCAAAAGAGGTGTCATTCTATGAAGGAATGTTGGGAATTATAAAAGAATTTGTAGTGAAATTGGAATTAACGTATTGCAAAATGGTTGTGGCAGTTTTATTGTCAACGGCAATGGGTGTGTCCATGAATGAGTGAGGAGCCATGAAATACCTACCACTTCTTTTGTCGGCAGGGAGCAAGGCATTTGTAGTCTGGTCTAGAACAATAATCGAAAAAAATATATGAACAATGAAATACAATCGAAATTTGAGTTTCTATATATCTTTTAAAGAATGTAATAACATGTTATATTTAAAAAGAAAGTTACACTAATGTAATTGTCCCAAAAAAATGGCATAGTAATGAGGTATCCTTCCTTTTCCTGCTCCCTTCTCATCCTCTGCTTTACTATATGACATTTGAGAAGTGGAGAAAGTACCAAGGTGGGATAAGAATCAACAAATGACAAATATGAAGAGAGAAAATGAAGGAAAGGAAACCCTTTACACTCAAGAAGCATACAAAATAGATTCATGAACTCCCTCATAGGTTGGATCATATAAAAAAATCATGGAGCTCATTGCCAATAATGTGAAAGAAAAAGAAATTTGGAAAAAAAAAACTTGAGAAAGATATGCTCATTTGAATATAACGCTAGCTCAGAAGCATCTCTTGCCAAATTTGGTTACTCTATGTGAAACTCCATTGAAATTAAAGTATATATTTTCATTGTGTAAAGACAATTTATCAACCAATTCTCAAGTCATTTCATAAGTTAAAATAAAAAAAGAAGCTCATAAAAGTATACTTCTTTAGTAGCCAATTTTTCTTTAAGGCTAGGTGAGAATTTGAGAGATCTAAACCCCCTCAAATTTGTATTAAGTTATATAAGTATGACTGCAACCCATAATTGTTATTAATACACCTATAACAATTACTATAAACAAACACTCAACACAAAAACAACCAATAATGTTGACCACATTATTTTATGGTTGTTATAATATGCTTATTATTAGAATAATTTAGATCTCAAATTTTATTTCAATTTTAATAAAACCTTAACAACATTATCTTATTCATAATAATGATGATGAGAGAGTGATCGTTAATTCTCATTTTTTAATAAAATTATTTCATTTTTTTCATCATAACTTTAAAGCAAAACATTAATATTACATCAAATTTGTTTTAAAATGTTTCCCTAAATTTAGTTTTTAGTTATTATTTATAAAATTGTATCTTTCTCAATTTCTCATTTAATATTCATGTTTTTAATTATTAGCTAGTAATTGGTAATGCAATTGCTTTGATACAGGTTACTGAAATTGCACCATCTTTCCCAATGGTGGAGATATGGAAATCAAGAGCGGATATAGTAGAGTATATAAAGGTAAACATCAAGCTCTACTTTAGCCAACATTTATTCCTTATTTTCGATAAACTCTCATAATATTTCCTTTCTCGTGTTCAATTTTACAAAAAAAATTCAAAAGTTTTCATGGATGTTCCTGATGGCCCATAGGTAAGAAATGTTGATATATACTACTGCTTCAAGTTCTCATTTGAACTCTTCATTATGTTAATTATAGACAAGTTTGTAGCCAAAAAAGTCTGAGAGAATCACTATCTCTCTTACGTTGTCATTGCTACATGCCCTAAAAATTACATTAATACAATGCCAAGAATATTACATAGTGTTTCATATATAAAAATTTATTTCGATATAATTTTACTTTTAAAATGATATGATTTTACTTTTACTCTATATTTTGTATTTGTTGATCAGCTTGATTGAATGTAGACTCTCGTTAGCATTGGACATATTGTTAATGTTGCTTTTTTTTGGGGCTAAAACCGTGTATGGGTAAAATTATATCGTACAACATCAATGAAAATTTGTTTGTTATCTATTAGAGTTAAAATAAATTTAAGGCTTTTCTCCTTTAGAATTTTGGGAACACTCAGCATTAAAAAAAAAATGTATATGAGTTTCGCAGAAAAAAAATTAAATTATATAGTTTACTTTTTTCATGTCTCACCTATTTGTTCTCTAGAATATTTTTTGTTGGTTTTGAGATATTCATATTGGAAGTATCTTATAAATATTATAAATGATGTGTTTATGCTTTTAAATAGGATATTGTTCCATAAAAATGATCCAGTATTTTCATTTAGATTAATGACTTACTCTCGTTATTGGAAAAACTTGGTATCCCTAATCCTTGATTAGAGATATTCTTTCATCCAAATTACCATAAATAGCTACTCTTCCCATTGGGGAATTGAATCTTAAAAAGTAACCTGACACAATAATGTTTTCAATTCTAAATCGTAAACCTAAACCATAAACCCATTGGCTAATTCCATTCACTAAAATCTTCTTCCGATATTGAAAATACCACTTTATCCCAAGTACTCAATTTTTTACCCTAAAACCACACAGACATTAGAAATTCCATATATATATATTTTTTTTTTTTCAAATGACCAATAATAATGCCAATAAGAATGGATTTAAATTGAGCATCAGCCCGCACAAACCCCATCCCTAACAAAAATAAAGCCCAAGTAAATTCTCTTGGCAATATAAAAGTAGTCCAAAAAAAAGTAAATAGAAAATTCAAGGGCTAAGATTTCCCTGGAGGGCGAAGTGCAACGAATTCTAATAGATGGTTGAGTAGCCCATAGGTTGACCTTTAGGTTAGATTTTGGAACTGTTGGCCATATTTAATATAAACTTCCAGAACTTAAGAGGAAGACATGGCTTGATGGGTGGAAGGACGTAGCCCATAGGGCGGGTTATACCTTTAGCTTCATCGTGGAACCTCATCGTGTTCAACCTCATTGTGTCATCAACGCTTCACTCACAACATCAATGCAATAAATATTGTGTCATCGTGCAAGCTCTAAAGCTGCTGGTAACCTGCCTCCATGTTAGTCTTTCTGCACCCCTTCCTGAGAGCTATCTCTACTGGGCTGAAAGCTATTTCGAGAAATTTAGAAACCATCAATCATTAAATCATAACAAACCATCATCAAAGCATGGAAACATGGGTTAATTCTCACATAGTTTCAATTAGGTTCATAATCACAGACAAGGGTAAGATATTCGCATTAATCGGTCTAACTACAAGCTTTGGTTCATCTGCAACAATAGGTGGCAACAAGCTTACGTGTATGGTTTTAGGCCAACACCATTCACCCATCCTGGTCTAAGGACTTAATCCATTTGAGCAAGGTGGACTCCACCACCGTGGAAATGGCATTTGTCTTGAGGCAAGTCAATTAATTATATATTTAAGGGGTGAAGCCTTTCTTCCAAGATCATCTGGGGCTGTAGTTCCTAATTCAAGCTTCTAGATCTTCTAGAAAACATTCGCACATCTTGAATCACACTTTCCTCTTAATGGTTAAGAGCATGTGTTTCCTCCTAAGAGGTAACGGGTTCAAAACCAAAAGGGGGTAAAATATGTATGTCTTTGTAGACTTAGTAGTGAAATCGATGCGGAAGTGCATCCATTTTCCAACAAACAAGAGGATCTCATACACCAATTTGGTGTCTGGCTTGACCGTGACCTTAAAATTGGATAATAATAATAATAAATTTCTTAAAAAATATACTAAGTATACCACATATTAAATTTTGGTAATTTACCAATCCTGAGTAATTTACCTGACGATGGATGAGAAAAAAGAGCATCCAAGTCTATTTACATACAGCCCAGATAGCACACAAGCCTAGTTCTGATACATGACCCCAGTTCTTCCAGAAGGTATGAATTCCCATTTATCAGTATTACTATGATTGGAAGTTCGGGGTTCACAAACTCTTACTAGAAGCCATCGAATGAATATGCATCAACATATGTATTTATTTATTGTTACAATGGAAAAGTGAAATATATATATGGAACTATGTTTATATAGGGTAAATTTTATGGCACCGGGGAGTAGAACCCCGTTCCAGAATGGTAGAACAACCAATCTGCTCAGTAACTCTGTCGTATCAACCATCGTATGTTAAAAATTGAGATCCGCAAAAGCGTAGTGCACCCCTGAAATCTATCACTTGTTGCTACAGACCGTGGAACAAAGAGGAATGAATAAGACTAAGGACAGGTAGAATAGCTTTTTACCATGAAACCCCACTGGACATTAAAATTTCCATATATTTTTCAATGCTACCTTCACATGGGCAATAAGAATGGATTTAAATCAAGCATCAGCTAGCACAAAACCCATCCCTAACCAAAATGAAGCCCAAGCAAATTCCCTTGGCTATATAAAAGTTGTCCAAAAAAAGTATATAGAAAATTCAGGGGCTGAGATTTACGTAGAGGGAAAAGTGCAACGAATTCTAAAAATGGCACCGGGGAGCAACAGACACCATAAAAACACTGATATTAATACTATTAGAACAATAATTCCTAACCCATATCATATCACTTTTCTAGCCTTGTTGAAGAGGTTCACTAGAACAAAATTACATTACATGCATTTTCTTCTTGTATTCTTCTACCAAGTGTTCAAGCTTTTGAATGAAATCACGTACATAACTCTTCTTATTGCCTGCTATATTAAATGTGCAGTTCCTTATGCTATCATGTTAAGTGAAACAGGGGCTGCTCCTATTGAAGCAATTGCTATGGTGCGAGTAATAAATTTGTAATGAATACAATAGAAAATAAGATATATATAAAATTATCATAAAATGGTAGATTAACATTTATAATATAACATACCAGTTTATAATAAAATGATGAAGATGTGATATTCAAAATATAAAGAGGCTTGATTAAATTTTTAGTTCTTTATTTTTTATTCGAAAATATTAGTAACTAAGTGAAGTTTAAGTTTAAATATTATTAGTTTTTATTATAAGTTTTAGTCTATTACTCTTTTTATAATTTATTGCCTAGTTACAAGAGATACATGATTTAGTAAAGACAAAAATGTCAAGAGACACTAGCCAATGAGTCTCACTCATAGAGTACCAATACTTTAAAGCTTTATTTAACGAGTCAAAGTATTATCAATCATTTAAATCAAATAAAAAATTGTAAAACCTAATGTTAGCCACCTATAAAATTTGTTATAGAAAAAGGTGGCTAAGACTCTTTGAGCCTTCAAGGAACAAATTTTGTTGCTAAAAATTGTTGGCTCTTGAAGACTCTTGAAGGCCTCATGCCTCTGTCCAAAATCTTCAGTTGTTGTTTCCATTTTATACTCTGAAAATTATGCCAAATTCCAAGAGAAAGACTGCTGTAAAACCATCATTTTTCCCCTCCCCCCTCTTTCAAAACTAACCTTAATTTTCTCCCCTTTTTCTGAATAAAACTCCTTTGTTTTCATGATTCCTCTTTTCCCATTCATGAAAATCATTGTTACAAGGTTAAAAACTCACTTTTTAGCCTTACCGAAACCCCCAAATCCATTTAAAACTCTGAAAAAATTCATAAAAAGAAAGTTTTTTTTATTTTATTATTACTAAGGGCTTAAGCCCCCTTGGTCTAAGTCCTGAACCACTTCCCCCACATGCCCACACCCTGGAACCAGGCACTAGGCCCACAAGGCGCTTAATCGCATCGCAAACATCCAAGTGCGCAAGTCTTTTTTGCCATTATATGCAATTAAGCCTCGTGCTTATAAACCTCGATCACATTATTTTGTCATATAAACCGTGGGCCCTCAATTCGGTGCTTAAAACATTGAAAAATCCATTCCCGACGTTCTTTTTTCTTTGTAAAACCCAAAAACCCATTTATCCAAACTTTTGATCTAATGTGTTACAGTCACGTGTTAATATAAAATGGTTAGATCAAAAAGAACGATCGCGCAATCGCATCAGAGAAATTCACAAATGGGTTGATTGAAAGACCCGCATCAAACTTTCCGATGCAATTGGGTATTATATATATAAAAACTCCACCCCCCCCCCCCCCCCCCTCCCCCCCGCCTCTCTACTACATATGACTTTCACTCGGGACCAAGTGTTAAAGATCCCAGGCGCCAATCGCATCGCAATATTCCAATGGGTTGATTGAAAAGCCCAAGCCCGAAGCTCCGATTGCGATTGGCCCTTGTTATATAAAGCCCCAGGCCCATTTTATTCCATATATCCGACGGCCCCGCAATCGGGCGCCGGCCACTTCATATATAAATATTCCACCTTGATCCATAAGAACCTTTTTTTTTATTAAAATTTGGGTTTTCCATAAAACATAAGGGTTTTCTGCTGGTCCATTTTAAAACTAATCTCTACCGTTGATCATAAGCCAATAAAACAGCCAACACTCGATCACATCGCGTTTTTCAATCGTTGCCTTATATTTCTTCCCCCGATTGGCCATTCCCTCGATTCTTTCTCCACTGTTGATCTAATCTTTAGATCGACGGTCTGCGCTACATCGCATCACAACTTTCAATCAGTGCATTTGCTCGCCACCCCCGATTGCGATCCTCCGATTGGATCTGGACCGTCCACGTGTCCAGATCGGACGGTCCAAAATCAATACATCTTATTCTTCTCCCCGCTCTCCTTTTTTGCCTCTTCTACGCAAATCTCCACCGTTGGATGATGCCATCCAACGGCTACGCTCCTCCCCCGCCTTTTGAAGCAGTTTTTTCCCCAATTACACAGGATTTCATAATTTTTTGTTTTGTTTTGCAGGTTTCGAAGGTTTTTTCCCATACTATGAAGGAAAATAAAGACGAGGGTGATGATCCTCTGGCCTTTTAGTTATCAAAGGGAAAGGAACTAAAAGGGCTCCACTCCACGTTTTGTTGATGCTCCATGGGCATTGATGCCATACGAGCCTTGCACGGCCTGCACATCAAAAAGACACTGTATTATTAAGTCCCGATTAAAAGAGTATCAGTGTTGAAGATAGAGCACAACAGAAACAAAAGATTGAAGACAGATTTGGGAATTACGGCCAACAATGATTATCAAAAGCCTAATTCCCAGAGTTAAAACACAATTAAAGAAAATCATAAGTGTTTAACAGGCAACAAGGCCTCCATCGTCACATTTGAGGCGAATTGATTCCTCCCAACTACCACAGTGCCACCTGTAGCCACAAGAATTCAAAAAAAAGGCCGAATTTATTGAGCAGAATCAGATATCCGTCTCGACGCAGCCAGAGAGTTACTTCTGCAAGGAACTTAATGCAAAAATATCTGCAGAGTTACTCCAAAAATGACCCAGAGCCTTAAAGTCAACAAAAGCTCCCACTGAGCTTGATTCATAAATGTAAGACAGTTAATACAGACAGAACGTTTGTATACTTCTTCATCGAGCCCCTCAAAGGCCGAGAAGTCTTGAATCTGTATTAATTGTCCTGAGAGATCTTTTATCAGGTCTCACCTCCTCATTCTTCTATAAATACTTCTGTAGAAGATGAGAAACTGTTGGTTGCAGAACTTTGAAGTACATTTGATCTTAAACTTCTGATTGTAAATAGTGTTCACTGGCCCTTGGAGCTCTGCTTGTGATAGATAAGTTAGGTTGAATAGTGAAGATGATTGCTGAACTGAAACATTGGACCTGAAGACTGTAACTGGTTTGACATCAATAGCAAGCTGTTTCTTGAGATCCTGGTCTATATCACTAGTGAAGTGCCTCTTTCTTTGTTATTGTTTTCCTTCTATGTATGTCATATTGTTCACTATTCTCTGATAGAGAACAACATTTATAGAGTTAGGATATGCTATTTACCAGTACCCTTCTCTAACTGATAAGCTTTATCTCAATGTTCTCCTCCAATTTGTTTATTTAAGAATGATTCAATACAGTTTAAGTAGTTAGGAATGTTGGCATTCCCTCGTCCTACTGTTTGCTTAAAACATTGTTCTTGAATGTTATTTTCATCATTTTCTTATTAAAGTTAGACTATAAAAGTGATGGTTTGCCCTGTTTCTAGTTTCTATTCTCCAAAGGCAGATTCTGAAGGTTTCCCTTGGTGTTGGTCGAAAGCAGATTAGGTTTAAAAGTATCTTATCTGATCTTAGGTTGCACTTTGTTTCTCTTATGTGTTTTCATACTTTCTGAAGGTAATTATGCAGATTACTGGATTGTTTGTCAATTAAGCTGCTTTAATATAAACTTGCCCAAGAAGTCTATGGTTAGCCCTGTTCTTGGTTGGTTTTAAACAGTTACTTAAGAGGCTTTTCTTGTTTTGGACTGACTATAAATCCCTTGTGAAATTATTATTAGTTTCCAACCCTCCAACACTTTATTGTTTCCATTCCATCATTTTAAATCTCAATAATCTTGTGATATAGATGACTTGCCCCTTGGATCACTCTTGATGTTGTTGCTCAATTAAAGCCCTGTTATGACTCCATAGCCCAATGGACTAAAAACCAGCGTTATATCTATCTTTTAGACAAAGCTATTCTATTTTCTTGCAACTTCTCACCTTTGAAACTCTTTGCACTTAGAACTTTCCCCTCAAATAATAATCATGCTCAACCATCCAAAAACAAAACAAACCCTCGATCTTCATAACTAGCCTAATATCATTACCCCAAACTTCAAAGACAAATCCATCTTTGCACTTATTGGAGAGATCCCTCTCCAGATTCAAGAGGGCTAGATCCTAGAATCCCAAAGTGGTTGAAACGATGTTGTTTCTGTGATCGGACTTTGCCAATCTTGCTGATTACAGATTCCTAACATTTCTGGCGACTCCGTTGGGGAAAACTTCCCCTAAAAAGCTTCATAAAACTTTGTGAGTAAAAGCAGCCTTTTCAAGCACTACCAAGCAGTGGTAATCATGATAAAACTTGTGTAAATCAGTGACAAACTAGGAAAACCCTAGGATTCTCATAAGACTTTATCTAACCTTGAAAAATCAGCTGGATTAGCCATAAGACTAGACTGTCTTTGTCTCATAACCGTAGCTAAGTTTTGAAACAGAGTTAGGATATTCTTAGAAACCACACAACTGAAAAATATCTCAGAAAAACTCAAAATATTTCAGATTGGTATCTAATAAACATGGTGGTGGACCATAAAACCTTTTACCTCCTTAGGAGCTAAAAACTTCCACTTGACGACTCGACAATCCTCAACAGACCTTAAGACTCCACTGGGAAGAACCCTTATCATTATAATATCATTCAAACTCAGTTAGAGGACTGTAGGATTAAAATTTGTGTAAACAGATTAGTTAACCTCTTAAACATTGTCATATCTAGTTGAAATTTTCTAGTTTATTTGGGTCTAAAAAACACAACATAGTGGCGTCTAGAAAGATTCATACTAGAGCCCATCCTGACCCTGATCCACCTGAGATAGTTGATAACCCAGAAAGTTTCCTTAGGAAGTCTCCTAACATAAAATCTTCAACTCTTTTCAAATCACCCTTGAGAGCTAATTCAGTTCTTGAAAACCTTGCAGCTCTACAAGAAACACATGGTAGTGGAACCATAAAACATTTTACCTCCTTACGAGCTAAAAAATTTCCACCTGGCGACTCCACACTCTAAAACTCCCAGAAGACCAAATGACTCCACTGGTAGAAGACCCTGAACTGATTGACCAGACACAGTGACCTCTTTCTTGATTTACAAACATGATTCCAAGAATACAATGAAGATATGCCCCAATGAGTAAAGATCATATCTCTGGGTTTCCACATAAGATGCCCCAGGTGAATTGGGATGACAACCTGCCTGTTTTTCAAGGTGAAAAGTTTGATGACCCTTTATTACATCTTATCGAATTTCACATACATGTATGGAGGTTGAAAGTGGAATGGCATGAAGGCTGCCTAACGAAAATGTTCATGTTAACATTAGAAGGAAAAGCTAGGGATTGGTATGAATGCTTGAGATCTAGTAGTTTGTTTTCTTTAAAGGACCTTCAATATGTGTTTTATGAGAACTACAAAGAAAACACTACATCATTATTGTGGGGTGAAATACACTATGATCCATTGCAAAACATCACCTAACACATTATAGACAATGATGAAGATTTGGAAGAAATACATCCTAAAGATCTTTTAATGGCCATTCACAAGTTTAATATCTTGTTGAAAAGTTTTAAAAACATAGATGAATCAGTTGAGGAAGGAATGAACCAAGAAATATTGAACATTCCTCAAGATATCCCTGAAAACTCAAACATCAATTCATCATCCCTTATAGCTGAGGCTCAAGAAGACATCTAGCCTCAAAATCAGTCTTCACAAGAGACAGAGAACTGTTGTACTTTTGTTCAAGGGGACATAGGAATATCCACCCCGTTGACAGAAGAAGAGATAGATCAGACTATTAATAAACAGTCAGTCTCTGATATTTATTGCAAAACAAATACTCTTGCTCATTCACATAGGGAACTTTGTTATAAAGATAAGAAAGTTCTTTTGTTGGTCATAAGAAACAGGGTAGCTCTTTTTCTGTTTATGCTGAAAGGAAAATCTCTCCTTTAACAGAAGTACAAATCGATAAAATACTAAGCAAGTAGCTACCCTCCGATCCATCATCTCAACCAGACATTCATGAACATGGTGCCTATTCCATAGAACAATAATATGGTACTCAAGACAAAGAGGATAGTAAGGAAATCAATGGTAAAACTGAAACTAGTCCTCTTTGGATCATGAATTTCGATGGGTTATGTACTAAAACTAATGCAGGTGCGGGAATATGGCTTTATGATACACAGAACAATTATTCTGAGGCCTGTTCATATAAACTTAACTTTCAAAGCAAAACTTACATAGTAGAGTACGAGGCACTACTCTTTGGGCTACATTTATTGAAAAAATCAGGAGCCCAGAAGATAACAGTTCATGGAAACACAGAATTGGTAATTAGGCAAGTGAAAAATGAATACATGGTTGAACATCCTAGACTCAAAGCATATAAGGATGATACCATAGATTTATTGAAAACTTTTAAAGAATCTCAACTTATACTTGTTCCTAAAGACCAAAACAGTTTTGTTAATGGTTTAGCCCTTGTGGCTAGTGCATGTTTAAGACCTTGGGAGAGCAGACAATATAAAATTCAAGAAAAATTAAAACCTGGTGTCCCAAACAATAAAAGATATTGGCAAAACTTTGAAGGAGAAAAACAAATACAATACTATCCTACTATGGATATACCATCTTTTCAAGAAGAAACTTCTCCCATCATTGATATCAATCTACCATTCAAAGAACCTGAATTTATATTAGAAGCAAACATAAATTTAGAGAAAGGATATATTTCATTGTTTGCTATTGTGCAGGTTAAGGATGATGATGCTTCCAAACAACTTTCTGAAGATATACTCCTCAAAGTTGAAGCCTTGGAAGCAAATAATCTACCAGACATGGAGGGCCAAAAAGAAGAGAATCTTCATCTTTTCTTTGTTGATCCTATGGAAGAGTGTGAGGAAATCCCAACTGGCTCAAATTATCAAACAATGACCCTTTTCAAGAGCCGGAGACATGAAAATTTGTCACCTTCTGTGATAGCCTTAATATTGAAGGTTAGTCTTCAATATGTTCTATGGATACCTTTGACAAGCAGCCAGAGTTTCTTCTTCTTCTTGACATTACTCAGCTGGCTGCATTGGCACTTTTGTATCATATGAATATGTAAATACTCCATGTTTAGAATAGGTTAGATAGGAATGTCGATAAAGCTCAACCTTTGAGCATTTAGTTAGTTGTTGTTTGCTGCTTTGAAGAATACAAAGGAACAAAAATACAAAAACAAAGAAAAGAAAGAAAAGAGGGCAGATTCACAAAACAATAAAGGTATAGCCCCATACCAAAAAGAGCAACAAATTTGAAAGTGTGCAAGCTTAAATGCCACTCGTGAAAAACACACTTCTATTTAGTCAAACAGCTTAATCTTGACTAATTAGCTTTTAAATTTACTGTTGATAGGATAGTGAACTCGTTTTGCCAAATTGTTTAATCTTGGCTTATCAGTAGATAGATTAGGATAGAAATTAAAGGTTCAAACATGTTCAAAATCTGAACCAGAGAACAAAGAAGCTACAGCTCAAACACAAGTCAAAACAGAGCTGTAAAAAGAGAAGGCCATGATGAGAAACTTTCAGATCTTAAGCCTTCCATTTTGATTTAATTTTCTGCAAAAATAAATGTCTATGTGCAGCTTGTTTTTTATGCCATAGACCAGCAACAAGTTAGACTGTTTAATCCTGACTTATATGCTTTTAAATTTCTGTTGTAGAATTTAGAGAATAAAATCTGTTAGACTGTTTAATACTAACAGATTGGTAGAATAGGTAGAGAAGCATCTTAACTCAACTGTTTAATCTGAGTTTAGGGAGAAATAAGGAGTAGAAATAGATTAGATTTCATGCTTTCAAAAGAATAAAATGTTGTGAAAAGATTTTTCCAATCCAAGTGCACTCTAATGAAGAAAAAATGTTATATCTGTAGGATTGGGTAGGTAGAAGGCTTGTAGATGAAAGATCCATTGTTTTTGTAACTGCTAATATGTTTTCAGAGCAAGATCATCCTAGCAAAGGAAGGTCAGCCCAATGGATCAAGCACAGGTCAGCCTCCCAGAGAACATAATGTATGTGGCACAGGTCAGCCTCCTAGAGAATGCAATTCTAAAGTTCTTGATGCCTTCAAGAAGGCATCATCCCCAAGTGGAGCCACTTTTAGCCACCTATAAAATTTGTTATAGAAAAAGATGGCTAAGACTCTTTGAGCCTTCAAGGAACAAATTTTATTGCTAAAAATTGTTGGCTCTTGAAGACTCTTGAAGGCCTCATGCCTCTATCCAAAATCTTCAATTGTTGTTTCCATTTTATACTCTGAAAATTCTGCCAAATTCCAAGAGAAAGACTGTTGTAAAACCATCATTTTTCCCCTCCCCCTCTTTCAAAACTAACCTTCATTTGCTCCCCTTTTTCTCCATAAAACCCATTTGTTTTCATGATTCCTTTTTTCCCATTCATGAAAATCATTGTTACAAGGTTAAAAAATCACTTTTTAGCCTTACCGAAACCCACAAATCCATTTAAAACTCTGAAAAAATTCATAAAAACAAGTTTTTATTTTATTTTATTATTACTAAGGGCTTAAGCCCCCTTGGTCTAAGTCCTAAACCACTTCCCCCACATGCCCACACCCTAGAACCAGGCACTAGGCCCACAAGGCGCTTAATCGCATTGCAAACATCCAAGTGCGCAAGTCCTTTTTTCCATTACAAAACTCCGTTGTGATTAAGCCCCGTGATTATAAACCTCGATCACATTATTTTGTCATATAAACCATGGGCCCTCAATTCGGTGCTTAAAACATTCAAAAATCCATTCCCGGCGTTCTTTTTTCTTTGTAAAACCCAAACACCCATTTATCCAAACTTTTGATCTAATGTGTTAAAGTCACGTGTTAATATAAAATGGTTAGATCAAAAAGAACGATCGCGCAATCGCATCGGAGAGATGGGTTGATTGAAAGACCCGCATCAAACTTTCCGATGCGATTGGGTATTATATATATAAAAAACTACTTACAGCCTCTCTACTACATATGACTTTCACCTGGGACCAAGTGTTAAAGATCCCAGGCACCAATCGCATCACAATATTCCGATGGGTTGACTGAAAAGCCTGGGCCCAAAGCTCCAATTGCGATTGGCCCTTGTTATATAAATCCCCGGGCCCATTGTATTCCATATATCCGACGGCCCCGCAATCGGGTGCTGGCCACTTCATATATAAATATTCTTCCCCGATCCATAAGAACCTTTGTTTTTATTAAAATTTGGGTTTTCCATAAACCATAAGGGTTTTCCGCTGGTCCATTCTAAAACTAATCTCCACCATTGGTCATAAGCCGATCAAACAGCCAATGCTCGATCGCATCGCATTTTTCAATCGCTGCGTTATATCTCTTCCCCCGATCGGCCATTCCCCCTATTCTTTCTCCATCGTTGATCTAATCTTTAGATCGATGGTCTGCGCTACATCGCATCGCAACTTTCAATCGGTGCATTTGCTCGCCACCCCCGATTGCGATCCCCCAATTGCGATCCTCCGACTGGATCTAGACCGTCCACGTGTCCAGATCGAACGGTCCAAAATCACTACATCTTATTCTTCTCCCCGCTCTCATTTTTTGCCTCTTCTATGCAGATCTCCACCGTTGGATGATGCCATCCAACAGCTACGCTCCTCCCCTGCCTTCTGAAGCAGTTTTTTCCCCAATTACGCAGGTTTTCATAATGTTTTGTTTTGTTTTGCAGGTTTCGAAGGTTTTTTCCCATACTATGAAGGAAAAGAAAGTCGAGGGTGACGATCCTCTGGCCTTTTAGTTATCAAATGGAAAGGAACTAAAAGGGCTCCACTCCATGTTTCGTCGATGCTCCATGGGCATTGATGCCATACAAGCCTTGTGCGGCCTGCACATCAACAAGACACTGTATTATTAAGTCCCGATTAAAAGATTATCAGTGTTGAAGACAGAGCACAACATAAACAAAAGATTGAAGACAGATTTGGGAATTACGGCCAACAATGATTATCAAAAGCCTAATTCCCAGAGTTAAAACACAATTAAAGAAAATCATAAGTGTTTAACAAGCAGCAAGGCCTCCACTGCCACATTTGAGGCGAATTGATTCCTCCCAGCTACCATAGTGCCACCTGTAGCTACAAGCATTCAAAACTGAGGCCGAATTTATTGAGCAGAATTAGATATCCGTCTCGACGCAGCCAGAGAGTTACTTCTACAAGGAACTTAATGCAAAAATATCTGCAGAGTTACTCCAAACATGACCCAGAGCCTTAAATTCAACAAAAGCTCCCACTGAGCTTGATTCATAAATGTAAAACAGTTAATATAGACGGAACGTTTGTATACTTCTCCATCGAGCCCCTCAAAGGCCGAGAAGTCTTGAATCTATATTAATTGTCCTGAGAGATCTTTAATCAGGTCTCACCTCCTCACTCTTCTATAAATACTTCTGTAGAAGATGAGAAACTTTTGGTTGCAGAACTTTGAAACACATTTGAGCTTAAACTTCTGATTGTAAATAGTGTTCACTGGCCCTTGGAGCTCTGCTTGTGATAGATAAGTCAGGCTGAATAGTGAAGATGATTGAGAGATCTTTTATCAGGTCTCACCTCCTCACTCTTCTATAAATACTTCTGTAGAAGATGAGAAACTGTTGGTTGCAAAACTTTGAAATACATTTGAGCTTAAATTTTTGATTGTAAATAGTGTTCACTGGGCCTTGGAGCTCTGCTTGTGATAGATAAGTTAGGCTGAATAGTGAAGATGATTGTTGAACTGAAACATTGGACCCGAAGACTGTAATTGGTTTGACATCAATAACAAGTTGTTTCTTGGGATCCTGGTCTATATCATTGGTGAAGTGCCTCTTTCTTTGTTATTGTTTTCCTTCTATGTATGTCATATTGTTCACTATTCTCCGATAAAGAACAAAATTTATAGAGTTAGGATCTACTGTTTACCAGTACCCTTCTCTGATTGATAAGCTTTATCTCAATGTTTTCCTCCAATTTGTTTATTTAAGAATGATTCAATAAAGTTTAAGCAGTTAGGAATGTTGGCGTTCCCTCGTCCTACTGTTTGCTTAAAACATTATTCTTGAATGTTATTTTCATCATTTGCTTACTAAAGTTAGACTAGAAAAGTGATGGTTTGCCCTGTTTCTAGTTTCTATTCTCCAAAGGCAGATTCTGAAGGTTTCCCTTGGTGTTGGTCGAAAGCAGATTAGGTTTAAAAGTACCTTATCCGATCTTAGGTTACACTTTGTTTCTCTTATGTGTTTTCATACTTTCTGAAGGTAATTATGCGGATTAATAGATTGTTTGTCAATTAAGCTGCTTTAATATAAACTTGCCCAAGAAGTCTATGGTTAGCCCTGTTCTTGGTTGGTTTTAAACAGTTACTTAAGAGGCTTTTCTTGTTTTGGACTGATTATAAATCCCTTGTGAAATTATTATCAGTTTCCACCCCTCCAACACTTTATTGTTTCCATTTGATCATTTCAAATCTCAATAATCTTGTGATATAGATGACTTTCCCCTTGGATCACTCTTGATGTTGTTGCTCAATTAAAGCCCTGTTATGAATCCATAGCCCAATGGACTAAAAACCAGCGTTATATCTATCTTTTAGACAAAGATGTTCTATTTTCTTGCAACTTCTCACCTTTGAAACTCTTTGCACTTAGAACTTTCCCCTCAAATAATAATCATGCTCAACCATCCAAAAACAAAACAAACCCTCGGTCTTCATAACTAGCCTAATATCATTACCCCAAACTTCAAAGACAAATCCATCTTTGCACTTATTGGAGAGATCCCTCTCCGGATTCAAGAGGGCTAGATCCTAGAATCCCAAAGTGGTTGAAACGATGTTGTTTCTGTGATCGGACTTTGCCAATCTTGCTGATTACAGATTCCTAACACCTAACACCTAATCATCTAATCAAATCATCAAATACTCCACTTATTTCTTACTCTTTGCACCCTATTTGGCTATTAAACAATGTTTGCCTCATGTTGTGAAAAAATGTGATATGGGTCCATTTAATCATACATGGAATGATCGATACTTGTCATGATGGGAACATTGTTATGTGGCCCCACTTAATTTTCAATAATTAAGACGAATGCTTTTCTACTATCAGGTTTATCATCATGACACTGTTTAGATTCTGTCAGGGATGACACTGTTAAGATTCGTCGTCCTTGATAGAATCTAAATAGTGTCCTTTGAATGAAAAACATAACACGACAGATGAGAGAATAATGAAATATGAGAGATCTAGATTCACGAGAGCTGTGTTCCCTATGACACGTGTTGAAATATCTGCTAGCATTTGTTGATATGCATCGTTGAATTGAGACAACTATTGGTATAAAGTGGTGGATGCCTTGTTCGTGAAAATTATTCCATTCAGAATTTTTCTATAAATTTTTCAAAATTGATTGATTCTAAAACATTACATTTAAGATATATATTTTAACATACTCTATCGATATTATATAAATTACCATAAGTTGCAAATCGCTATCAGATTTTGGCTATTTTTTTACCCAAAAAACATACCAAAGAACTTTAAAAAAATAAACTAACCAACAGTTCATTTCTCATCAGGTGGCTTGGAGGACAAAAACCACATGGAGGGGGCAATATGAGTTTGCACATTTTTTTTCTTTCCACTTTGTTACCTTCACCGTTACAGGTAAATTTATTCGCTTTGGAGTTAGGGCACAAAATGATACTTCGCATCGATTTGATATACATTGATCTAAGATCAAAATTGTTTGAAAATCGTTCAGACTTGGTGAATTTTGACTTTCAAACCGAAAATGTGCCCAATGTGATGACCTAGGTGTTATCCCATCTTAAAAATTCTTACATTCATTCTTATGAGGTTACATTGTATAAGGAGTTTTTCATATTCGCATATATTCGTATGTTTTATATGAATGATGTGATTTATAGGAAAAAACTATATTTTAAATAAAAAATATATTTAGCATACAATTGTTTTTTTAAATAAAAAATATATATTTACTTATCAAATATGTTTATTGCATTATTTTATTAATTTCAAAATTATTTTTGTTAAAATGATTTTTGTTGGACATTAGGTTTAAAATATTGATTTTATTTCTTATTATTAAGCCGAAGGTTTTGTATTATGAGGTTTATCCTCATGACACTATTCACATTCATCGTCCCTCATAGAATTTGCATAGTGACCTTCCCTTGTGACACTCTGCTCCATTTTTATATAATATTTATTTCCTTCGGCGTATCTTTTCACTTTTAGGGGCAAATGCCAGTATATTCTTTAATTAAAGGGGTATTTTTGATTGGAGAGGTAGACATATCTTTTTTAAAATTAAATATTTTCTTAAAATAAATAATGTGGACCTTAAAAAGAAAAAATAAACATATTCATTAATTTTAATTAAAAGCATTAGGGATGCTAATGTGGCATGATGACTCCCCAGATGCGGGTGACAGTAGAAGGACGAATGACAATTGCATCTCCCACACCCACGAGGATGAATATCTACAACGCAGGTCCTCACCCAATGAATGAGATAAGGCATGATGAAGACAAACTTGGAAAACATCACCCCCTCCAGGGTACCTCTCTGCAACAATCGTTCTAAATGATTACTTGGATTGACACGCTGATCGGCCATAAATCTTCACTCGAGCCCACTCATGAAAACAGTTATGGCACGTAGCAGCATGCAAGGCACAATCATGCTCTACCCCTTCGCATGTGTCAGGGGCCTTTTAAAAGGAAGGTCCCTCAGCACAAAGAGACTCACAGTAAGCTCCTCTGGGATTATTTTTTGTTACAGTACTCACCCTCCTGCGCACCTAGTCTGCTTGCCAACCCACCCCCAGAGCTGCGTTGCACAGAAGCCCCTGGGTTTCGATTCCCCCTGCTTACGCATCTTACCCCAACTCCATCTGTACTGCCAGTTCCACTAGCATGAGTGCACCCTTTCTCCTGTACCCCTTGATGTGCTCTCCTCTCTAGCACTCCACCCCGTACTATGGTGCTCCTCCCCTAATTTTCACTTCCCTTCCTGCTGAGTATTTCCCTAGCTCCATCATTCCTTTACTTTAGCTAGCCATGGCACCTAGGCTGTGCCAAAGAACCATCCATGGAGGTTAGAGAGGTGTGTTCCCTGGTCACTACCACCAAGGACAAGATAATCACTTGGAGTCCATTAAAGGCTCATCCTCGGGACGTCACGTTAGATAGAGCCCCAAACCTGATTAGGAGGAGGAGGCCACCTTGCAGGTTTCACAGAGAGGAAGAAGTGGACCACGGAAGTCCACCATTGCACACGAGCTACACCCCCTACCTCGCAAGACAGAGCCTCTTTCGACTCAGGAAGATGAGGGGGATGACACATATGTTTGGATTCTAGATTCATAAGGTACCTAGATGCGCGTCCCTGACGCAGAATACCCAGTGGCTCCCATCCTCTGCGCACCAGTCCTGAAGCCTTTGCGTCTTCCCACCATTGAAGAGGACGCTACAGTGTAGGCGTACGCCTGCCCCATAGTGGAGGAAGATCCAAACATTGATGATGAAACCGAAGACTAAAGACTACGCAGCAGCTCAATTCTTTTTTGTTTTTTGTCATGCTTGCTATCTGCTCTAAAAATGGAAGTATTTGTAAATGTTGTAAATGTTATGCAAAGTATCCATTTCCATTTAATTAAATGTGTACAAAATTCTCCATGTCTTTCAAGTTAAACAAAGTGTATTTGGTAACCGTTTCTGAGTTTATGTGTGAGGGAATGTTATTTAAGTTTGTTGTTTAACATATTAAATCATAAATACATAGCAAAATAACTTCAGCATAACATGATTCAGATATTTGGTGAGCAGTTCACCACTCCTGGGCTACGTCTGTTGGACCAAGCCTCACAAATTAGCTTGTCCTCTTGTATTAAAATGCTCCAAAATGATAATACAAGTTTAAAAGTGTCTCAATATGAAAATATGACTGTAAATACAGAGTCAAAAGACATGAAAATGCTAAAAATTCCTTTCCATATTCACTAAACAGTGAAAAATTACCATAAACAGTGCCTTCTTCAGTAAGTCCCTGATGGCTCTTTGAACTCCTCTGAAGTTTTTCAGGCCGTAGAAGTCCTCAAACAGTTCTAAACCTCTTCCATTAGGTTTATAAGGTCGAAAATGACTGAAAATGGTTTTTGGATCACCTCAAACAGTGAGGTACAACTCCAGATAACTCCATTTCCCCAATGGCCTTGGTAGCTCTCCAAAATTCCCTGAAGGTTTTCGTCCTATGAAAGTCTTCAAACGGTTCTTAAACCTCTTCCATTAGGTTTAGAAGGTGGAAAATAGCTCAAAATGGTTGTTGGTTCACCTCAAACAGTGAGGTACAACTCAATACAACTCCATTTCCCCAATGGCCTTGATGGCTCTCCAAGTTTCCCTGAAGCAAAAATAGTTGTAGAACACCTATAATGCCTCTGAAATATGTTCCAATGGCTATGGAATGCTGAAAATAGTCGAAATTGACCAAAATTTCGTCCAATTTGGTCCAATATTGGAGAAGTTATGACAAAAACAACATTCTGCCCAATGTCATGTCAAAACCCCACTAAATGTGGGTGAACTGGAGTTAATTTCGCTAATTTGGCGGAGGGAATGAAAATGGTAGACCCACTCTCCAGAATGGCGGAACTGATTGGAGTGATATTAAATGTTGGAGCAGTGGCCACATACCATAACCCGCATAAACCGCAAGCATTAAATGTTTTTTAAACAAACCATAGCATAAAATTTAAAATGAAACATGGCCACATGGGAGGGCTTCCCAACTGCCGCTGTGACCGCCGGAAATGGTGGCTCGTGGTTCTGGGACCTGGGTCATATGCCATCAGGGCTAGCCCTTAACCCTTTCCGCCCAACATAAATTTAAAACTTAAATCAAATTGTCGCCATTGTTATGTTAAGACCTTTGGAATAGGCGGATTGGTAAGACGTTGTGTTAGCCAGTGGGAGGTCCGGGGTTCAAACCTGTGGACTCACAAAAATTTTACATAGCCAATTTCTCCACGACCTGGGGGCCACGTGGTGGCCTCCGGACCTGCCACGTGGCAGCCCCTCATTGGTCCAGAAAATGAAAAGTCAACCCAACGTCAAATACAATGATGCCACTTGTCAAATAATGATTGGCCGAGGTGGAATATTCTAAAGAATATTCTAGGAATATTCCAAGAATATTCCTTGGAATATTCCTTTTTTTTAATTTTTCAAAATTTGAAAATCAAACCTAGTCAACTCAGTTTTTTTGCAGTTTACTGAAAACTTCAAACTTGAATAACTTTCACATACGATGTTAGATTTGAGTGTCGTTCATGGTACCAGGATCGTATCGATGAGTCCTATCTAGTCGTTCAGGTTGCAGGTGATTTTGAACACTTTAAAAATTAGAGCTTTTTCCATAGCTCAGACTTGAGCTCTTGATCACACCTCCCAAATGAGAAGCTTTTGGACCCCAAAAGCTCACTGAAATGTTGAAACTGAACTGTATAGTAAATGAGAGAATAACAACATCCTCTTCTCTTCAGCCTCTAAAAATTTTCTTGACTTGCCAACTGTCCTCATGGCGAATTTTTGTTGAATGAGCCATATACTTGTGCTAAATCTCGACCAAGTTTTTTCGCCATACCAATCTACCATTCTGAAACCATAAATGACCCTTGCTAAACTTTGTGCCCTCTTTCCTTGCATGCCTTTCCATCTCATGGAATCTTGCACCGCTTTGCACCAACACTTCGTTCTCTACACCAATCGAGATCAAAGGCACCTTGTGCAACATATGACGTCAACAACAAGTTGACCTGAAATGTGCTATATAATTGATACACACAATCTGTAACAAGTGTGCACACAATTGACACAAGTTGATAAACAACAAGATACATCTTTACAAGCATGTGTATGTATCATGTACAATGAACTATATACAGTTCGCTAATTACACATACAACCTCTATGTACATGTGCAACTTCAACTCTTCTTTTCAAATACCAACAAGTACATCATCCCAAAAAAAACATGTGGGTGACTAAGAGCTGAACTAAAAGACATTGTTGCAATATAAGTGAGTATCATACTCATCTTTTACACCTCCATGGTGAAATTTTGCAACATCAAAAGAGATTCCTTCAACTGAAACTGCTTTTACATGCAATCTTGCATCAACTTTTCAACTGAAATACATGCATACCAATCTGAAATTTGCATGTACAAAATGAGTATGACTTAATGCAATAAAAAGTTAATCCACTTCCTACCAAGCCAACTCCATGGCATCTTTTCCTGCTGCAACATTTCTACATGTGAATCTTCCATTTCCATATCGATAATGGAATCCATAGATCCACTTGCACCAAACCTTTTGTCCTCTAGCTGCATGTGCTTTGGACGACTTGTTGGATGCAAATTCCAACAATGAGAGACATCATGTCCCTTATTTTGACAAAATGTGCAAATCTTAAGCACTTTCTGTGAAATTTTTCTTTGCCTCTTCTGCTTCCTGTGTGCTTTCTTTTTCAACCAGCATCTTGAAGCAACATGGTTAAATCCACCACAAAATGTGCTGCAAAACTTTCTTTCATTTGAACAAGAAAAATTATAATTTTTTGCTGAAACATAATCAAATTGATCATGTGAATAATTATACCTATTTTGCTGCATGGAATATCCATCCTTTTTTTCTTCGAAAGACGATGAACTAGTAGAGAAGACAACTTTCTTTTTCAGAATTTCATCGCTGTTCTTGTCTTGAAAACTGTTTAAATTTGCATGCTCACCATAAGAGGCATGTTTACCCTCTACTTGCTGCAATGATGGCTTAAAACAATGGCAACCATCCTTAAAACAATTTTGACATATATGCATTTTAGAACTTGGAATAAAGGTTCTCTTTAAATTTGCATCACATGCATTCAAGGATTTGGAGTCTTTGCCATTAAACTGCTCATATCCAAGACCAACATTCTTGGGTTGCTCCACAACCGAAATAGGGTCAACCATGCCTTGTGCAAGCTTGCCCAAACCTTTGCCTTCATGATAGCCCATCTTAAACATTAATCTGGACCCTATACCCCTTGTATGTTTTTCAAAAGAACCAACACACTTTTCAATTGTCAAAATTGAAGAAAAGTTGGAATGGTTTACCTCTTCCTCACGCTTGTTCTTGGACAAAGCTTCTTGAGCTTGAAGGAGTTGTTTCTCCATGTCATGCAACCTTTGGAGAATTGCTTCCTTCTCTTCCTTCATGGTCAAAAATTGTGCATGAAGCTTAGCACTTTCTCTTTGATCCTCAATCAAAATCTACACCATGTCCTTCACCTTAATGAACTCATTCTTCATGTCATCATTGAAGAATCTCGTGAAGGAGGAAACTTCACTTGTAGAAGAAGTTGACATTATGTAAATGGTCAAATTAACAAAAGGAACTTCCAAATAAAGGTTCTCAAATCTTTCAAACAATTGACAAGATTTTAACCAAGTGTCTTTACAACCATACTCTTATTCAAGCAACCATAAAACACAAATTCCAATAGATTTTCGTAGAAAAAACTAATCAAGTGGGTTTGTTTTCCAAAGATAATCTTGAGGTACTTTGGGGTAAGGCAATAGCCTACAACTCTTTTTTCCTTTCCAAGACTTACCTAACATCAGCTATCTTTTCAACTCAAGCAAACTCAACAATCAACCATTTTGCAACCAATAAAACAGTCAATCTTTTACACTGTTTTAACACATTTTTCACAAAAACAAATGATCAACCTATGCTCTAATACCATCTGATCTGAAAATGGAAGTATTTGTAAATGTTGTAAATGCTGTGCAAAGTATCCATTTCCATTTAATTAAATGTGTGCAAAATTCTCTATGTCTTTCAAGTTAAACAAGGTGTATTTGGTAACTGTTTATGAGTTTATGTGTGAGGGAATGTTATTTAAGTTTGTTTTTTAACATATTAAATCAGAAATACACAAAAAAATAAGTTCAGCATAACATGACTCAGATATTTGGTGAGCAGTTCACCCCTCCTAGGCTACGTCTGCTGGACCAAGCCTCCCAAATTGGCTTGTCCTCTTGTATTAAAATGCTCCAAAATGCTAATACAAGTTTAAAAGTGCCTCAATAGGAAAATATAACTATAAATATAGAATTATAAGACATGAAAATGCTAAAAATGCCTTTCCATATTCACTAAACAGTGAAAAATTACCATAAACAGTGCCTTCTTCAACAAGGCCCTGATGGCTCTTTGAACTCCTCTGAAGTTTTTTGGGCTGTATAAGTCATCAAAAAGTTCTAAAAACTCTTCCATTAGGTTCAGAAGGTCGAAAATAGCTGAAAATGGTTTTTGGATCACCTCAAACAGTGAGGTACAACTCTAGATAACTCCATTTCCCCAATGGCCCTGGTGGTTCTCCAAACTTCCCTGAAGGTTTTCGGCCTCTGAAAGTCTTCAAAAAATGCTTAAAACTCTTCCATTAGGTTCAAAAGGTGGAAAATAGCTGAAAATGGTTTTTGGTTCACCTCAAACAGTGAGGCACAACTCAATACAACTCCATTTCCCCAATGGCCCTGATGGCTCTCCAAGCTTCCCTGAAGCAAAAATAGCTGTAGAACACCTCTAATGCTCTAAAACCTGTTCCAATGGCCCTGGAATGCTGAAAATAGTCGAAATTGACCAAAATTTTATCCAATTTGGTCCAATATTGGAGAAGTTATGACATAAACAACATTCTGCCCAATGTCATGTCAAAACCCCACTAAATGTGGGTGAACTGGAGTTAATTTCACTAATTTGGTGGAGGGACCGAAAATTGTGGACCCTCTCTCTAGAATGGTGGAACTTCTTGGAGTGATATTAAATTTTAGAGCGGTGGCCACATGCCATAACCCGCCTAAACCGGAAGCATTAAATGTCTTTTAAACAAACCATAGCTTAAAATTTAAAATGAAAAGTGGCCACATGGGAGGGCTTCCAAACCGCCGTCGTGACCGCCGGAAATGGTGGCTCATGGTTCTGGGACTTGGGTCATATGCCATCAGGGCTAGCCCTAAGGGGCTAGCTCTTAACCCTTTCCACCCAACATAAATTTAAAAATTAAATCAAACTGCCACCATTGTTATGTTAAGACCTTTGGAACAGGCGGATCAGTAAGATGTTTTGTTAGCCAGCGGCAGGTCCGGGGTTCAAACCCATGGACTCACAAAAATTTTACATATCCAATTTCTCCATGACCTGGGGGCCACATGTCGGCCTCCGGGCCTGCCACGTGGCAGCCCCTCATTGGTTCGAAAAACGAAAATTCAATCCAAACGTCAAATACAATTCTGCCACTTGTCAAATATTGATAGGCCAAGGTGGAATATTCTAGGGAATATTCCAGGGAATATTCTAGGGAATATTCCAGGGAATATTCTAGGGAATATTCCAGGGAATATTCCTTTTTTTAATTTTTCAAAATTTGAAGGTCGAACCTAGTCAACTCAGTTTTTTTGTAGTTTACTCAAAACTTCAATCTTTCATAACTTTCACATACGTTGTGGGATTTGAGTGCCGTTCACGGCACCAGGATCGTATCGATGAGGCCTATTCGGTTGTTTAGGTTGCAAGTGGTTTTGAACACTTTAAATTTTGAGCTTTTTCCATAGCTCAGACTTGAACTCCTGATCACAAGTCCATAAAAACCCAGCTCAGTAAGATGTTGTGTTAGCCAGCGGGAGGTCCGGGGTTCAAACCCGCAGACTCACAAGACTTTTACATAGCCAATTTCTCCACGACCTTGGGGCCACGTGGCAGCCTCCAAGCCTGCCACGTGGCAGCCCCTCACCAATCACCATGGAATTTCTCGTTACACCAGTGCTTCAACACATTTTTTAATTTCTTGTTTCATGTACTTCTCAAGTTGGTTTCCTCCACGGAGGCAACACATTATTCGTGCACCAAAGGTTGGGATTGGTTAAGTGCATATTACCAACCCAGACTGTAGCATATGTAATGTTTCTATTTCTGAATTAATATAGATTAGCCTCATTTACCAAAAAAAAAGTGGCATGTTGACTCGATTGTACGAGTGATAACTTTTTCGGCCAATAAAAGTATGACACATGGCAAAGCAGTTGATGAAGCCAACAAGTGGCAACACTGAATGAAATGCATGGCAGTGATGTGGTGCTGATGTGGTTGAATATGTGGTGGGATTCTGATGGAGTTGAAATTGCTACCATGTGGACCCAATACAAGCTGCCACGTGGCCACCTCAATTTGTTCAAAAGGGTCTTATTGATCACAGAAGGATCAAGCGGGAAAATTGAAAACCTGACTTATTTGGGACAAGTCCTATGAAGTACCATTAGGCCATTGGCCACATGTTATAACTGGATTAGATAAATATTTATTTAAATTTTTTAATTTATCCATCGAATAAAAATAGGAGTCTCTGAGGGTCAACCTCACGGCCTTCGTGCCACCAACCTAACAACTTCACCATCACCCCAATGGAGTTCTTGGTATGGAAATTTGGGTAATATATAATTTTGGAGTTCTTGGTATGGAAAATTGGGTAATACATAATTTTGGAGTTCTTGTTAATGCAAATTAGGTATGGAGTTCACTGAACAATGGGAAGGTTGAGAGAGTCGAAGGTTGAAACGATCAGGGGTATGCTTTTATGCATAATGGGAAGGCCCAGATCGAACATGTTAAACCTATTGTTTAAAAACTCTGCACGTTTAGTAGTGCACCAAAGGGATCTATGTTGGGAGAATATTGCGCTGAATTATTTTTATGCCGAGTCTACTTTCTGCATAGTTGGGAAATGTGACTATTTGAGAAATTCTTTTGTAAAAAGAAAGTGTGGAAAAGCATCATAGGAATGCATTAATATTATTAAGGATGAAATAAGAAAATGTATTGTAGATTAAATTTGTATGTCGATAGAGTGTGCTAGATGGGTTGGTGTTGTTGTGAGCTACATTATGTGTAGAAAGGAAAGTTAACACGTTTGCAGACATTCTTCATGTAAATCGGGTGCGAGAAGAGCCTACGATCAGTGCAACAATGAAGAGTCTAAGATCATGTAATATTCCCAGCTAGCAGTAGCTAATTGGGAATATTAATTTTGTCTATTTTTTGCATTTATAAAGTTAAAATATAAATAGAGTGGGTGAAAGGAGAATATGACTCACTTAGGGTAAAGCGCACTCCCTAAAGTCACTTAGGAGATATAACGTTGTGGTCAAGGTGGGCCAAGGGGGCCAAGTGACAACATAGAGGGGTGACACACTTAGACAGCGTGGGCCCAACCAACACAGTTGAGTTGGAAGCATGGGCCAAAGAGAGGCAACGTAAGCATGGTGGGGCCAAGGAGAGAGGGAGGCTCACCCAAGATAAAAAGAGGAGAGGCTACCTCATTTCTCTGATGATTGGAGTTTATGCATTTGGAGTTGGTCATGACGACTTTGAGCATGCTGGCTATTTAGCCTATCTGCAGCACTGTTTAGTGCATTGAGTGTCTCCGTTCAGAGATCTCACCCTCAGCCCCAGGAGACTTCGAGTGCTCGCTCGAGTGAGGCATTCCCATCAGTATTTTGCAAGAGGATCGAGTTGCGGCATTGTGGAGGAGCATTGCATTTATTGACTGCGTAGTCCTAAGAGGGAGGACGCAGTCCATATTGGGGGAGCTCCGGTGTCGTATTATTTTGGAGGATTTTGGTTAGGAGATTGAGCAGGGGGACAGACT
The DNA here is from genome assembly GCA_034641835.2 of Pinus albicaulis. NCBI lineage: Eukaryota > Viridiplantae > Streptophyta > Pinopsida > Pinales > Pinaceae > Pinus > Pinus albicaulis. The sequence goes on from CM076570.1 coordinate 1,460,451,075, forward strand.
TTGCCTATTGGAGACTTTTTGTTGAAAGGGAGCTCATATTTTTTAGGATTCCAGTCAGTCTCAGCGTGGCCCTTGGCAGGACATCGTAGATCCTCAAGGGAGGTATTTTCAGAGGTTGTCCATTCGAGAAACGCTCTTTGGGCTTTTCTGGGTTTGGTGAGTAGAGGTTGATTCCAGAGTTTCAGCTTATTCCGAGTAGGGGAGCAGCCCCATATACTCATCTTGTTCTAGTAGTATCAGCTACATGGCAGTTTTCGAGTAGCTTGGATGCAGATCAGAGAACAGCCATTCCTGCAGCATCCTGAGAGTATTTCTTAACTTGCCTTGTGTAGGTTTAGGTGCCATCACTCTGATCACCTATTGTACTCACTTATATTTCTCGGTATAATAAAATGGCTCAACATTCTCTCTGCATTTCTTGAGTATCTGTTACATGTTCTATATATATGCTATTGAATGCTTGCACTACTGTTATTTTTCTCCTCGAGCATTCCATTTTCTATACCACTTGGTGTCTTTTTCCCCATACTCTTAGACAGATTCTGGAAAGGGCCAGATAGCCTCCAGATCTCACCTTCTTTTCAGAGGTAAAATATCTGGTAAATGCCCTCCCAGTCCATCTCTGGTTGGAGTTTTCTTTTGTTTTAGAGATATCCCTAAAAGGGGATATTACAGTGGTATCAGAGCTCATAGACCTGGCTCAGCCTGTGGAGCAAGTTTTCTATGACACCGGAAGAGAAGCCGTGGGGATATTTTTTTATGAACAAAAAGGGTAGGCTGAATCTTACCCACCAAAGGCAATAGAGGTAGCAAATATGGGGGTCTCACAACAGTGTAACCAACATTTACCAGCCTTCAGTAGGCCAACCAGGATCGCGATGCCTACATTCTTACCTCCAGCACTGAGTGATCAAGGTAGTCGGCATGATCATATACCCTTCCACTAAAGCAAGTGGAAGTGGTAGTTAGTAACGAAAGTGTTTTAATTGCAGAATGTACAACTAGGTTTTCCAAGATCTGAAGAAGATAACCATTTAACTTTTGTAAGGTATGAATAAGCTTATTTTCAATTTTTTCTTTATGGTTTATTAATCTTAGATGATATCATCTCAATTCCCCACTTTGAAGTTTAATTGTGGCATTGACATTATTTTTTCCATTTAATTCTTCCAGTTGTTAAGAAGTTTGCAACAAATAAGTTAAAGGATTACAATTCTCATGTCTCAAATAACTTTCGAGAAGATCCATGTACCAAATATCAATTTCTCCGTTTGTGGGAATTCTCATCAACATAGTTACTGGTAGAAATACTTTATGATCATCATTTTTTCTCTGTGGATGCAAGAGATCACAGTGGAATGTTTTTCAAAATATAAGAGAATTAGCATATGATGTAATAGATGTATACAAAGCTAGATATATATGAAGCTAAAAGAAGTGGTCTCAACCATAACATGCCATTGAAATTTAATTGTGTTATTAACATTATTTTGTCCATTTAATTCTTGCAGTTGTCAAGAAGTTTGCAACAAACAGGTTAAAGGATTACAATTGTCATCTATCAAATAACTTTCTACAAGATCCATGTACATATATCAATTTCTCCTTTTGCAGGAATTCTCATCATCATAGTTACCGATAGCAAATACCTTATGATCATCATTTTCTCTCTGTGGATGCAAGAGATCACAGTTGAATTCTTTTCAAAATAGAATACAATTAACATATGATGTAATAGATTTTTATAAAGCTAGATCTATATGAAGCTAAAAGAAGTGGTTTCAACCATAACATGTCATTGAAATTGTATTTTTCACACCCAAATATAGTTTACTCCTTAAAAGAAAATAAATTATGTAATATCATTTATATAAATGGAATTAGGTTATAAAAAATTATCCAAAAGTGTGTGATATTTTCTTGAAACCCCTATATAAATGGACAAATACAGGGTATGCAGAACTAATTTTAGTGACACTAAATTCCCCAAGATTGATTACAATTGCTAAGATGGCTAAGATATTAACTTATTAAAAATGATTGCAAAAATTGGATGCAAATAGATTAGATACGACATCTGACCGGAAAAATGAGAATGAAAAAGTAAATGTAAGTACAAAATGAGAATGTAAAAGTAAAGGTAGGTAATAACATGATTGGATGCAAATATATTAGATATGGCATCTTACCAGACAAATGAGAATGCAAAAGTAAATGTGAGTTGCAAATGAGAATGTAAAAGTAAAGGTAAGTAACAACATGGTTTAGTCCAAGGGTCGAATTTTTTTTTACAGATTAGATATTAGAGTACTATAATCAACTATTATAATTTAACCTGAAGCTAAGAACAAATTTTGTAGACTCTAGAGCACGGGTCAAAAAATATGTTTAGGAGATGTTGTGAAAATGTGAAGCATTCAATTTTTGTTGAAAAAAATGTGTTTCATATATAAAAATTTATTTCAATATAATTTTACTTTTAAAACGATATGATTTTAATTTCACTCTGTATTTTGTATTTGTTGATCGTCTTGATTGAATGTAGACTCTCGTTAGCATTCGACATATTGTCAATGTTTCTTTTTTTTGGGGTTAAAACCGTGTATGGGTAAAATTGTATCGTGCAACATCAATGAAAATTTGTTTATTATCTATTAGCGTTAAAACAAATTTAAGTCTTTGCTCCTTTAGATTTTTGGGAACACTGAGCATTAAAAAAAAATTGTATATCAGTTTCGCAGAAAAAAAATTAAATTAGTTTACTTTTTTCATGTCTCACCTATTTGTTCTCTAGAATATTTTTTATTGGATTTGAGATATTCATATTGGAAGTATCTTATAAATATTATAAATGATGTGTTTATGTTTTTAAATAGGATATTGTTCCATAAAAATGATCCAGTATTTTCATTTAGATTAATGACTTACTCGCGTTTTTGGAAAAACTCGGTATCCCTAATCCTTGATTAGAGATATTATTTCATCCAAATTACCATAAATAACTACTCTTCCCATTGGGGAATTTAATCTTAAAAAGTAACCCGACACAATAATGTTTTCAATGCTAAACCGTAAACCTAAACCATAAGCCCATTGGCTACTTCCATTCACTAAAATCTTCTTCCGCTATTGAAAATACCACTTTATCCCAAGTACTCAATTTTTTTACCCTAAAACCCCACGGACATTAAAAATTCCATATATTTTAAAATTTGCTTTCAAATGACCAATAATAATGCCAATAAGAATGGATTTAAATTGAGCATCATCCCACACAAAACCCATCCCTAACCAAAATAAACCCAAGTAAATTCCCTTGGCAATATAAAAGCAGTCCAAAAAAAAAAGTAAATAGAAAATTCAGGGGCTAAGATTTCCTAGAGGGTGAAGTGCTATGAATTATAACGGATGGTTGAGTAGCCCATAGGTTGACCTTTAGGTTAGATCGTGGAACTACTAGCCATATTTAATATAAAATGCCAGAAATTAAGAGGAAGACATAGCTTGATGGGTGGAAGGACGTAGCCCATAAGGCGAGTTATACCTTTAGCTTCATCATGGAATCTCATCGTGTTCAACCTCAATGTGTCATCCACACTTCACTCACAACATCAATGCAATAAATATTTTGTCATCGTGCAAACTCTAAAGCTGTTGGTATCCTCCCTCCATGTTAGTCCTCCTGCATCCCTTCTTGAGAGCTATTTCTACTGGGCTGAAATCTATTTCGAGAAAGTTAGAAACCATCAATCATTAAATCATAATAAACCATCATCAAAGCATGGAATCATGGGTTAACTCTCACATAGTTGCAATTGGGTTCGTAATCACAGACAAGGGTAAGATAGCCGCATTAATTGGTCTAACTACAAGCTGTGGTTCATCCGCAACAATAGGTGGCAACAAGCTTACGTGTATGGTTTTAGGCCAACACCATTCACCCATCTTGGTCTAAGTACTTAATCCATTTGAGAAAGGTGGACTCCACCACCGTGGAAATCGAATTTGTCTTGAGGCAAGTCAATTAATTATAGATTTAAGGGGCGAAGCCTTTCTTCCAAGATCATCTGGGGCTGTAGTTCCTAATTCGAGCTTCTGGATCTTCTAGAAAACATTCACACATCTTGAATCACACTTTCCGCTTAATGGTTAAGAGCATGTGTTTCCTCCTAAGAGGTCACGATTTCAAAAAAAAAAAGGGGGTAAAATATGTATGTCTTTATAGACTTAGCAGTGAAATCGGTGCGGAAGTGCGTCCATTGTCCCACAAACAAGAGGATCTCATACACCAATTTGGTGTATGGCTTGACCGTGACCTTAAAATTGGATAATAATAATAGTAAATTTCTTACAAAATATACTAAGTATACCACATATTAACTTTTTGGTAATTTACCAATCCTGAGTAATTTACCTGACGATGGACGAGAAAAAAGAGCATCCAAGTCTATTTACATATAGCCCGGATAGCACACAAGCCTAGTTCTGATACACGACCCTAGTTCTTCCGGAAAGTATGAATTCCCATTTATCTGTATTACTATGATTGGAAGTTCAGGGTTCACAAACTCTTACTAGAACCCATCGAATGAGTATGCATCAACATATGTATTTATTTATTGTTACAATGGAAAAGTGAAACATATATATGGCACTATGTTTATATGGGGTAAATTTTATGGCACCGGGGAGTAGAACCCCATTCCGGAATGGTAGAACAGCCAATCTACTCGATAACTCCGTCGCATCAACCATCATATGTTAAAAATTGAGATCCGCAAAAGCACATTGCGCCCCTAAAATATATCACTTTTCTCTATGGACCGTGGAACAAAGAGGAACAAATAAGACTAAGGATAGGTAGAATAGATTTTTACCATGAAACCCCACCAGACATTAAAAGTTCCATATATTTTTCAAAGCTGCCTTCACATGGGCAATAATAATGGATTTAAATCAAGCATCGGCTGGTACAAACTCCATCCCTAACCAAAATGAAGCCTAAGCTAATTCCCTTGGCTATATAAAAGTTGTCCAAAAAAGGTAAATAGAAAATTCAAGGGCTGAGATTTACCTAGAGGGGAGTAGAACACACCATAAGAACACTGATATTAATACTGTTAGAACGATAATTCCTAACCCATATTATATCACTTCTCTAGCCTTGTTGAAGAGGTTCACTAGAAAAAAATTACATTACATGCAGTTTCTTCTTGTAGTCTTCTGCCAAGTTTTCAAGCTTTTGAATGAAATCACGTACATAACTCTGCTTATTGCCTACTATATTAAAAGTACAGTTCCTTATGCTATCGTGTTAAGTGAAACAGGGGATGCTCCTATTGAAGCAATTGCTATGGTGCGAGTAATAAATTTGTAATGAATACAAAAGAAAATAATATATATATAAAATTATCGTAAAATGGTAGATTAACATTTATAATATAACATACCATTTTATAATAAAATGATGAAGATGTGATATTCAAAATATAAAGAGGCTTGATTAAATTTTTAATTCTTTATTTTTTATTTTTTATTCGAAAATATTATTAATTAAGTGAAGTTTAAGTTTCAATATTATTAGTTTTTATTATAAGTATTAGTCTATTACTATGTTTATGAGTTATTGCCTAGTTAAAAGAGATACATGATTTAGTAAAGAAAAAAATGTCAAGAGACACTAGCCACTGAGCCTCACTCATAGAGTACCAATACTTTTAAGCTTTATTTAATGAGTCAAAGTATTATCAATCATTTAAATCAAATGAAAAATTGTAAAACCTAACACCTAATCATCTAATCAAATCATCAAATACTCCACATATTTCTTACTCTTTGCACCCTATTTGGCTATGAAACAATGTTTGCCTCATGTTGTGAAACAATGTGATATGGGTCCATTTAATCATACATGGAATGATCGATACTTGTCATGATGGGAACATTGTTATGTGGCCCCACTTAATTTACAATAATTAAGAAGAAGGCTTTTCTACTATGAGATTTATCCTCATGACACTATTTAGATTATGTCAAGGATGACACTGTTAAGATTCGGTGTCCCTGACAGAATATAAACAGTGTCCTTTGAATGAAAAACATAACACGATAGATGACAGATCCAAATTCACGAGAGTTGCATTCACTATGACATGTGTTGCAATATCTGCTAGCATTTGTCGATATTTATCGTTGAATTGAGACAATTATTGGTATAAAGTGGTGGACACCTTGTTCGTGAAAATTATTCCATTCAAAATTTTTATATAAATTTTTCAAAATTGATTGATTCTAAAACATTAGATTTAAGATATATATTTTAACATACTCTATAGATATTGTAGAAATTACCATAAGTCACAAATCGCTATCAGATTTTGGCTATTTTTTTACCCAAAAAACATACCAAAGAACTTTAAAAAAATAAACTAACCAATAGTCCATTTCTCGTCAGCTGGCTTGGAGGATGAAAACCACGTGGAGGGGGCAATATGAGTTGGCACATTTTTTTTCTTTCCACTTTGTTACCTTCACCGTTACAGGTAAATTTATTTGCCTTGGAGTTAGGGCACAAAATGATACTTCGCTTTGATTTGATATACATTTATCTAAGATCAAAATTGTTTGAAAATCGTTCAGACTTTGGTGAATTTCGACATTCAAACCAAATGCACCCAATGTGATGACCTAGGTGTTATCCCATCTTACAAATTCTTACATTCATTCTTATGAGGTTACATTGTATAAGGAGTTTTTCATATTCACATATATTCGTATGTTTTATATGAATGATGTGATTTATAGGAAAAAAATATATTTTAAAAAAAAAATATATATTTAGCATACAATTATTGTTTTAAATAAAAAATATATATTTTCTTATCAAATATGTTTATTGCATTATTTTATTAATTTCAAAATTATTTTTGTTAAAATGATTTTTGTTGGATATTAGGTTTAAAATATTGATTTTCCTTCTTATTATTAAGCTGAAGGTTTTGTATTATGAGGTTTATCCTCATGAAACTATTCACATTCGTCGTCCCTCACAGAATTTGAACAGTGAGCTTCCGTTGCGGCACTCTACTCCATTTTTATATAATATTTATTTCCTTCGACGTATCGTTGCAATTTTAGGGGCAAATTCTAGTATATTCTTTAATTGAAGTGGTATTTTTGATTAGAAAGGTAGACATATCCTTTTTTAAATTAAATGTTTGCTTAAAATAAATAATGTGGACATTAAAAAGAAAAAATAAACATATTCATTAATTTTAATTAAAAGCATTAGGGATGCTAATGTGGCATGTTGACTCCCCGGATGCGGGTGACAACATAAGGACGAATGACAACTTCATCTCCCACACCCACGAGGACTTATATCTGCAGTGCAGGTTCTCACCCGATGTGGAACCTCACGCCAACAATCATCCACCTAAGATGAACGAGATAAGGCATGATGAAGACACGCTTGGACAACATCACCCCCTCTAGGGAACCTCTCCGGAACAATCGTTCTAAATGATTACTTGGATTGACATACTAATCGGCCATAACTCTTCACTCGAGCCCACTCGTGAAAATAGTTATGGCACACAGCTACGTGCGAGGCAAAATCATGCTCTACCCCTTTGCATGTGTCACGGACCTTTTAAAAGGAAGGTCCCTCAGCACAAAGAGACTCACAGTAAGCTCCTCCAGGATTTTTTGTTGTTACAATACTCACCCTCCTACGCCTAGTCTGCTTCGCAACCCACCCCAAGAGCTGCGCTGCGCAGAAGCCTTTGGGCTGCGATTCCCCCTGCATGCACATCTTACCCCAGCTCATCTGTACTGCCAGTTCCACTAGTCTGAGTCCACCCTTTCTCCTGTACCCCTTGACGTGCTCTCCCGTCCAGCGCTCCTCCCCTACTTTGCACTTCCCTTCCTGCTGAGTATTTCCCTAGCTCCATCATTCCTCTACTTCAGCTGACCATGGAACCTAGGCTATGCCAAAGAACCATCTGTGGAGGTCAGAGAGGTGCGATCCCTGGTCGCTACCACCAAGGACCGGATAATCGCCTAGAGTCTATTGAAGGCTCCTCCTCAGTAAATCACGCTAGACAAGAGCCCCAAACCTGATCAAGAGGAGGAGGTCGCCTCGCAGGTTTCACAGAGAGGCAAAAGTGGACCACGGAAGTCCACCATTGCGCACAAGGTGCACCCCCTGCCTCGCAAGACAAAGCCTCTTCCGTCTCAGGAAGATGAGAGGGATGACATAGATGTTTGGATTATGGATTTTGAAGGTACCTAGATGCGCGTCCCTGACGCAGAATACCCAGTGGCTCCCATCCTCTGCGCACCAGTCTCAAAGCCTCCGCATCTCCCCATCGTTGAAGAGGACGTTGCAGCACAGGTGTATGCCTACCCCATAGTGGAGGAAGATCCAAACATTGATGATGAAGCCGAAGACTAAAGACTGTGCAGCGGCTCAGTTCTTTATTTTTTGTCATGCTTGCTATCACCAAGGAATTTCTTGCAATTTCCTGTTTCATGTACTTCTTGGGTTGGTTTCCTCCATGGAGGAAACCCATTATCTGTGCAACAAAGGTTGGGATTGGTTAAGCGCATATTACCAACCCAGCCTATAGCATATGTAATGTTTCTATTTCCGAATTAATATAGATTAGTCTCATTTACCAAAAAAAAAATGTGGCATGTTGATTGGATTGTACGGGTGATAACTTTGTCAGCCAATAAAAGTATGACACATGGAAAAGCAATTGATGAAGCCAACAAGTGGCAACAATGAATGAAACACATGGTAGTGATGTGCTGCTGACATGGTTAAATACGTGGTGGGATTCCAATGGAGTTGAAATTGCTACCATGTCGACCCAATAGAATCTACCACGTGGCCACGTCAATTTGTTCAAAAGGGTATTATCGATCATAGAAGGATCAAGCGAGAAAATTGAATACCCAACTCATTTGGGACAAGTCCTATGAATTACCATTAGGCCATTGGCCACATGTTATAACCAAATAAGATAAATATTTATTTAAACTTTTTAATTTATCCATGGAATAAAAATAGGGGTCTCTGAGGGTCAACCTCGCGGCCTTCGTGCCACCAGCTTAACAACTTCACCGTCACCCCAATGGAGTTCTTGGTATGGAAATTTGGGTAATATATAATTTTCGAGTTCTTGGTATGGAAATTTGGGTAATATATAACTTTGGAGTTCTTGGTATGGAAATTTGGGTAATATATAACTTTGGAGTTCTTGGTATGGAAAGTTGGGTAATACATAATTTTGGAGTTCTTGTTAATGCAAATTGGGTATGGAGTTCACCGAACAATGGGAAGGTTGAGAGAGTCGAAGGTTGAAACGATCGGGGGTATGCTTTTATGCATAATGGGAAGGTCCAGATCGAACATGTTAAACCTATTGTTTAACAACTCCACACGTTTAGTAGTGCACCAAAGGGTTCTATGTTGGGAGAATATTACGCTGAATTATTTTTATGCCAAGTCTGCTTTCTACATAGTTGGGAAATGTGACTATTTGAGACATTCTTTTGTAAAAACCAAGTGTGGAAGAGCATCATAGGAATGCATTAATATTATTAAGGATGACATAAAAAAATGTATTGTAGATTAAATTTGTATGTTGATAGAGTGTGCTAGATGGGTTGGTTTTTTCTGAGCTACATTATGTGTACAAAGGAAATTTGACGAGTTTGCAAGCATTCTTCATGTAAATCGAGTGCGAGAAGAGCCTACGATTAGTGCAACAATGAAGAGCCTAAGATCATTGCAACAATATTATTAGAGTTTATTAACATTTAAGTTTTGCAGTTATGTAATAAAACATTTAAGGTGCTTTGCATTATAATAATGAAGTAGTTATGGAGTTGAGTGGGCCAACAGAGGTAGCCCAAATTTGGTGACCTGTGTTATCAAGTTGTGCATGTTTGTATTTTCTTCTTTCTATTCCTTTCTCAATTCTACCTTTCATTTCTCATTAAGTTTTTGAATTTACAATAAGATAATTCACATACATAACTTTGCAAATAAGTGAGTGTAATTTTCAATTCAATTTTGGTATGAGAGAAATATTTTCAAGTGTATATGACAACCATGGAAAAAACATTGAAGCCATAAATACTTTAAGATCTTGAAGAGATTATTATCATATTCAAGAAGAGAATTCCAAATTAAGTCCAACTTGGGAAGCGTTGAGAGAGTAATGGGATGCATCCCCATCCCCTAGGGAAACATCTCCTTGTGAATAACAAAATAAAATTTTACCACTAGAAATGGCATCTCTAAAAATTAGTTTTAAGTGTTTTCCATCGTTCCTAATATTGAAAATATAGGGGGGAAACTGTAAGGGTCATGTAGTCATAAACACCTTTGTTGAGGTCATGTGGTTTTTGTCTGTTATATGACTGGATGGGGCCACCGTTACTCGTGTGCTATAGTTGTTTAACTTATTTTGTGCTTCTGATGATTGATGACAAATGGAGATTGCAGCAAGCTTGATTTCAAGGGGTATAAATTAGATATGCATCTTAATGTTTGCATTTACTCTTTAGTGATCTGGGTGCAGTGGTGGGTAGTTCAATCATGATTTTTCAGAGAAATGTAGTATATCTGGCATTACGTGATAATTCCCACTAGCTGGTATTGGATGGAATATTTAATGTTTGACACAAGAAAAAAACACATATTGATCAGTTTTGACTTATGACAAGTAATTGGATGATGAACCTTTTGTTCATTCTTCTCATGTCTTTCATTTTTTGACTTTTGAGATATGTTTCCTTAACCATTGGGATCGCTAGCCATGTAAAAAATTCAAAATATTGATTTAACAAAAAAATTGAAAGATCCCTTGTATACAAATGTATGTATATATCATAATTTCCATTCAACCACCATCATATACATCATATACCCATGCTTAATAGGTATCTGTAATGGGCTTGACCAAATGCATCATAAATATGTTTCATTCTTGACACGTGAATACCATATTAAATCACAAGATTTGAAATTTAAATTCATACATCATGGTTGACCTAAAATTTTCCTGGGCTAGAAAGTTTCAATGTTGAGACCTTTTATTGTATGATATATCAACAACAATTTTTAACATAAATGTGCATGTTGTTGACTTTTTTATTTTCGGATTAATATCGGGTCAATTGTTGTCTCCTCAACTATATTCGCAATATAGGTTCATGTGTGTGCATTGTTTCTAAACATCCCTCACCACAAGACATAATTTCCTCAATGCATTAGAAAATTCAAATCACTAACATGGAAATAGAACACAAAGGAAAATATATTTAACCTCAAAATCAATCAATTATTTAGTCACAACCCATGCAAATGTTACATTTCTACATATACATGGAATATATCACACTTGTCCATCATGGAAAATTTTAGGGGCTAATAATCGCAAGTGGGCTAATTTTCCATGTTCTTTCTGAAAAAAGGATTCGTTAATCTCCATTTTTCCTAAAAATGATTCACCCTAATTTTATAGTATAAAACTATTTTAATTTAAAATCGCCAAAATTTTATATAGAGATTGTATAAAATTATTACACATTTGAATATTTTTATAAAATTATCATCAAAAATTTTACATATTTCATATTATGGACTGGTGAGATTCACCAAGTTTTCTAAACTTTAAGATAAATTTCCATCATTAAAATTTTCCCTATTGTCCATATACTTCTCACCCATGCAAAGTAACCCAATCTTTGCAAGTTCGGGGAAAAATTACATTAATGGGTTCTTCTTTAATGAAAGAACCATGCCATTAGTGCCCCCACAAAAATGAAAACAAACTTGCATTCCCATAACAACGACCTATCTTGTTGTTGCTCAATGACTTCTGGTTTAACAGATGATTATCCTATGTCATCGTTCACAACTCCACACAATATATGGTGAAATCGGTGACACCAATATTTTTTTCCTCTTTCACGCCTTTGACAAGGGGAATGTAATATGCCTTGTTATTTGTAGTCCTGCCCTACAGTTCTTTCTTCCTATGCAACACATGTTTTGTTGCACTATTTCAATGCACAAATTGAACGATAGCTCATCCCAGATTAGGAAAACATGAGACCTCAATGCACATGAGCCACTTTTGCACCACTTTTATCTTACAATATATGGAAAAAAATAACAATAACATGATATTAGAATTATGCACTTAAATTTTAACATTAAATTCAATACACCCAATGTACCTTTTAGATTCAATACACCATAGGATACATTCAAATGTGATAGATCATATTCAATACATTGTAACATACATTCATCAAACAACGATTTATCATATTAAATACACCCAATGCACCTTTTAGATTCAATTCACCATAACATACATTCATCATACAAAGATTTGATAGATCGTCTTTGGAATAGCCCAACGCTAGAAAGTGATCTTGGTTATGTAAATTTTTTTTTTCTATTAACCTTTTTGTTGATTTCATGTTAACAGAAAGGTTTTGTTTTCTATTAAACTTTCTCTTTCTCTTTATATTAATGTTTGGTCTTTGTTTTCCCTTCTTTGTAGAATATGTAACATGAGCACTTGTAATTAGGTGTTTGGACGAATTAGCATGCTTTATTTTTTATTCAACTCAATATCCATATGATAATATGAGAATATGGTGTCCACTATTGAGCCAAAATCCATGGAAAACCCAACTCCTCAGTTTACTTCCTTGGCCCTCTCGTGGATTGAACATGACATATGGTAAAATGTTGTGAGAGATTGTGCATTCAAATTGTGAGAATGTGCCTGGAAGTTTTGCGAGATATTTTGATCTAAATATTGCAAAGTGTTACCAAAGCCCCTTTTCTAATGATACCTTCTCATTATTGAACTATATGTCTCATCATCAAACTAAAAACTCGTTGTCTATTCCTTAAAGCCTGAACCATTATCACGTTGTTTTCAACTGCTAAAAAAAAGGTCTTTTTTGTTTCAGTGTACTATAGTCTTGCTCATTAGCCAGCATCATAATCGTTTTGTCCCCAAAACAATGATGAAAGTGAAATATCTTTATCCAATATGATACCAACTGAAATATTGTAATTTGAAAATCTATTGACAAAAATATTTGCTCCTCCTCCCTTCATAAAAACTAATTCATAACTGTCATATATTTCCCCATCAAGTTCATGAAAGTGTTGCTCCAAAACTTCATGTTATTCATCATTATCATAATCCACTTATGAGGAAAACATTCTGATATCTATTTATACATATTAGTGATTGATATTTGTTTTCCCTTCTTTGTAATATATATATATATATATATATATATATATTCTGTTAACCTTTTTGTTAAACTTTTCTCAGGCACAAACCCCCCAAACAAAAGGCTATCAAGAGAAAGAGAACGCATTTAATGATATGGGTACTAACTCTTCACCCTTGACCTTTTCTGCAATTGCCACAAGTTGATCATGGAGTTTAGTAATCTTCATCAAGTAGTTAGCTATGTTATATGTCTTGTTCATCTGCATGGCTCTAAGCTTATTCCATAATAGAATCTTCCTATTCATGTTCTTACTCTAATTTATAATGACTAGAGCATCAAGCATCCCCTTTCTTGTGACCTTCCAAGCAATATGAGGGATCAAGTGATCCTTCATAGATTCAAGGATGACTCTCTTTGTCTTGGCCATCATATTATGATTATTGCTAACAACACAAATAAATAGGCTTTACATCTTGTTTCTCAACAAAATTCTACAAATCATACTCCAACATCATCCACAACAAACACTTCACGAGATGAAGTTAGAGGGACCTTCCAATCTATCTTCAAATCTAAGACTGTATGTGGTCATAGTGTTGCAGTCGACTACCCTACTAGACAAAACAGATCAACAAGCAAAAAGAAACATATCTCATGTTCACAGTGCTTTCCTTAGGCATGGATAATGGGAATCTCACCCTTCAAACCTCCACATGACCTTATCTCACAGGTAGCAACCCTACTATCCATATACAGACTCCTGCAAGGTTTCAGAAAATACACCCTGATATCATGTCAAAATTCAAACCATGGTGAGAAAATTATGTACCATAGAAACTAACTTGACACCGTAGATAGTTAATGATGAAAACAACAATCAAAATTTATGTTAGTACTTTAACCTACACATATTTTTTATCAATAAAACAACAAACACACTATTCTAACACCTAAAAACAACATCTGTATATCTCTAAAACAGAAAGAAAAAACTACAGCCATAGGATTTTTTAATGGTGCAAGTCAAGGAGACCTAGGGATTTGAAAAGAAAGGGTTGTCTTCTTTAGATACAGATCATTAATTTTATTTGAATTATACTATCAAGCAAGCCTCTAACAAAGGAACACTTCATATTTTTCTACCCCATCTACTACGATATTTGAGGATGATTCCATTATTTATTTAGAGTGACACATGACCTCTTCAATTTCTTCTGCTACCCTATACAAATATGTATAGCCTTATACATGAATGAGGCTCTCAAGCTTCATTTCCATACTCTTTGACCTCCTCCTACACCAACTTCCACCCTAAGGATCACTTCCTTCTTCACAATGCTACCATATACTACGGGCACCAAGAGATACATTAGTAGTAGCCTTGCTTTTAACTCCAAATCAATGTAAGCTTGACAAAATATCCTCGGTTCCTAGAGACCTCGGTGACATTTCCATTCCAAATCCCTTACCAATAGTCAAATGAGATCATCCAAACCCTAGTGGTGGGTGACCACCTTAAAGTAGCAACTTAGTGCACGACCCAAATCCTCCTCTAGCTCTTCCTCCAAACAACCTTCTATCTTGAATTTTCTCCATTCGCCCTTGGATGTTAGGAGTGATAGATCTAGCTAACCCTAATATGTTTGCATCATTATTTATATTCCAAAACTTGGATAAATTCCCATTGTACATTATTCTCTCATGTTGGTTTTCCACTTTTAGAATTTTGGTTTTAGTAAAATATATTGCAATGCAAAAGATTGAATTTTTATTTTTGGCCACCCACATAAGAGACCAGAATTCCCAGCATGGTAAAAATAGGAGTATTTTTCAAGTTTTCCTTCCTAACAATCAAGGTTATATACATGTCTTAAATCACTTCAAAAATATACCACTATTCTTGAGAATGCAAAAGATTTTAGGTTAGCTCCATCAACCCAGCCTTTGAAATATTTAACTATGGAAACAATTAAACTTGGTTCAAGTCTATTTTAAGATAATAATATAGGAGTGCACAATATTTTGGATTATTTCCATCACCGTGCATACTCAGAAATACAATAGGAAGAGTAAAATTTATTACTTCTCAGTTTAAACAATTTTATTTTGCCAGATTTTTTGATCTGAAACTAGTGAGCCATAGGGCTCAAACAAAACTCTACACTTATTATGTCCATGTGATATATTTTTTGTTCTAGAAGGTTCACACTAGCTTCGGTGTGTATAAAAATTCAATGACATGGGGCCTACATCATACTCCAAATTTCCTGTTGTAAAAGTACTAGGTACATAACGGAATTAAAATCATAGGGACATTATGTCTAGTCCTATATATACATGGATGTGCTCCTATAAATATGTGGCCATCATATTAATTATATTTAAATACTTATATATGGATACCAGTTTAGGTAGGGCCAATCCATGATATATGCAAATCTGGAAGTTAAACATTACTAAAAGCTAATCCATGATGTTCTTCCTTGCAATTGCATTTCACCAAATTATATGTTTTTTCCTAGGTAGTAATTGGCCAAATTTCTGAGGTTAGAAAAAGTAACAATATTTTCGCAGTAAGGCATGTAGTGTGCCATGTTACAACTCCTTTTCATATCATTTGGATCTAAGTGCAATTTTAACATTGTCTGAAGTACCAAGTAACATAATAACTATCTTACTATCACTTCAAATAAAAAACTTGAATGCCTGTAGCATCAGCTATGTTATTTTTCTAGCACTGTTGGCAGGGGGTTGTGGCTTGCAATATTATGCATTTCAAAATTTCTTGATTCCTTTTCCTTTTTCAACAGTTGTGCTCATTTTTTTATGTCGAATAAGTCTCAAAACAAACCGATGCAAAGGATAGGCTAATGAAAAATAGATTATGCCAATGACATGTTGAATTTGTTCTCTAGTTGCATGGTTTCGAGCTCTAATACCTCTAGAGAGTTAATTGTACAATTAATGATTTCAGACTGCACTTAAGTCTTAAACAGTGAAACATTGACGCATATCTTACCACAAATTCTAAGTAATTTTGTTGTATGGTCCTCTAATGGTTGTACAAATGAATGTATTGGAATTAATACCCTTATAATCACCTTCGGAAAACCAAGTGAGAAACTCGAGAAATGGGTGAGTCTGAGCTATGATAATTGGGCCAAGTAATATTCCCACACTAGTGAGATATGTTGTGAATATTGCAAATCCTGATATGCTCAGATTTGAAGCTCATACAAATAACATTTACATTGTGTTTCATGAGCATCGCCCTTTCAGTCAATCAAGGTGTTAGGAATCTGTAATTTTAGCAGATTGGTGAGACTAAAGCTGTAGAAGCAACATTATTTCAAGCACTTTGGGATTCTAGGATCTAGCCCTCCTGAATCCGGAGAGGGATCTCTCCAATAAGTGCAAATATGGATTTGTCTTTGAAGTTTGGGGTAATGATATTAGGCTAGTTATGAAGGCCAAGGGTTTGTTTTGTTTTTGGATGGTTGAGCATGATTACTGTTTGAGGTGGAAAGTCCTAAATGCAAAGAGCTCCAAAGGTGAGAAGTTGCAAGCAATCAGAGTAAGCTTCAGCCAAAAGATATATAATTGCAGGTTTTAGTCCATTGGGCTATGGAGTCACAATAGGGTTTAATTGGAACAGCAAGAGGCAAGAGTGGTCCATGGGGCAAGTCATATATGTCTAAGGATCTCTTTGAAGAAATTTTATTTATGGAATGAAATGATACAACAAAAAGGAAAATTAAACAGATGCAGAACAAAGAGCAGCCCAGGATCTAGTAAGTACTTTTAAACTAGCCAGCCTTTGACAAACACTTAAGTAGAACATAAAAGCAAACTAGGATATGGTAAGTACTTTTAAACTAGCCAGCCTTTGATACACTTTCAATAGAAAACATTCTAAAACAAAGGGAAACTTGAAGGCAACTGTTGGAGTAGAAACTAGCGGGTCGGGCTCACCACAAATCCTCTCCTAGCTCTGCTTTACTTGGTTACTTTCAAGACAATAAAAAAGATAACAGAGAATGGCCTAAGATCTGGTAAGTACTTCTAAACTAGCCAGCTTTTAACACATTCTAAGGGAAACATTCAGATAGCCTTTGGGGATAAAAATAGGACCAGGGCACACCATATATTCCATAGTTCATCTCTACTTAACTAATACTGAACATAACATTCAAGAATAATTTTCAGCTAAGGCAATAAGATGAGGGAACGCCAGAATTCCTATGCTTAAACTGAATTAAATCATTCCCAAATAACATAGATTGGAAGAAAACATTCAGATAAATATTTTCAGTGATAGAAGGTTACTGATATACAGTAGGTCCTGACTCTATACATGATGTTCTTTATAAGAGAAGATGAAACACTGTGAAAACAGAAACAAAATGACAAGTTACAATGAGAAAAACATCACCGTCAACATAGACCAGGATCCCATAAATCAGCTTCTATTGATGCTCCAAACCAGTTACAGCTTTAAGTCCAATGTTTTAGTTTAGCAATCATCTACTCATCTCAGCCTAACTTATCTATCACAAGCAGAGCTTCAAGGGCGAGTGAACACTATTTACAATCAGAAGTTTAAGCCCAAATGTATTTCAAAGTTCTGCAACCAACAATTGCTCATCTTCTACAGAAGTATTTATAGAAGAATCAGGAGGTGAGATCTGTTAAAAGATCTCCATGGTAAATTAATACAGACTTAGTGGCTTCTCGGCCTTTGAGGGGCTCGATGAAGAAGTTTTACAGGTTTTTCGCTGTATTAATTGATTTACATTTATGAATTAAGCTCAGTGGGAGCCTTTGTTGACTTTGAGGCTCTGTTTTACGTTAAAGTAACTCTACGATATTTGTTGCATTAAGTTCCTGTGGCAGAATTAATTCTTCGGCTGTGTTGAGGCAAATATCTGATTTTGAACAATAACTTCGGCCTCTGTTTGAATGCTCTGAGGCACAGGTGGCACTTATGGTAGCTGGGAGAAATAAATTCGCCTCAAATGTGGCAGTGGAGGCCTTTCTGTCTGTTAAACAATTATGATTTTCTTTTAACTGTGTTTTTTAACTTGGGGGATTAGGATTTTGATAATCAATCTTAGCCGTAATCCCCCCAAAGTGGTCTTCAATCTTCTGTTCTTATGTGTCCTATCTTCAATACTGATACTCTTTTAATTGTGATTTAAAATCACAGTGTCTTGTTGATGTGCAAGGCCACACAGGGCTCGTATGGCATCATTGCCTCATGAAGCAATGACGAGACATGGAGTAGAGCCCCGCGAACGGTTTCCCTTTATGAATCAAGGGCACGAGAATCGTCATTCCCGGCCTTCGGCATTTCTCTTTAATATAATGGAAAATCATTAATCCCTGCAAAATACAAACAATAATTATAAAATCCTATGTTATTCGGGAAAAACTGCTTCAGAAGGTGGAGGGAAGAGCATGGCCGTTGGATGGCAGCATCCAACGGTGGAGATCTTCGTAGAAAAGGTTAAAAGGAGAGCAGAAGGATACATGAGTCGGATCTGTCGATCTACAGAGATCAATGGTTGGGAGTGATCTGGGACGTATAATGGAGAAATAGCGGAAATACAAAGGAAACGGGTTAAAAAACCTTAGGCGAAGGGAGAAATGAATTAAATATCAAATGGATTTCGGGATAAATATGAGCCGTCAGATGCGACTAGACCCACAGAGATCGACGGCGGATATTAAATCGGGAGATCGGTGATCGGGGTGATCAAACAAATGCGCCCGATGAAAATTGGCAATGCGATGTAGCGCGGACCGTTGATCTAAGGATCAGATCAATGGTGGAGAATAAATCGGAGGGTTGGCTGATCAGAAGGAACAAACAAATGTATGCGATGGAACAACTCCGATGCGATTGAGCGATGGCCGTCGATCTGCAGATCAGATCGACGGCGGAGAGTGAATCGGATGGTTTTGAAGCGGAGGTAAGACTTGTGATCGGAGGGAACGAGGACCATTGGATCATGGAAGGTGGGGAGCAGATCGACGGTGGATAACTAATCGGGGATCGAAAATCGGGGGTGGTAAATAAATGCGCATGATGAAAAGTTGCGATGCAATTGGTGCCTCGGGACTTAAACTATCGGTCCCAAGCGTAGGTTACATGAATGGAAAGTGGCGGGGGGCGAGGTTTATATATATGGGACCCAATCACATCGGAAAGTTTGATGCGGGTCTTTCAATCAACCCATTATGAATTCCCCCGATGCGATTGCGCAATCGGGGCTTTTTAATCTAACCATTTTCATTTTAACACGTGACTTTGGCATATTAGATCAAAACTTTGGAAAACAGGGTTTTTTGTATTCACAAAGGAAAAAATGGATCGAAAATGGATTTTTCAATGTTTTAAGCGCCGAATTGCGGGCCCTTGGGTTGTATGGAGAAATAATATGATTAGGGGTTATGAACACGGGGCTTAATCGCATCGGAGTTTTTGTAATGGCAAAAAGACTTGCGCACTTGGATTTTTGTGATGCAATAAGCGTTGAAAAGGGTTAGCGCTTGGTTCCAGCCCCAAAGCGTATGGTGGGGAAGTGGTTAGGACTCAGCCCAAGGGGGCTTAAGCCCATAGTAATAAAAACTTGTTTTTTATGAAAATTTTTAGAGTTTTCAATGGATTTGGGGGTTTCGGTATAGTTTAAAAATGAGTTCTAAACTATATAAAGAGGATTTTCACAGATGGGAGAAGGGAAACCATGAAAGTAGAGGAATTTTATGGAGAAAAAGAGGAGTAAATGAAGGTTAGTTTTGGAAGAGGGGGAGGGGAAAAATGATGGTTTTGCAGCATTTTTTCACTCATGGAAACAGCAGAAATTCTGAGTATAAAATAGGAACAATAATGAAGATTTTGGACAGAGGCATGAGGCCTTCAAGAGTCTTCAAGAGCCAACACTTTTTAGCAATAAAAATTGTTTCTTGAAGGCTCAAAAAGTCTTAGCCACCTTTTTCTATAACAAATTTTATAGGTGGCTAACACAAGGGAAACTCATCAAAGGTAATAGAGGTTTCAGGGAAGGGTTTAACAACTTTTTCCTTCATGTTTACATTTTAGAGATTCAAATGAATGGAATGACGAAAATAAATTTGCTAGTTAGAAACTGTGAGGTAGAAATTTGAAATAGCAATAGGTGTCTCGTTCCTATATTCTTCCTCAATGTTTCAATAATATGAATGAACTCGCAATGTTGTATTGTTAAAACATGTGTTTCAAATAAGGACAAAAAAAGTCATCATTTTTTCTAAATTTTATTCTCAATTGAAGAGAGTATTTTAATCATTTTTCCAATTGTTAAAGTAGAAATGAATGAAGCTAACTCGGTATATCAAATCGAATTTTATAATTTATAATCAGATTTGATTAAATTTACTTGAATATCCAGAATATCTGATACGATGAAATTGTGTATGTTTTTAAGCATGTTACAAAATCTTTATTGCGAAGATGTTGGTTGCTATTGGTTCACTGGACGGATGGGATGCAATATTATCAAGAAAGAAAGAATTTTTTTGTCATTTTAATTTTTAACTTTAATTCCAGCAATCAAGATTTATTACCTACAATCTCATGTATTTATAGAAGTATCGTTAAATTTATCTAAATTTTTGAGCCGCTTTTGACTGAACCGAATCAGGAGAGAGCCGCTTATCCCTCGACTCTTCCTCATTATCACCTAATTATGTGTAGGGAGTCGAAAGCTTTCCGGTTTGTTCCCGTTCAGAGTCACTTCACTGGTCAACGTCTGGCAAAAAATCTTTCCAAACCATCCATCTCCAGTCGTATCGCGTGAGCCACTCGATATTGTCTGATGATAAGTTGTTCACGTCGTCTGCAATGGGATTCACGTTTTTCTTCAACACAACGTACGACATACACGCTGGAACTCCCCTTTCAAAAGTCGACACGGCATCATTGCCGCTGTCGTTGTCGTAGGGTTTCAAGACCATTTGAAAAACCGGCAGTCGCTGACAGTCAGAGGAAACCGCGGGGTGGGAGCGAAGCTTCTGGAAGATCTGGCGCGCTGGAACAAGAAATTTATCGGCATCCTCGTCTAGGTTTGCCAAGTTTATCCAACTGCTATTTTGCATCTTTCTATAAGCTCGATCGCGCAGGCTCGAAAAACAGGAGGTTTTATTGTTACAAGGGAGGAGAGTGTTCCAGAAGCTCTTGGTGCTCTCATAAGTCTCGCCATGTAGCCAGAAGATATGGAGTTGGTGTTGCAGATACGTTAAGGTCCACTAAATCTAGGTTGGCCACGAACGAATTGATTTCAGTAAACTCGCGTTTCGTGCTTCTTTATTTGGTTGCGTTATATTTGCTATTGTCCATCCACTGCTTAACAACACGGCTTATGCTTTGTCACACCTGTTGAATTATGTAACGAAACGTCACGATGTGCCTATGCTTTGTCATACCTCCTGATCAGTGATCAAATGTGAAAAAATTTGAACGGCGGGTTTTAATTTCAATTAGAAGGGCATATATTTATGTCACTCTTTCATAATGAAAAGCTTAAAAAAAATATTGAAAAGCTTATAAAATATATATATTTCATTTGACAACGGTATATCACCTTTACATTTCATTTTCAGAAAAATAAATTAATTAATTAATTAATTAAAAATTAAAAAATAAAATAAAATAAAATCAACAATCTTTGTGTTAATAAAAAATTGTTACATATAACAGAATTTTCAAAATATATATCATTTCCTAATATATCCCTTAATTTTATTCTCATCAAATAGTTCCATATCTCTCTTTTTTTACCATTGTTGTTTAGTTTGGTTTCTTCACTAGATGTAACACAATGCACCTTAACTACCACACTCTGCACTTGTGGGACTTTTTGAGCAAAACAAAACGGAAACTAAACTAGACAATCAAACACCCAGCATAAACAAACATGAAACAACAGAGATTTAACGTGGTTCACCCAACCAATCTGGGCTACGCCCACCAAACAGGGGCATCGACAATCTCATTCAGCAAAAGGAGAATTACAACAGAAAAGTTTTTCATCTGCACATCTCTTCCACTCACCTCACATTCCTCATCATGCTCATTTGCCTCTATGGGCTTACATTTTATAGCTGGGAGTAGAAACTGAATCATAAATTCACTCACAACAAAAATAGGCTGCAATAACTCCACATCAGGATTAGATGGAGTCAATTTAGCAACAAATCCTATTGTTGTCACATTCATGATATTTTCTCCAAAATTAATTAAAATAAATCTCAACAATCTCCACCTTGACAAAAATTAGCCTGATACCCTATTCCATTATTATTGTTATCTTTTATGCAAGCCAAGAGAAGCCAGACACCATCGTAGCTTCTCTAACAACACTGGTTTCATGAACATGTCTAAACAGTTTTCCTTTGTATGCACTTTTTCAAGAGAGACACCCCATTCGGTGATAACCTGTCTTACAAAATGGTACTTAATAGGTATATTCTTTGATTTACTATGATAGGCTAGATTTTTAGCCAAGTGAATTGCACTTTGACTATCACAAAATAACTTAATGTTGTCCTGTAACCTACCAAACTCACCAAACAAACCTTTCAACCAAACCGCTTCTTTGCAGGCATGTGAAGCAACTATGTATTCTGCTTCTGTAGTGGATAAAGCAACAATGTTTTGTAGCTTTGACATCTAGCTTATAGCTCCACCTGCAAGAGTAAAGATATATCCTGAAGTTGACCTTCTCTTATCCAAATCACCTACAAAATCGGAATCAACATATCCGCAAACAAATTTACTACTTCTGTTATAAGTGATACAATAATCACTTGTGCCTCTCAGATACCGAAGCACCCATTTCACTGCTGACTAGTGTTCTTTTCCTAGATTTTCCATATACCTACTGACAACCCCAACTGCACGTGAAATATCTGTTCGAGTAAAAACCATCACATACATCAAACAACCTACTACATTGGCATATGGAATTCGAGACATATATTCCTTTTCTTCATTTGTGTTAGGACATAAACTTGAAGAAAGCTTAAAATGGGAAGAAAAAGGGACTGAAACAGGCTTCACATTGTTCATACCAAACCTCAAGAGTATTTTCTCAATATACTTCTGTTGTGATAGCCACAAATTACCATTGCTCCTGTCTCTGAAAATCTCCATGCCCAAAATCTGTCTTGCTGCTCCTAGATCTTTCATATCAAACGTCCTAGCCATCTGAGCCTTTAATATGTTGATCTCTGTTATGCCTTTTCTTGCTAAAAGCATACCGTCAACATATAACACTAAGATAATGAACATGCGATTACTCAAATTCTTAAAGTAAACACAATGATCATATTCACTTCTTATATAATTTTGACTCATCATGAAAGAATCAAATTCTTGTACCATTGTCGAGGTGACTGCTTCAGACCATACAATGATTTCTTGAGCCTGTAGACAAATTTCTTGTTGCGATTTTGAACAAACCCTTCAGTTTGTTCCATGTAAATCTCCTCATCTAAATCTCCATGTAAAAATGCATTTTTAACATCTAGTTGCTGTAATTCTAAATCAAGTAAAGCAACTAATGATGACACAATCCGAATTGAAACAATTTTTGCAACTGGTGAAGATATCTCATGAAAGTCAATTCCTGCTTTCTGAGAAAAACCTTTCATGACCAGCCTCGCTTTGTACCTATCTTCTGTATCATCAACACCCCTTTTAAATTTGTAAACCCATTTACATCCCACAGTTTTTTTGTCTTTAGGAAATTCCACCAAATCCCATGTGGCATTCTTGTCTAATGCCTTCATCTCGTCCTTCATAGCTTCTTTCCACTTATTACTGTTAGAACCTTCTATAGCTTCCTGATAGCACAAAGGTTCATCATCATTAGCTGTTAAAGAAACTGAAGTAACATAATCATCATACCTTTTAGGAGGACATCTGATTCTCGTGGACCAAAGATGTTTCTGGTACTTCCACAATTTGTTGATTATTATCTATAGGAACTTATTCATGATATGTATCTGAAACATGTTCATGATCTGCATATGAAACTTGTTCATCTGGACTATCATCAATATTCGAACTGGTTTCAAACTGAATATGTTGAAACTTAGGTACATTATCCTGTTTCAATTTCATATCTACATCTGGATTATTGAGTGAAGATTCATTGAATTTAACATCTCTGTTAATGATGATCTTGTGAGTAGTAGGATCCCACAACCTGTATCCCTCAGTCCCATCACCATATCCAACAAAGATATATCTTTTTGATTTAGGATCTAATTTAGAAAGCTGATGTTTCGGAATTAGAGCATATGCATCACAACCAAAAAACTTTCAGTTTAGAATAATCACAAGGATGACCTTTCCATACCTCTTGAGGAATTTTACATCCTGTTGCAGTTGATGTTGATCGATTTATCAAGTAAAAAGGCGTATAAACCGCTTCTGTCTACAATTCCTTCTGCAAATTGGTGTTACTAAGCATACTTGTTGCTCTCTGTAAGAGAGTCATGTTCATGCGTTCAGCAAATCCATTTTGCTGAGGAGTATATACAATAGTTTTATGTCTTTCGATCCCAGCGTCCTTGCAATAATTATCAAATTTCTTTGAAGTAAACTCACCACCATTGTCAATTCTTAAACATTTAATGGTTCTTCCAGTGATGTTTTCAACTAATGCTCTAAACTATTTGAAAACTGTGAATACATTATACTTTTTATTTAACATATAGACCCACACGTTTCTCGAGAAATCATCAGTAAAAGATACAAAATATGACGATCCTCCATATGAGGTTATAGGAGATGGACCCCAAACATCAGAATGGATATAATCAAGGATTCCCTTACTAGTATTTTTTCCAGTTTTAAACTTCTGCTTGCTTTGTTTCGCATATAGACAATGTTTGTAGAAATCTAACTTAGAATATTTTAAACTAGGAAGTCACTTACAATCAGATAGAATTTTTAATCCTCTTTCTCTCATATGGCCCAACTGTTGATGCCACAGACGAATAGAATTACTGTCGTTTTCAGATACTGTAGAAGCATGATCTGACTCTATTCTTCCTTCTAACTGAAAAATATTTCCAACCTTCTTTGCTTTCCTTACTAGTAAAATTCCTTTATAAACTTTCATTACTCCACCTTGAATAAAGGTTTTATATGCATTTGTGTCTAGCACTCCTAGTGAAATGAGGTTTTTTCTGAGTTCAGGCACGTGTCTTACATGAGTTAATATTTTATTTGTCCCATCAAACATTTTAATTTGGATGCTTCCAATTCCCACAATATTACATGAGACATCATTTACTATGTAAACAACTCCATCATTGATTGATTTATATGATTTAAACCACTCTCTATGAATGCACATGTGATTTGACGCACTAGAATCTAACAACCAATGTTGATCATGATTAGACAAACTAACTAATAACACTTCATCACTCATACCTGAAACGGATGCGGAACCTATATTTGTCGTGTTTTCTTCTTTCTTTTATGTCGAAGAGTCTCCTTTGGATGTTTGCTGTCTCTTCCAACAGTCCTTCTACAAATGTCCTGATTTGCCACAAAACCAACACTTTACCTTACTCTTCTTCCCTTTCGATTTTGACCGCGAGTTGTTGTGCTTACTAAAGCGTCTTTCTTTAGAACGACCTCTGACCATCATTTCTTTTGATGTAGAGGTTTCTAAATTTGACCTTTTCCTTGTTTCTTCAGACAGCAAAGCTCCAACAACATCATCAAACTCAAGGGTTTCTGATGAACTAAGACTTATAGAAGTAACAAAATGATCCCATGACTCGGGCAACGAGCATAATAAATTTACAGCTTTATCTTCAGATTCAAATTTTACTTCTATACTTTCTAACTGCACCAAGAGAGTATTAAAGGTATTCAAATGATCAGTTATCATCGTACCTTCCTTCATGCGCAAGCTGTACAACTGTCACGTCAGAAGAATCCTATTGGTTAAGGATTTTTTCATGTACAGCTTTTCAAGCTTTGTCCACAAACCAGCAGCAGTTTTCTCTGACACGATGTTAAAAAAAACATCATCTGCCAAACACAATTGAATGCCGCTCAGTGCTATTTCATCCATGTCATTTCATTCGTTATCTATCATGGTGTAACGCTGTTTGGATTTTCCCAACAGCGCCTTTGCCACACCTTGTTGCACGAGTAGATCATGCATCTTCACTTTCCAGATCTCGAATTTGTTTTTCCCATTGAACTTCTCGATCTCAAATAGAGCACTTTGTGTTTTTGCCATGTTTAATAGCTTGTGTCACAAAATCTCCAATTTCAAATCTTAATAAATGAAGTTTTTTTTTTATCAAAATTATTAATTTTGATTAAAAAATGCCCTTGCCTTATAAAAAATGCCCTTCACCTATAAAAAATGCCCTTGATAAAAAATGCCTTAGGCCCTTAATAATGGTATACTAATATGTGGCATTATTACAATAATCGATTTAAAAAAAAAAAATGCCACCATTATCAATATAATCGATTTAAAATATTGCATATCGATTTTCAATATAATCGATTTTTAAAATAATTCAAATCGATATATAAAAATACAAAATGATTTTTAAAACTCAAAAAACAAATCGATTTTTTTAAACACAAATTATATTATTGCATTTCAATGTAAATCGATTTGAAAGAAGCCACCACCATTCAAAAAACTACCACCGTTCAACGTTGCTTCACCAATACGCTCTGCACTCAACAATCTCGCAGATGAATAGCAGGATGCCAGCAAGACTTCCTGTCCATCGACAGTCTTCACGCAAGCTACCTCCCTCTGCGTGTTTGAAACTCCAACTAACGGAATTCAACGCACAGCAACTCGCTCGAAGGCTCGACGACTCAACCTCTATAACTATATTTCGTGGAAATTCAAACTTATCTCTTCCACAATTCCTGTCAATATTTTCTCATGTGTTGTGGCTCCTCACGGTGCTGAAAAACCTCCAGTATTCACAGCTCATGACTTACAGAGATTTTCACAGTTGTCTCAACAGATTCGGGCCTCACAAAATTAACGCAGCAGCAAGGGAAGGTATAACCTTGACCTCTGCCTCAATTCTAACAACAGCCCTCACAAAATGTGAACTCGTCTTCTGACTTGCACAGTAAACCAATGTTAAAAAAAAAAACAGTGCCTGCTGTCCACACAATCAACGCAGATCGACCTCCTTCCACGAGCACCTCAGCGTTGTTCCCTACTCTGCCATTAAAGTCCACAACGGGATCCTCGATCCAGTTTACGCGAAGTTCAACGTGATACCTCTAGGTCCCGGCGCTATTCAAGCTCCGATACCAATTGTTGAGCAAAACAAAGTGGAAACTAAAATACAAAATCAAACACACAACATAAAAAAACATGAAACAACAGAGATTTAACATGGTTCACCCAACCAATCTGGGCTACGCCCACCAAACAGGGGCATCGTAAATCTCATTTAGCAAAAGGAGAATTACAACAACCGAGTTTTTCATCTGCACATCTCTTCCACTCACTCACATTCCTCATCATGCTCATTTGCCTCTACGGGCTTACATTTTATAGCTGGGAGCAGAAACTGAATCATAAATTCACTCACAACAAAAATAGGATGCAATAACTCCACATCAGGATTAGATGGAGTCAATTTAGCAACAAATCCTATTGTTGTCACATTCATGAGATTTTCTCCAAAATGAATTAAAAGAAATCTCAACAGGACTATACTAGAGAACCTTTTTGAAACTGCAAGACATCATCACAACCCCTTAGTATCACAAAATTTGTTGAATATAAGCAGCACATGTGAATCTAGGAGCTTGTAAAAATTGTCTACCGATGAATTAAACCCTATGTTTGGATCAATATAGATTAATTCTTCAATATAACGCATAACCACAAAAAACTCAATTGATTTAGGACTTGATCTGAAACTGCTTCACAATCAAATGCAAATCTTCAAATCTTTGATACATCTTGAATCTCATGAATTATCAGAATTAGTTACACAAAATCTCATATTGTTTTTTCTAGTAGGATTGGAATGATAAATGAATGGCTTTGATAAGTTGAATTTGAATATATGAATGGATTTGATAACTTGAATTTGAATTTGAATTTTCAAGCAGATATGGTGACCCTATTCAATGTTATTTAACAACCCCACCAAACTCAAAATTAATTATCTTAAATTTTATGTTGGAGTTGATGGCACTGTAGTTCTGATCATATAAGATAATAGAAGAGGCGTATCCCCTAAAGAATTAATGATCCATTAAAAGGCCAAATTTAATCCAGGGGACCGAGTTAGTCACTCAGAAGGGTTGTGTTTTGTAGCTGATCTATTTATTGTCAAGGTCGAATCCTTCTAGGCTTGATTGGTACAAAGGAATTGTGCAAAATTTTGAGGCCGAGTTGAAATTTTCCCTTTCTATTCGTTATTCTTGAATATTGGATCAGCAAGGGTATTCTAGACCTCTGAAGATTAAGGAAGGAAAATAGATTTCATGATAATTTGTTGTCACCATTGAGGTTGAATATAGAGGGATTAATTCACCTAGAAAATTGAGCCAAGATCTCCTCTAGGAGACACACCTATTCCCTAGAAGAGAGTTCCAAGTTCCAAGCTTAAATTCCAGAAGGGAAATCGAAATTATTCTGAGCATATTTCAAACGTCCTCATATCAGTTTTAGAGTGGCCAAGTGCACTCTCTCAGAGGACAAGCGCATTTACATGTCATAGTTACCTATCCAAATCCAATATAAATAGGTCTAAATTTTCCATGAACATGCCACATAAACAATGGAGGAAATCTCAATGTCATGAAGCATCAGATCTTAGTAAGAAACCAAGAAGGAGTTGTGGTATCTTAACTTCAGTAGTCCTTATGAATCAACTATAAGGCTATGTATTAATGGAAGCACTTTCCTTTTTTACTATGCTAGGCTCCTCCCTCCTTCTGAGATTCCTCTTTTCTCAAATCTATATTAAGGATTTAAATATTCTAGAAATAGTTCTTAACAAGTGAGACCAACGCTTATGGAATCTCCCATCAGTAAATCAAACTTTGAGAGACAAAATTCCAGCTTCAAGAGGCCTCCATAGATCTGAGGTAGAAGATAAGTTCAACGAAGCAAAATGTGTTATCATATCCCAATTGGTTGAAGTCTATATTCACGTTTCAAAGGTGGTGCGTCCCATCCCATGGGAGCTCAGGTGGAACATGTCGCCATCTGAGGTAATGGTTGGATCATTCAAATTCATTACTGAGATGGTATAGTATCTCATCCGAGATGGTTACCTGATTCAGAGTTGGATACACAATCTCGCTCTCACCTTCTAGATGGACCCCAGCTAGGCCTGGATACACGCAATATACCCTTCCCACTATCTCCCTCTCACCAGAGCTACATCCGAGGTAATTTATGCTTGGATCATGCTTATTTTCTCAGAAAAATCCAACTCAATTCACTCAGGTCATTTAGAGAAATATATGGCTTTGCGGAGATGACAACCAAGTTGTTTTATATGAACCAAATTGAAAGGGATCATGTTTTTTTATATTACTAGCAAGGGTTTTTTTTTCTTACCCAAATCGATAGGGATTTCGATGGGGATCATGCGTCTATGGATCACTAACTAAGGTACATTAGATCATCCCATCACAAGGTACGCGATCTGATCTAAATCCATGGGTCACGATATAACCTATGCATGATCTCACTAGCACCTTTGCACGATATAACCTATCCCCTAGAGCTTTCGAACACTTCAGACTCTGCTCCAAAAGGCACCCTTCTAGAAGATACTCTATTGTAGGGTACTGTAGATAGAATTTGGTTGACATAGTAACAGGTGATGAGAAGTAATTTTGACAATCATGCCAAAGCAATATTGAGGAAATATAAATCATATGGATTTGTGTCTCAGTAGGTCAGTTCCTCTATATCACTTTATGTAGCTAAGCACCACCTAGTGTTTCCTATGAATGTTCGAGTTTGATATGCATAAATGTTGTTTTAAAAAAAAATAACACCATATTTAGAGAGAAATTATGCATAAATATTTCCCAAGTGGAAATACTAAATGGATCACGATTCATAATGAAGCAGACTACACAGAATGTAAACTAGCTATATCAAAATAATGTAATTAGTTCTCATTTTAAAAGTCATAAAGGGATGAATCGATGTTCCCTTTTCTAATAAAAAAACATTATTTATTTTTGAATTGGTTTTTCCTTTAATATCATCTTCCAAATATGAAACAGTTAATATATAGCACTGTTCAAACTCAACATGAAACCCTTAATAATATCAAACCCTAATATGTTATAGATCATGTAGTATCAAGATGGAAAGAACGAGATTACTGTAACAGTAAGTAGTAAAGGAGGGATGTCTCAAATTATTTTTCCCTGCTTTTATTGTAATTATGTGCATAGTTCATTATTCCTTTTATTTTAGTTTCCTTCCTTAATGAGGCAAACTCTTTTACATTTCCAGAGTTCGTGTAGAAGTGAGGGAAGTTGAGGTGAAGTATAGTTGATGAACTTAAGCAAAAATGTAAGAATGTAAGGAAAGAAATCAAATTCCAAAAGCTTGTAAAACAGAAAGGATTGAAGCATAAAAAAGTGAAGACGACAAAATGTCGATCAACAAAGTTGTCACTACAAAGAAAAAGCTGAGATTGAGGTTGAATTTGCAGCATACCTGGTTGTTGTTTTTTAGAGTTCAATTGAGGAAACTGTCGACTCCTGAATCCCGAGTATGAATGTGAAACAGAGGATTTAAGAATGGATATTTCACTGGAATAGATTGTAGTTCTTCTTCTAAGGTCAAAAAGAGGATTTAGGAATGGCTCTTTCGCTGCAATAGATTGTAGTTCTTCTTCAACCTAATGAAAAAAGAAAATCCTTCACATAGGAAACTTGGCTATCAGTCACTGTTGAGCCTGCAACTGCCATTATAATGGTTGGTTTGGAGTTGGAACTAACGATGAGTATGATTGTCTATCATCCTTACATGCATGGTCATCCATCGTGATGATGACAATATTCAAATTATTTAAAAATTTCTTTTTGCAGATGAGTTTCACATATCTATGGCTCTTCAGCGTATGGAAATGGATCTCAAAAGCATCACTAACATGAAAATGGTAGAGAAGGTATAAGTTCTTGGAATAAGATTCCCAAAGTTAGGTGAAGAAGTTATAATGGACCCAATCGAAAGGGCTTCCAAGGTCCTAGGTTCGAGTATAGGGCACACAAATATGATGGGTTGTTCTTTTTCAGGTGTGAAGGTAGAGTCTAAGATAGATGGGCTTCGGGAAAACATTGGGTATACTGTAAAAGCCTCTGATTTATTATCCCATGTTGCACAGAGGTTGGGGTAGATGGAGAGAATTATGGCAGTGGTTCAAGACCTGGAATATCTCATTTGGCTTCTGAGGATCTGCAATATTATAACCCCTCGGATTTAGCAGGCTGGATCGAATCAATGTTCGAGGAGCTTAATCCAGGCACTGACATGGTTGTTTCGTTTGGGTACAAGGGATCTCTGATCAATTCTTCACAGGTTTGTAAACTGATTTAGGATGATCCCAGTCTTTTTGCTATGGACTTGGTGTTCATTCAAGAATATGGCTTGCAATTTAATGGAAGCCAAGCATCTGACCCTCAGGGTTTTTCACCGAATTTTGATCCCTCTGTTAGATGCAATATTTTCTCTGGATTGGCTCTACGTTCTGAGGATTCTTCCATTCACATGAATTATAGGGGTAGAGCTTCAGTGCCCAGTCCAGCGACAAGGGTTTGAGTCTCTCTAATACCTGCTTGGGAACCACACAACAAAGTATATATAACAGAGCACAAGAATCAGGGATTCGTGTGGTGCACTTGCTTATGGGATGCACGAAGGATATACAGAGAAACGATTTGAAGGTAGCCAGCGATTTGGTCTGATAGATTTGAATGATGGTGAACTCTAACCCCTATGGAGTAATGGGAAAAGTAGCTTCGGACTTCGTTGAAGCTTTGACGCGACGGATTTCTAGATTGAATGAGGCAAAATCCATTATGTCACAGGCAGATGCACAATCCTAGATTCTCTACCACCATTTCCACAAGGTTTGCCCTTATCTCAAGTTCGCTTATTTTACTGCAAACCCTACCATTCCTGAAGCCTTTAAACTTTGGAAAATTGAAAATCAAAAACATCCCGCCTCCAGCGCCTTTTTCATTAACCTTCTTCAATGCTGCAACTACCTCCAAACAGTGAAAACAACCCAATTAAATCTAGTCACTGGTGGTGTTATTGGCGTTACTGCATACCCTAGGAAGTATATACGTGTCGTGGACTCATGGGTCGTCACCCTGTGGTGATTGGTGATAAGTAAGAATTCAGCGAATTGGAATTTGGTAATGGAAATTTCTAGATTGTAATAAATAAAATTTGAATTTTAAAAGTGTTCCCCGAAGTGACAGCCCTTCTTAGGACATTTCATAATATTATTCTAATTTTTTTTTAAACTTGTAAAACTCAAATTTTAAATTTTTTTTTACGTATAAAATTTGCTGAGTACTTCTGTGACGTGCCAGAGACCCTTTGAAGGGCTCCAACATGTTCAATTTTGAACACTGATCACGATGTTTCATATTAAGTTGTGTGGTTTAATAGCTTTGGTGTTTGCAAAGTTAAAATAATTCCAATACCATACATACAAATAAGAAATAAAATGTACATCAAAATAAACAATTATATATATATATAATAAAATTAAAATAAAAACAATTTTAAAATAAATTAAAGTAATTTAATAAACATTTAAAACACATCCAAGTTTTTATGCAATATAAACATTTTTTAATAATTTGATTTAAATCACTTTAGTGTTACTCTATAATAAAATTTGTTTAAAGAATTTTTAAATAAAAATATGATTAGAATTTTTTTTAAATAAAAATAATTTGACAAAGCATTTAAAAACATTTATTAACACTTTAATTTAAATCGCATTACCATTCCTGTACAATATAAAGTATGATTTTTAGAACTTAAATATCACAATTATAGTAGGGTAATCCATTATCATTAGGAATGATCCGATCATGACCATTCTTGAATTTGGTGGAATGATGATTTTATTAATTTTATTTTGAATATTGCCCCGAGGAAGTTGACGATATTTTAAAAAGGCCTTCTCTAAGGTTACTAGTGGGTGAGTATTTATATATGTCATGTTTCTTAAGATTTAATGTTTATTCATTATTAGTTAATTATAATTTTGAATAGTTAAAAATTTTCTTGGGAGTTAAGTTTTTAATTTTTTTCTTCAATTAACGATATGGTTTTCAAAACTTTTTCCTATTACTAATATCTTTATTTAGAGGTGGGGTATGCCTTCAATAGACTATGTATTATTGTTGAGGTGTTTTATTAAGCATTAATGATTAAAAATTTTATTTAGAACTTTACTCTAACTGTGTATAAGGCCTCAAGACCTATATACATTTTTGGGCTAACCATGTATAAAGCCTCAAGATCCATATATAGTGTTTAAAAACTCTTCATCACACTGACATATGCAATTGGAGGTTGAAGGGCTGATGTTGCCTTCAAGAAGTATTATGTGGTGATTTGAGTCATTCTTATTTGTTTTATAAAATACAAATAAGGAAATGGTTTTCAGGCATCACAATTTATATGAAAATTTTATTAAAAAAATTAAATAAAGTCATTTACATGTGGAGAGAATTCAATTGTATGGTCTACATATTTTTTATATAGGAATCATATGGAAAAAATTGAATAAAAAATAAAATTGTATTTTTATCTCTTAGAGGTCATTCCTCAAATATAAGAATACTATTTACAATGATATTGTTTTTTTTTCTTTCTTAGAGTGTAACTAGTTCAATTATTTATCTTTTTAAAAGCAATGAAAATATAGTACTATTTTACATGAATCACTTCATTGTCCAATCAAGAGAAAAGCAACTATTTAAAACCTCCAAAAATACAAATTTTTATAAAGGAAATATATCATACTAGAATGTTTTGGCATAAGAATTATAAGCATAATGATTGGTGCATATGTGCATTATGATGCAAAAAAAAAAAAACATTTTGA
This sequence comes from Pinus albicaulis, assembly GCA_034641835.2. Lineage (NCBI taxonomy): Eukaryota > Viridiplantae > Streptophyta > Pinopsida > Pinales > Pinaceae > Pinus > Pinus albicaulis. The sequence continues at coordinate 1,460,485,539 of CM076570.1, forward strand.
ATAAATACTAGAATGATTTTACATAAGAATTATAAGCATAATGATTGATGCATATGGGCATTATCATCCAAAATACCATATGCACTAGATAATTAAAATATATATATATATATACCAATCAAGTGGAGCAAGCAGTGAATGCAAGCAAAAAAAGAAGGTAGTGAATGCAAGCAAGTGGAGTAGGTAGAAAGAAGATCAATAAGTAGAGTCATGGAAGATTGGTAGGTATAGTTTGTAAATCCAAGCAACACAAAATGGGGAGCTAATTCAAATTTGAGTTTTTTAGATACATAGAAAATTTGTAGATATTGTTTGTAAATCCTAGTAACAAGAAAATGAAAATCTCATTCAAATTAGATTTATTTCACTTTTGTAAATAACAAAAAAAATTCATAACATCCATAATATTTATATCTTCAATACCTACTACTAAAATGCAATTTCAATAAATAAATAACACATAAATGCATGACCTGGAAATGAATAAAATTCTACTTTATAAAAATGATAATATTTTTTTTAACTATCATAATTGTTAATATTCTTTTTGCAGTTTTCAAGTTTCTATAATTAAAATAATTTATTGATAAAAAAATCCACATAGGTAAGATAGCCACCGACAATACCAGGTTAGTGGCTCCAAAACTTTGACAAGATCAATAAACAATATTCTTATTTTTTAATTGTCAAATAATATATGGAAAAATAAAACAAAACATCACATAACCAATATAATATATTATGAAAAAAATCTTCTTTCAATTGAAAAAATATACGATATTTTTTCATTTCGAAATTGACAACAGCATTCGATATTTTCTTTCAAATTTGACAACTTTTTTCCCTCTGATAAAATAATTTTGAGCCATAGGAAGAAAACAAATATACGTATATTCATCTGCAGAGCAGGATTTCACGATTGCTGGCACGGATCCCTCCAGGCATCTAGCCAACCGAAGGACTGATTATCAAAATGTTGACAGGCGTGGAGACGTAGGAGATTTTGTGGCCATGGATTGCGAGATCCTTTCAGAACTCTTAAGAATGCATCGATCAGGTGAATCTGTTCAACTATGGATGGTAGAGTATCTACTAGAAACCTTAAAAAAAATTATATTTAAAAAATTTAAAGATTTAGGAATATTAATTATATTAATTAGTAATTTATAGGTAAAAAAACCTCATGCCTATACTTTAATACTAAATATATAATCATATTTATGTTGGAATTTAATTTCCAACTGCCCAGAGAAGTCTGCAGGACAGGGAGTTAATGAGAAAGAATTGAACGGCAGCGAAGTTAAGTTTGATGGGAATTTAGACAGCCGGGAAGAGCTGCATCCTATCTGCAGCAACCACCAGCATTAAAACCTTCACCAAACAAATTAAACTCAGAAATTTACCGCCAGATTGAAAGGGCCACGTGGAGAAAATATATTGGATCGCGTGAATTTGGAGGAAATCTGAAAACACAAAAACCGGACCCGAAAACAATTGAGGTGGAATTAATTAGAAATTCGCGTCACAAATATGGGTGACGTCAATGGGCCATTTTGGAATGCGAAAAGATCATTCCATTTGGTTGAATGATTGTGTTGAAGTCCAGCAAAAGGATTTTTAATGTTTTGTTATGGTTTAAAAACATATGCAACGGAATCAAGTTTTAAAACGATTTGCATACATATGTTTTAACATAAAACAAAAGGGGTTGTGAATGTAATTTTAATTTACTGTGTAATATTTTTTATTAAAATTTTATTTACACAGCAGTATGTATAAAAAGGTAAAAGTCAGATTGTAAAAGGTGAAGAAGTTTTACATACAGCAGAGTGTGAAATGAGTGATTGCACAGCAGTGCGTTTGTTTATTTTGAAGAAGTGAACCGAGTATTTTCTGTGTGAGACAGAGAAGAGTGATTTGGACACTGTGTGTGAAGTAGTTCCATCCTTTTGTAATCTTCCAGCAGTGAAAAGTTTTTAGACTGTAATAGATTTTTATTTTTAATGAAATAGAAGAATTTTTGTGCAACCTCTGTCTACCAGCAAGCAAATTTTATTTGTATTTCTCTGTGTTAAAAGGAGGGAATTTCTATTCTCCTGTGTGTTTGGAATATTCAGAAATTCCAACATGGTATCGGAGCTAGTTTAGGCTCTTTGAAGGTTTCAAAAAAGCTGAAGAAGAAGACTTGTTGCAGTGATTTCTCCAGCAGTGTGAAAGCTCAACAGAGGTCAAAAAGTCAGGTATTTCTCAAAGAAATCAAAGTTGTTCTTTTGTTTAAAGAGTTTGTTCTTTCAGAGAAGGAGAGACAGTTTTTATAAGTTCAGTGTTCAGTTTAAGAGCAATGGCTGGACCAAGCACTGAAATGAGCATTGGAAATGTTCAGCTTCCATAATTTAATGGAAAGAATTATGATTATTGGGCCATTACCATGAGAGCCCTGTTTGTCTCACAAGACTTATGGGAGTTTGTAGAAGATGGTTTTGTTGAACCAGCTGATGAGCAGGCTTTTAATGCCTTAACTCACGCAAAGAAGGATTTATTGAAGAACAATAGAAAGAAGGATGCTAAGGCCCTCTTCTATTTGTATCAAGCTGTAAATGAGAGTGTGTTTCCAAGGATAGCAGCAGCTAAGAAATCCAAGGAGGCATGGGAAACTCTGAAAGTAGCCTATCAGGGTATGGAGAAAGTGAAGACAGCAAAACTTCAGTTGCTAAGAAGGGATTTTGAAACTCTTTTCATGAAAGAGTCAGACAGTGTTGACACATTTTTTACACATGTGATTGAGATTGCAAATCCGATAAGATCCCATGGAGAAACTCTTGAAGAAAGAAGAATTGTGGAGAAACTTTTGAGATGTTTACCCTCAAAGTTTGATGTTATTGTTACCACCATAGAAGAGACCAAAGATCTCTCACAGTTCATAGTGGATGAACTTCATGCCTCACTAATAACCCATGAACAGAGATTGAGCAGAGATGAAACCTCATCTCTTGAACATGCCTTCAAGACCCAGATGCCTTCAGGAAGAGGAAGAGGTCAAGGAAAAGGAAGAGGAAGAGGCAGAAGCCAGAACAGAGGTGGAAGGAACAGCCCTTCACATTCACATGGAAGGAGCAACAATGAAAGTCAGAACCACGGCCAATGCAACAGCCAACAAGGTGGACATCAACACCAACATGTTCATGGACAAAGGTATGACAAATCGAATGTCCAATGTCATTATTGCAAGAAATATGGGCACTATGCCAATGAATGTAGAAAGAAGCAAAATGACATGAAGAATAAGCAAAATGCTAATGTAGCAAAAGAGGAAAAGAACTCAAGTAATGTGCTATTAGCTTGTAATGTAGCACAAGACAAAGAAGATGATGTTTGGTTCTTAGATTCTGGATGTAGCAATCATATGACTAGCAACAGAGCAATGTTTGCCAATCTTGATGAAGAAGTCAAATCTGAAGTGACCACAGGGACTGATACTAAAATCTCTGTCAAAGGGAAAGGCAGAGTAAGTATTCGAGCAAGGAATGGGGAGCAAAAATTTGTCCCTGATGTGTATTATGTTCCAGGTCTGAAATGTAATCTTTTGAGCGTAGGGAAGCTCATAAACAAAGGTTACAATGTTATATTCAAAGATGATGTGTGCACCATAAGAGATATTCCTCCAAGTAAGAAAATTATTGCTGAAATTCAAATGACCAGCAATAGAATGTTTCCGCTCAAGCTCAACATTGACTTGAAGGGAAAAGGAAAGAGTATAGCAGCTGTAACACAAGAAGCCTTTCAGAAGGAAGAAAAGGATGAAAATTGGTTATGGCATTTGAGATTTGGACATCTCAATTTCGGAGGATTAAATTTGCTGCACAGAAAAGGAATGGTAAGAGGTTTACCACTGATAGAGAAGCCTGATAGCCTATGTGAAGGCTGCATCTTGGGAAAGCAACACAGAGAAAATTTTCCTTCAGGGAAAAGCATAAGGGCGAAATCACCCTTAGAAATCATCCACTCAGATTTATGTGGGCCGATGCAGACAGCATCAGTTTCGGGCAGCAATTACATGCTGACTTTCATTGATGACTTCACTCGAAAAGTGTGGGTTTATTTTCTGAAATATAAGAGTGAATTTTTTCAGAAATTTTGCCACTTTAAAGCTCTTGTAGAAAAACAGAGCGGGCAGTACATTAAAGTTCTCAGAACTGATAGAGGAGGAGAATATATCTCAAAGGAATTTCTGCGTTTTTGCAGAGAGAATGGCATACACAAACAGTTTACCACAAGGTACACACCACAACAGAATGGAGTTGCTGAAAGGAAGAATCGAACCATAATGGAAATGGTGAGAAGTATGCTCAAGGCAAAACATTTGGCGAATGAGTATTGGGCAGAAGCAGCAAACTGTGCTGCGTATATTTTAAATAGATGCCCTACAAAAGCTGTGATGAACAAAGTTCCAGAAGAAGCGTGGAGTGGCAGAAAACAGGGAGTCACCCACATGAGAGTTTTTGGATGTGTGGCATATGCACACATTCCTGACAAGTTGAGGAAGAAGTTGGATAGTAAGGGGGAGAAGTGCATTTTCCTTGGATATTGTGAAGATTCCAAAGGATACAGATTGTATAACCCATCCACAAAGAAGTTTGTGATAAGCAGAGATGTGCAATTCATTGAAGAGGAAGCATGGGATGGAAGCATTGAGAAAATAGTGAATGTTAAAACCTGTTTATCTCATGATGAGGATGAGGAAGATGTAGTTGAAATTAACAACTCATCCGTAGCACAACCTCCACCAGCACAAGGACAGCAAGGGACACCTCAAGCAGCAGCGAGAACACCCTTGAGAAGAATCGGGAGTGCATCTCCAAGCACACCACATGGAGCAGAATTGAGTGCTTCATCAAGCATGTCTACACCAAGTGAAAGAGGAACAAAGTTCAGAAGTATTAGAGAAATCTATGAACAAGGAGCAGAAAATGAAGGTATGAACTCCTTATTTTCTTTGTATTGTCAAGTTGATGATCCTATTCATTTTGAAGATGCTATTAGAGATAGAAAATGGACAGAAGCTATGGATGATGAAATTAATGCCATAGAGAAGAACAAAACATGGGAGCTGGTTGATCTCCCAGAAGGTAAAGAAGTTATTGGAGTTAAATGGGTCTATAAGACCAAGAGCAATGCTGAAGGAAAAATAGAGAGACACAAGGCCAGACTTGTTGTCAAGGGATATAAACAGAAGCATGGAATTGATTATGAAGAAACTTTTGCACCAGTTGCAAGAATGGAGACAGTCAGAGCAGTGTTGTCCATAGCAGCACAAAACAAATGGAAAGTATACCAGATGGATGTAAAATCTGCATTTTTAAATGGAGTTTTAATGGAATAGGTATATGTGGAACAACCTCTCGGATATGAGAAGAAAGGCCAAGAGAATAAGGTCTACAAATTGAAGAAATCTCTTTATGGGCTGAAACAAGCACCAAGAGCATGGTATAGTAGGATAGATTCCTATCTACTGGAAAATGGGTTTGAGAAGTGTGATGGAGAACCCACCGTCTACATCAAAGAAAAGGATGGTAAGATGCTCATTGTTGTTTTATATGTTGATGATGTAATATTCACTGGCAATGATGATTATCTCAGTGAAAATTTTAAAATAGTCATGAAAGATGAATTTGAAATGACTGACATGGGTTTGTTGAGATACTTCTTGGGAATAAAAGTAGAGCAAACTGAAAAAGGGATTTTTATATCTCAAGCAAAGTATGTGAATCAAGTTTTAGAAAGATTTAACATGCAGGAGTGCAAAGCTGCAATTACTCCCACAGTAATGAGATTGAAGTTGAGTAAAGATGACAGCAGCAAGGATTTTGATCCAATTTTATATAAAAGCATAGTTGGCAGCCTCATGTATTTGACTGCAACTAGGCCGGATATTATGCATGTTGTTAGTTTAATTTCTAGATTTATGGAGAAGCCAAAAGAAGCACATTGGCAGGCAGCAAAAAGAATTCTGAGGTATGTTAAAGGAACTAAAAGATTTGGTATTTTATATACAGCTTCAGAAAATTCAGAATTAGTTGGATACACTGACAGTGACTGGGCTGGAAGTGTAGATGATCGGAAGAGCACTTCCGGTTATGTTTTTCATATGGGTTCAGGAGCCATTTCATGGGCTTCTAAGAAACAGCCGATTGTAGCATTATCTACATCAGAGGCAGAGTATGTGGCAACTATAGCAGCAGCGTGTCAAGCAATTTGGATGAGAAGAATGTTGAGAAGTTTATGCCAAGAACAGATAAAAGGGACAGTGATTTATTGTGACAATAGCTCATCTATTGCATTATCTAAAAATTCAGTTTTTCATAAAAGAACAAAGCACATTGATGCCAAGTTTCACTACATCAGGGAGTTAGTGAACAATGGAGAAATAATTTTAAAACATTGCAGAACTCAGGAGCAGTTCACTGATATTCTGACCAAGCCATTGGGACGGAAGAGTTTTGAGTTTTTAAGGAAATGTCTGGGTATGACAGATAACCCGGCAGTTGAAATTAAGGGGGGGTGTTGGAATTTAATTTCCAACTGCCCAGACAAGTCTGCAGGACAGGGAGTTAATGAGAAAGGATTGAATGGCAGCGAAGTTAAGTTTGATGGGAATTTAGACAGCCGCGAATTGAATGCAGGAGCATTGGAAGAGCTGCATCCTATCTGCAGCAACCACCAGCATTAAAACCTTCACCAAACAAATTAAACTCAGAAATTTACCGCCAGATTGAAAGGGCCACGTGGAGAAAATATATTGGATCGCGTGAATTTGGAGGAAATCTAAAAACACAAAAACCGGACCCGAAAACAATTGAGGTGGAATTAATTAGAAATTCGCATCACAAATATGGGTGACGTCAATGGGCCATTTTGGAATGCGAAAAGATCATTCGATTTGGTTGAATGATTGTGTTGAAGTCCAGCAAAAGGATTTTTAATGTTTTTTTATGGTTTAAAAACATATGCAACAGAATCAAGTTTTAAAACGATTTCCATACATATGTTTTAACATATGTGCATTAGAATGTGGGCCCCAACGATTTTTATTTATTTATTTGTTTTAATGTGTTTTATATGTTACGACATATAAAAACAAAAGGGGTTGTGAATGTAATTTTAATTTACTATGTAATATTTTTTATTAAAAGTTTATTTACACAGCAGTATGTATAAAAAGGTAAAAGTTAGATTGTAAAAGGTGAAGAAGTTTTACATACAGCAGAGTGTGAAACGAGTGATTGCACAGCAGTGCGTTTGTTTATTTTGAAGAAGTGAACAGAGTATTTTCTGTGTGAGACAGAGAAGAGTCATTTGGACACTGCGTGTGAAGCAGTTCCATCCCTTTTTAATCTTCCAGCAGTGGAAAGTTTTCAGACTGTAATAGATTTTTATTTTTAATGAAATAGAAGAATTTTTGTGCAACCTCTGTCTACCAGCAAGCAAATTTTGTTTGTATTTCTCTATGTTAAAAGGAGGGAATTTCTATTCTCCTGTGTGTTTGGAATATTCAGAAATTCCAACATGGTATCGGAGCTAGTTTAGGCTCTTTGAAGGTTTCAAAAAAGCTGAAGAAGAAGACTTGTTGCAGTGATTTCTCCAGCAGTGTGAAAGCTCAACAGAGGTCAAAAATTCAGGTATTTCTCAAAGAAATCAGAGTTGTTCTTTTGTTTAAAGAGTTTTTTCTTTCAGAGAAGGAGAGACATTTTTTATAAGTTCAGTGTTCAGTTTAAGAGCAATGGCTGGACCAAGAACTGAAATGAGCATTGGAAATGTTCAGCTTCCACAATTTAATGGAAAGAATTAAGATTATTGGGCCATTACCATGAGAGCCCTGTTTGTCTCACAAGACTTATGGGAGTTTGTAGAAGATGTTTTTGTTGAACCAGCTGATGAGCAGGCTTTTAATGCCTTAACTCACGCAAAGAAGGATTTATTGAAGAACAATAGAAAGAAGGATGCTAAGGCCCTCTTCTATTTGTATCAAGTTGTAAATGAGAGTGTGTTTCCAAGGATAGCGACGGTAGAAATCGAGGAGGCATGGGAAATTTAATGAGACATCGAGGTATGGAAAGTGAAATCAATGAAACTTCGGTTGCTAGAAGGGATTTTGAAACTCTTTGCATGAAAGAGTCAGATAGTGTTGACACATTTTTTACATATGTGATTGGGATTGTAAATCAAATAAGATCCCATGGAGAAACTCTTGAAGAAATAAGGATTGTGGAGAAAATTTTGAGATGCTTACCCTCAAAGTTTGATGTTATCGTTACCACCATAGAAGAGACCAAAGATCTCTCACAGTTCACAGTGGATGAACTTCATGCCTCGTTGATAAATCATGAACAGAGATTGAGCAGAGATGAAAACTCATCTCTAGAGCACGCCTTCAACACCCAGATGTCTTCAGGAAGAGGAAGAGGCAGAAGCCAAAACAGAGGTGGAAGGAACAACCCTTCACATTCACATGGAAGGAGCAACAGTCAGAATCAAAGCCACGACCAATGCAACAGCCAGCAAGGTGGACATCAACACCAACATGCTCATGGACAAAGGTATGACAAAACCAATGTCCAATGTCATTATTGCGAGAAATATGGGCACTATGCCAATGAATGTAGAAAGAAGAAAAATGACATGAAAAATAAGAAGAATGCTAATGTAGCAAAAGAAGAAAAGAACCCAAGTAATGTGCTGTTAGCATGTAATGTAGCACAAGATAGAGATGATGATGTTTGGTTCTTAGATTCAGGATGTAGTAATCATATGACTGGAAACAGAGCAATGCTTGTCAATCTAGATGAAGAAGTAAAATCAAAAGTGACCACAGGGATTGATACTAAGATCTCTGTCAAAGGAAAAGGCAGAGTTAGTATTCGAGCAAGAAATGGTGAGCTAAAATTTGTTACGGATGTGTATTATGTTCCAGGTCTGAAGTGTAATCTTTTGAGCGTTGGTCAGCTCATAAAAAAAGGTTACAATGTAATATTCAAGGATGATGTGTGCACAATAAAAGATATACCTCCAAGCAAGAAAATCATTGCTGAAATACAAATGACCAGCAATAGAATGTTTCCACTCAAGCTCAACACTGACTTGAAGGGAAAAGGAAAGAGCATAGCAGCTGTAACCTGGCTGCTGAGAAGGAAGCAAATGATGAAAATTGGTTATGGCACGAGATTTGGACATCTCCAATTTCGGAGGATGCAAATTTGACTTCCATAAGATGGTAAGGAGGTTTACCATTGATTGAGGAAGCCCTAACGACCTATGTGGTGCATCTTGGGAAGACGGCCACCAGAAAATTTTCCATCGGGGAAAAGCATAGGCGAAAGCACCCTTAGAAATAATCCACTCGGATTTATGACGGAGGGCCGTCTGAGCAACATCTGTTTCGGGCCTTAATTACATGTGACCTTCATAGATGATTTCCTGAAAAAGTGTGGGTTTATTTTACGAAATACAAGAGTGAAGTCTTTCGAGAAATTTTGCCCTTTAAAGCTCTTGTAGAAAAGCAGTGGGGCGATATATTAAAGCTCTCGGAGCGATAGAGGGAGGTATATCTCGAGGAGTTTGCAAACAAGAGGAGTTTCTGCGTTTTTGCAGAGAGAATGGCATACACAAACAATTTACCACAAGGTACACACCGCAACAGAATGGAGTTGCTGAAAGGAAGAATCGAACCATAATGGAAATGGTGAGAAGTATGCTAAAGGCACTCTGAGTAAAATGATGACTCGGCAGCGTCTCCAAACAACCAAGGAGTGTGCATCGGCACCCTGTCTGAGTGCGAGCACTCAGCTCAGCACAAGAAGTTGGGCAGACTCCACCCAAAGGAGGCGGAGAGCTATAGACGATGCAGGAGCAGGTCGAACTATCCAAGAAAAACGCCATTGCAAACCAGACGAGCGGAGCGGGGTGGTGAAAAAGTTGGGCAGATAGAGTAAATGCCATGCGAGATGGCAAAGTTAATGTTGTGATTATGGCGCTGCAGAGGGCCATATGGCCATCCCATGCGAGCTCCATCGGGAGTCGCCAAGGGACTGACGTCCCATCACCCCAGATGAACATTCGCATCTAGAAGTTTTTATATTTGATTTTATGCTAGTTATATAGGACAAATTGGTTTTGAGGTTTTGATTTGGTTTGGTGAAAAAAATCATTTACTCAGATGGATAGCTATAGATATGTTTTACATTGGGTAAATGGAGTCAATGTGTCAAGTGGTCAGATGAGGCCAGAAAATTGGTAAAGGCAATGCAGGACATGTCCATACAAACCAATGAAATAAATAGATTAAAAGAACAAATTAAAAATTTGGAAGATGCCAAAAAGCTTGCACAGATTAATGCCAAGACTGAAGAGCAAAAGGCTAAAAGGTTGAGTGAACAATTAAAGAATTTGGAAACAGAGTTGAATTTGAAAGAACCCATGGCACATATTAAAAATCCATTATGGGCCAATATCATTAAATCAGTCAAATATAATTGTCCATCAATACAGGTGATTTATGAACAAAAGGATTTGCTGAAAGCAGCAAGAGAAGAAATACAAAGGACCAAAGAGGAGATGGGTACAAAACCTGAAGAGGCATTGGAAATTATTAAATTCCTCAATTCCAAAAACAAGCAAGAATTAGATGAAATTGGAATAACAGACAGAACATAAACTATAATTGAGATAAGAAAGGTAATTTCCAAGAAGAACTTGATGAAACAATTAGAAGAAAAGTGCCAAAACATGGATATGGCAATTACAAGATTCATGGTAAAATTTGATGTTTTGAGGCAAAAAGGCCTTCCAAATATTCTGGTAATCAATGATAAATTGATGAAACAGGAAGATTATAACAAAAAGATAAGAGAATTTGCTAAAGAAGATGTAAACAAATCAGATTGGCAGGGAATCCCAACAGGGAAAGTTTTGCACAAAAGTATTGAAAATTTGTTTTACTTACAGCATGAAGTAAAACACCTTTTTGTGGTCAAACCAACATTTGTAAGATAAATTGAAGCTAATGAAAACTTCAGAAAGCTAAAGAATATCAAAGTGACAGAAGTTGAGTTCTGGGAGAAATTAACAGATTTACTGTAAAATCAAAATTACGGTGAAGGTAGAGCATGAAAGATAAAAAACGGAGTTGTTGTTTTTACTTCAGCAGTGAACAAATTTTAGTAGTAAAATAGTTTTTATATCAGTAAAAGTGTATCGGTCAAAGAGTATTAGTTGAAAGTGCATCAGATGAAAGATGAAGATAAAAACAGATTGAAGATAACACTACCAGTGTGAGGGACACCTCAGTTGTCCATCTGTAGCCCAAATCCAAACAACAAGCTATTTAATTTCAATAAAAAGGACAGCTAGCAATTAGTTAAGAAGTTGTCACTATCTTCTTGCATGAAGATATTTTATGTTCCAAGAAAAATTCCTAGAATTATTCTAGCATATTTTGTACTAGTTTTTGTATAAATACTTCATCATTTGAAGTATTAGGTGTGGATTAATTGCTGAACATTTCTATAGCTATAATATTTTGAACCCAATGGTCTTTTTGTATCAAGTTCAAGTCAACAGACTGGATCACAGAAAATAAAGCATCATATTACAGGATTCATGTGTTGGGCCACTGAAGTGAAGTATTTTCTCATGTTATTTGTCAATTTTCTTATGTTTTCCATCCATTCATGAAGGTGTTCTAAATTTTAATGTGAAATCAGGAATTTTTATTTCAGAATTTGTTAAAAGCACTCTGTTATTGACTGATTTTCATTTTAATGTTTTCTACTGATATCCGAACCAGGGAACCCTTAATTGCTCCATAATTTCGATTTACCTCTACCTTTTCACTCCTTATCCGGATTTAAGAACCCTTAATTTTTCTTTATCCTGATCAAAACCATTTCACCATCAGCTTTTGAAGATCTGAAGTGACTTTGCTATCTTGCCTTGTAAACATTTACCTTTAGACCTTGATCCCGATCTGACTGCTTGACACATTGACTCCATTTACCCAATGGAAAATAGATCTATAGCTATTTATCTAAGTAAGTGATTTTTTCCACCCAATCAAATCAAAACCTCAAAACCAAATTTCCCTATATAACTAGCCTAAAATCAGATATAAAAACAAAGTTAAATCTTATAAAGGGAGCCCTCTTTGAGCATTACGAAGGCTAGAACCTAAAGCTTAAAAGTAGGTTTGTGGTTACCTCTGATATTCTTTAAACTATAGTAAAAAATCTCACAAATTTGAGAATTATTAGAGTGATAACATACTGGCGGCCATACTAGGGAACTAGCCAATCCTCAGTTTTAAATTGATCTTAAAGGAAATCTTTTCATTTATCTTTTCACCTTAATATTGTTTTAATAAGTTAGAGTATATTTTCATAAAAAATTGTAATTCTGGCTTCCAGAAGAATCTACTATACTAGGTCTAATCCAGATCCACAACTTGGTATCATAGTAGATAATCCTGACAGAATTGGAAAGAAAAATAAATGAGTAGAAGATCTAGGTAATAAAGTTTCATTAGTCAAAGCAAATTCTCTTCCAAAACAACTATCAAGTTTACAAGACATAGAATTTGATTTAAATTTTGAAAAATATTTATTCAGAACCAAATCAGAAAGTGATTTATAAAGCACTGTAATAAATCCTGATTTTATTTCATTTATTGAAACTAAGAAGGAAATTGTTTCAGTAGATTCTGAGGAAAAGATTTTTGAAGTTTATGATAAGCTTGATGCCATAACTGCTACTTTGATTAAAGAAATAGATGAACCTTAGTTACAACATTCAGTTGAATTAAGTGCTTTGTCAGCCTATACTCCTAAGCCTTCTACAACTCATTCAAATACCAGCCTTTTAGAATCTGTTGGTTCATCCCTGTTCACAACCACTTCATCCATTATTGCCACCACACTTCATTCCACAGATTCATTTTTCCTAAGCAACCATTCCAACCTAGAATTTTATTTCCATCTCATACCACCTCAAGTCCATCCCCTAGTATTTCTACTACATTTTCTAATACATCATTCTCATTCCCAAGAACCTCTTCTAGCATCCGAAATTCATCTTTTAATTTTTCAACCACATTTGCCAGTATATCTTCTTATATCCCAATCTCATCTGCAAGTTCTTTAACTACATCAGCAAGTACTTCTAGCTCTTCTCCAAGTACTTCCAACTTACCTCCTAGCCAAGCTATAATTCAAGCCATGGCTGGAAGATATGCTCCCTTGGTCCTTCCAGCACAATTACATGACATGCCTCAGGATTATCAAAGAAAAATCCCTCAATTTGATGGAACCACTCACTATACCTCACAACAACATATCAATAAGATGACAAATTATTTTGAGTTGCATCAGATTGATGAAGCTGATGTCCAAGTAAGACCTTTTGCCCAAACTTTAACTGGTGAGGTAAAAAAGTGGTTTAAAGGTTTGAATGCTCGTAGTATTGCTAATTTAGCAGTTTTTCATAGATTATTTCTTAATAGATGGGAAACGAAGAAAAATCCACGACAAATCTTATCTGAATTTGAAAGCATAAAAAAAGCACCAAATGAAACCGTCCAAGATTATTGTACTAAATATAACAATATTTATAATGCAATTCCTGCTAATATTAAGCCTCCTCCAGACTCTGTCCTAATCAAATTCCCTTATGGATTTGATACAAATATAGCCTATCAATTGAGAGAGAGAAATCATGAAACCCTAAAGCATATGCAAAGTAATTTTATTAGTGTAGAGGAAAATTTGTTGGCTAGAAAAGCTAGATTAAGAAATGAGAGAGTGACAATAAAAGAAGAAACATATACTTCAGATTTGAAAATATATCAACTAGAAAAAACATTAGAGAGAATGATGGATAGGTTAGATAATATGGAAAGGAAGCCACAATGGGATAACCAACACCAAGGACCTCAGATTAGAAATCTCAATTTCAGGAAAAACGCCAACACTGGAAAATATAGAGAATCAACACCTAACCAAACAATAAGACCACCTTTCCAAGAGAACTATGTTGAAAGTTCTCATCAAAATGAAGATGATGAAGACACCATTAATATAATGGGCATTAATGATGATAACACCATTTTTCTTACACAATAAGACAAGGATTTATATGAATTACAACAACTACAATTAGATTCTGGTGAATCTTTTGATTACAAGCAAGGTTATGAGTTTTCTATAAATGAAGTACATAAGAAATTTAACCTTAGGAGAAATAAAAATGTAGAGCCTTCTATTAATAAATTTGTCTAAACACAAACAAAGAAAATAGTAGAGGCTCCTACTACTAAATTTCTCCAAATTCTCCCTAGGGAAACCATGCAAAACTCTAGTTAAACTCAGGAAGTTTCAAGCCCCAAAATTTCACCAATCCCAAAATTGTTGACATCATAGATGAGGTTGTCAAAATATCAACAAATTCTCAAAAATCTGCTGCTTCCAAGACAACTAATTCTGCTAAAACAACAATTTCAGACTCCAAAACACCTACTGCTCATCCAAAATTAGTTGATCCAAAAGCTACCACTACTAAATCAGCTACTGAAAATACAAAATCCGCAAAGACATCTATTGCTTATCAAATTGTCCCTAAAAAGAAAACTAAAAACATTAAGACAGTAGAAACACAAACAGAGAATGAAAAAGTAGTTGTAGAAAAAGAAGACAAACCTACCCAGACTACAGTTCAAAAAGAAGAGATAATTCAGCGAGGAAAATCACAAGCACTATTTAATATCCAAGCTGAAATTGCTAAATTAAAGATACCAATTCCTTTGATAGAATTGGTAAAACATGATCTATACAAAACACCTATCACTGAGACTTTAAATATGAATGATGGAGAATATTTAGTAAACTTGAGTGATGATCAACTCAAATTAATTTTTGGTCTTGATGTTAATGGGAAACACCAATATGGAGCAGTTCCACCTTTCTACATTAGCTTAACTGCTCATGATCAGATTTTACATAATACAATGCTAGATTCAGGGGCTTCACACAATTTGATACCAAAAGCAATCATGGAAACCCTTAATTTAGATATCACTAGGCCTTACAAAGATCTCTTCTTATTTGATTCCAACAAAGTGAAATGTTTAGGTTTGATAAAATATTTATGTGTTACTTTAGTTCAATATCCTAGGAAAAGCATAGTCATGGACATTATAGTAGCTGACATCCCTCCCAAGTCTCATGGGGAGCTAAATTGCATAGATCTATACAACTTAATAT
The DNA here is from genome assembly GCA_034641835.2 of Pinus albicaulis. NCBI lineage: Eukaryota > Viridiplantae > Streptophyta > Pinopsida > Pinales > Pinaceae > Pinus > Pinus albicaulis. The sequence goes on from CM076570.1 coordinate 1,460,500,841, forward strand.
GCCTTATGCAACAATATCAGTTTTTGGCCAACCAAAGAAACTTTACAGAGAAACATTGATGAAGTATATGGTTAGTAGTGTAGAAAGACCAAGAAATTATCCTATTTACTCTACACCTACTCACATGGATTCATTCATTTTATGTAACTCTGAAACTGGAATTGAAAGCAATATTGAACTAAAAGAGAAAAACAAAGCACCAGACAGTGAAAACATTTTTCATGAATCATTATGGCACCTAGATTTTGATGGATCAGTCAATAAATTAAGAGAAGGAGTAGGAGTTTGGATACACAATATGGAAAACAATCATGCAGAAGGTCATGCTTTTAGACTAAATTTTAAATGTACAAACAACATGGCTGAATATTAAGCTCTTATTTTAGGACTGCAGATTGTGAGGAATTTAGGAGCCAAAAGAGTGTCAATTATGGGAGACTCAAAATTAATTGTGAAACAAATAACTAGATAATATTTTTTTTATAATCCAAGATTAATCTGATATAGAGATATTGTTTTAGATCTGATTAAGGAACTACTGGAATGTTACTTTTCTGCAATCCCAAGAAAACAGAATATACAGGACCACTTCTTAGAAACTTTTGCTAGTATCTGTAATCTGTTACTTCAACCAAATCATAGATATATTGCAGAAGTTAAACACATGCCTACAATTCCAGACAATCTTAAATATTGGCAATTTTTCTCACAGGATGAACAGATTTATCATTTCATGAACAATGAAGGAGAATTTCAGGGTTGTAGTATAGACACAGGTTGTACATTAGATCAAAATCTAGATAGTGATATTGATTTGAATAATGTATATGTAAATAATCTAGATTTTGCTAAACCTACTAAATATAGTCAAGTAGACATAGATAATTTATAGAAAGTAGAGATTGAAGAGTTAGTAGATGATGAATCTGATATTCTAAACCTAAAGGACAACATTTTACCAAAACGATTAACCCCTTAGAAGATATGTTTGACTCTAATGATGTTGCAAGAGAACCTAAAATGGAGCCACTAAGATCTTATATTGAGGAGTGTAATATAGGTACAGAGTTAAAACCTAAAATGATTAAAATTTCAAAAGCTTTACCTCATGAAGAAAAAGAAAAATACACAGCCCTTTTTAAGGAATTTCGGGATGTATTCGCTTGGAGTTATGAGGACTTAAAATCCTATGACATTAGCATAATACAACATAAAATACCTATAAAAGAAGACCAAAAACCTTTTAAAAAAAAACTTAGAAGGATCAATCATGTTTTGATGCCATTAATTGAGAAAGTGGTAAAGAGAATGTATGAAGCCCAAATAATTGCACCAATGAGATATTCTAATTGGGTTTCCAATCTAGTTCCCACTAGGAAAAAGACAGGAGAAATTAGACTGTGTGTTGATTTAAGAAATTTAAATAAAGTGTCCTTAAAAGAAAACTGCCCCCTACTAAAGATGGATCACATTATACAAAGGGTGGTTGGTTCTTCCAGAATTTCATTGTTAGATGGATTCTCTGGATATAACCAGATTCTAGTCCAACCAGAAGACCAAGCTAAAACTGCTTTTACTACTCCTTGGGGCACTTTCATGTATGTGAAAATGCCTTTTGGGCTAATAAATGCAGGAGCCGCTTTTCAAAGAGCTATGGATATAGCCTTTTCTAAAGATATTCATGAATTCCTTGTGATTTATTTAGATGACATCACTGTATTTTCAAAGACTACTAATTAACATTTGGATCATCTCAGACAAGTCTTTCTGAAATGCAGGAAATTTGGCATATCTCTAAATCCTAAGAAGAGTTTATTTGGATTGGAAGAAGGTAAATTACTAGGAAATGTCATATCTAAAGAGGGAATTAGGATAGTCTGAGCAAGAATAGAGGTCATTCTGAACATTAGTCCTCCTAGGAATATTAAAGAATTACAAGCTTTCCTAGGTGAAATTAACTTCCTTAGAAGATTCATCTCAAATCTATAGCACAAATAATTAGAGAGCTTAACAATACATTGAAAAAGGACTCAGTACTTAAATGGACTGTTGAGGCCAAGCAATCATTTGAAACAATTAAACAAGCCTTAACAAAAACACCAGTCATGTTAGCCACCCATAAAATTTTTCATATCAAATGGGGGCTAAAACATTTTTTGGAGTCTTCAAGGAACAATTTATTGCTAAAAATGTTATCTCTTGAAGACTCATGAAGACATCATGCCCTTGTTTCAATCTTCACTGTCGTTTCCATTTAGAAATTGGAAATTTTGCTGATTCGATAAGAGAAAATATTGCTGCAAACACCATTTTTCCCCTCCTTCCACTTCAAAACTAACCTCCATTTTTACCCCTTTTTATTCCCATTAAATTCCTCTATTTTTAATTTTTTCCCCATTTCCCCTTCATGAAATCCCCTTTATAGAGTTTAAAGTTCCTTTTTGAACTCTGCCGAAACCACCAAATCCATTGAAAACTTGGAAAAATTTCATGAAAAATATGTTTTTTGTATTACAGACTTAAGCACCCTTGGGCTAAGTCCTAACCACTTCCCCATTATATGCCCTGGTGCTAGAACCAGGTGCCAAGCCATTTGAGCACTTATCGCATCACAAAAATCCGAGCGCACAAGTCTTTTGGTCATGTTGAAAGTTCTGATGCGATTAGCCCATTATTTTATAACCCTCGATCGTATTATCACTCCATATAACCCGAGTGCCCACAATTGAGTGCTAAACATTGTGAATAACCCATTCCCGATTAATTTTTCCTTTGAAGAACTCATAAATCCATTGTTTCCTATGTTTGGTCCAAACACGCCGAAGTTATGTTTTTTAATGAAAAGTGGGTAGATTGAAAGAACTGCATCAAAAGTTTTGATGCGATTGAGTCCCTTTGTTAAAAATCTGCCCCCCCCCCCTCGCTTTTACTCCATATGAATTTGCCCGGGACCAAGAGTTAAAGGTCCCGAAGCGCTAATCGCATTGTAAATATCAAATGGGTAGATTGAAAAGCCCGAAGGCCCGACCTTCCAATTGCGATTGGCCCTTTTTTATATACGCCCCGGGCATATTATATTTCACAAAGACCAACGGCCCACAATCGGGTGCCAGACTATATCATAAATATATATCCCGCCCATACCATAAAAACTTTGTATTATATTAAAATTTTGGGTTTTTTCATGTTATAAAGTATTTCCGCCGGTGCGAGTTTAGAAACAATATTGACCGTTGATCTAAAGCCAATCAACGATCAGCACATAATCGCATCCCAAGTTTTTGTCTAGCGCGTTAACATAAATGCCTCCCCCGATTGGTCAACCCCCGATGAGTTCTCCGCCATCGATCTGATCTGCAGATCGACAGTCCGCAATTAATCACATCGGCGCCTCTCGAGTTTCTTCCTCCGCCGATCGCCGAGCCCCGATTGCATCTGGGTCGTCCACGTGTCTAGATCGGATGGCCCAGATCGATCCTCCAACTTTGCTTATATTTTATGCACTCTGCTCCTAATGTTTTTTCGACCAATCCCGACCGTTGATCTCTACAGATCAACGATCCTTCTTCATCCTTTCTCCGCCTTTGTATTATTCCCATTTAACCCCCAGATCTAATCTCTGCCGTTCAAATCTTGGATCCAACAGCCCAGAATGAAACCGCCCATCCCGCTACTGCCCACGCATCTATCTCATATCAAGCTCATCCTCCACCATCGGATCTGAGACCCCAGATCCAACGGCCCACATCACAAGTCGTGCAACTTTAAGCACGAAGGACAATTTTCAAAAATCACGCTATATAAGGTGGTTTTTTGAGGCCACATGTCAGGCATGAATGCATATCGCGTTCCAAAAGGAAAACCTGCCTCCTCGCCTTTTTGTCGCGCGAAAACCACTATTTTCATCCCCAAAACCACTTTCCCTCTTTCCATTGGATTTTTATCGCGCGCCTCCTCAGCCGTTGATCTCGTTGGGCGGATCTAATCTGACGGCCCACAATCACCCAGGAAACCTCAAATTTCCTCAATGTATTTTCCCTTCGAACAAAGGTTTTTAACCTTGTCCTTTGCATTTTCTACATTTTCTTTGTTAAAGCGGCCTTTCCTCCATTATATTTCTCCCTTTGCTCTCCTTTTAACCTCCTCTAATGAATCTTCACCATTGGATGATGCCATCCAATGGCCACGCTCTCTCCCCACACCCTCTGAAGTAATTTACCTAATAAACGTAGGATTTCATAACAGTCGTGTGTATTTTGCAGGTTTTAAATGTTTTTCCAACAAATAATAAAGGAAAAGAATGCCGAGGGTGACGATCCTCTGGACTTTTGTTTATCAAGGGGAAAGAACCACAAAGGCCCTACTCCATGTTTCATCAATGCTTCTTGGGAATTGATGCCATATGAGACCTCTGTGGCCCTGCACATCAACAAGATACACAACAATGCATAAAATAATTAAAAGAGTATCAGTGTCGAAGACAAAACACAGTAGAACAGAAGATTGAAGACAGTTTGGGATTACGGCTAAGATTTATTATCAAAATCCTAATCCTTCAAATTAAGACACAATTAAAGAAAATCATAAGTGTTTATCAGACAGAAAGGCCTCCACCGCCACACCAGAGGCAAATTGATTCCTCTCAGCTACCACAGTGCCACCTGTAGCCACAAGCATTCAAACGAAGGCCGAGTTATTGTCAGGACATCAGATATTTGCCTCAGCGCAGCTGAATAGTTAATGTTGCTAAGGAACTTAATGAAAACTATCAGCGGAGTTACTACAATATGACACAGAACCTTAAAGGTCAACATAAGCTCCCACCGAGCTTAATTCTTAATGTAAAACATTTAATACAGAGGACACATATGTAAGCTTCTTAATCGAGCCCCTCAGAGGCCGAGAAGCCTTAAAGACTGTATTAAATACCCTTGGTGATCTTTTATCAAATCCCACCTCCTCATTCTTCTATAAATACTTCTGTAGAAAATGAGAAAAGTGGGTTGCTGAACTTTGAAATATACTTGAGCTTTGAGACTTATACTTGTAAATAGTATTCACGGGCTCTTGAAGCTCTGCTTGTGATTAGGATATTTAGGCTGAGAAGTGAAGATGATTGCTAACCTGAAACACTGGACTTAAAGCTGTAATTGGTTTGAAGCATCAATACAAGCTGATTTATGGGATCCTGGTCTATGACAACGGTGATGTTATTTCTTATTGTAAATTGTTATTTTATTTCTATTTCCACTTTGTTCATCTTCTCTTATAAAGAATAGCAAGCATAGAGTTAGGATTTACTGTATATCAATACCCTTCTCTGACTGATAAGATTTATCTAAATGTATTCTTCCAAATTGTGTTGTTTAGGAATGATTTAATTCAGTTCAAGCAGTTAGGAATGCTGGAATTCCCTCGTCCTAATGTCTTAGCTAAATATTGTTCTTAAACTTTATTTTCAGTTTATGTTAAGTAGAGATGAACTAAGGAAGATATGGTGAACCCTAGTCCTAGTTTTATCCCCAAAGACTATCTGAAAGTTTCCCTTGGAATGTGTTGAAAGCTGGCTAGTTTCAAAGTACTTACCAGATCTTAGACCATTCTTTGTTATCTTATGTGCTTGTATTGAAAGTTTACCAAGTAAAGCAGAGCTAGGAGAGCTTTTGTTGTGAGCCCGACCCGCTAGTTTCTTCTCCAATAGTTGCCTTCAAGTTCCCCTCTGTGTTTTAAATGTTTTCTATTGAAAGTATATCAAAGGCTGGCTAGTTTCAAAGTACTTACCAGATCCTGGATTTATTTTATGTTATTCTTAAGTTTTTGTCAAAGGCTAGCTAGTTTGAAAGTACTTACGAGATCCTGGGCTACTCTTTGTTCTTCATTTGTTTATTTCCCCTTCTAGTTGTATCATTTCATTCCATAAATCAAACTTCAAAGAGATCCTTAGAAATAGATGACTTTCCCCATGGACCACTCTTGCCCCTTGTTGTTTCGATTAAACCCTATTATGACTCCATAGCCCAATGGACTAAAACCAGCAATTTGTCTTTCTTTTTGGCCAAAGCTTGTTCTATTTGCTTGCAACTTCTCACCTTTGAAACTCTTTGCACTTAGAACTTTCCCCTCAAATAATAATCATGCTCAACCATCCAAAACAAAACAAAAACCCTTGGACTTCATAACTAGCCTAATATCATTACCCAAAAGCTTAAAGATAAATCCATCTTTGCACTTATTGGAGAGATCCCTCTCCGGATTCAGGAGGGCTAGATCCTAGAATCCCAAAGTGGTTGAAACGATGTTCTCCCTGCAGTCGGACTTTTTCCAATCTTGTTGATTACAGGGTGCCAACATTTTTGGCAACTCCGCTAGGGACTGAGTCGAATTTTCGTCTTAGGTTCCCCTAAAACAATTCATAAAACTTTGTGAGTAAAAAGCATCCTTTTCAAGCACTACCAAACCAATGGTAATCATGATAAAAACTTGTTTAAATCAGTGACAAAACTAGGTGAACCCTGGGATTTTCATAAGACTTTATCTAACCTTGAAGGATCAGTTGGCTTAGCCATAAGAGTAACACTGTTTTTGTCTCATAACCGTAGCTAAGTTTTGAAACAGATTTAGGAAATTCTTAACAACCAATAGGATTGAAAAATAACTAAGAAGACCCAAAAATATTTCAAATTGGTATCTAATAAACATGGTGGTGGACCATAAAACCTTTTACCTCCAAAAGAGCTAAAATATTCCACTTGGCGACTCCACAATCCTAAACAAACCTTAAGACTCCACTGGGAAGAACCCTTATCATTATAACATCATTTAAACTCAGTTAGAGGACTGTAGGATTTGAATTTGTACAAAGAAGATTAGTTAACCTCTTAAAGATTGTCATATCTAGTTAAATTGTTCCTGTTTATTTGGGTCTGAAAAACACAACATAGTGGCTCCTAGAAAGATCCATACTAGAGCCTACCCTAACCCTAATCCACCTGAGATAGTTGATAACCCTGAAAGTATCCTTAGGGAGTCTCCTAGGATTAAATTATCAACTATTTTTAGATCACCCTTGAGAGCTAATTCAGGTCCTGAAAATCTTTCAGGTCTACAACAATCACAAGTTGACTTAGTAAATCCATTTAGAACTAGGTCATTTGATGATATAATTCAGCTAGACTCTGAGTCTTCACTTTCATCCTTGGAAACAAGTTAACATCCTGGTAGTAGAGAATCAACACCCCATGACTTACATTTCCTTCACAATTTAGGTGTCTCTCATCCAAGATCAGGTCAGCAATCTACTGCTGTTCCATCCACATTTGTTCACCAAACATCCATTGTCCAAACCACTCCACTTCAACCCACTTTCCCTCTTGTTAACCCACCTCTTGTAAATCCACCCCCACCACATATCATGGTAGCATGGTATGATCCCTTAATCCTTCCTGATCCATTAGTCAATCTTCCATAGGACTATCAGTCCAAAATTCCATTATATGATGCTAGCAATGCTACAACTGCATCGCAACATGTGGATAAAATGAATGACTACTTTGACAGAAATGAAATTGATGAAGAATCTGTCAAATTGAGACTATTTTCTCAGAGTCTGGGGGGAGAAGTAAGAAAATGGTTTAAAGGCTTAGCCCCCCATAGTATAAATGATCTCCAGGCTTTCCATCAGACATTCTTAAACAAATGGGAAGTGAAGAAGAATCCTCTCCAAATACTTTCTGATTACAAGAACCTCCACAGAGACACTGGGGAAAGTGTACAAGCTTATTGTACCAGATTTAATAGGGTGTATAATGCACTTCCCCCAGATCGAAAACCTCCACAAGGCTCAGCATTAAACAAGTTTCCTGAAGGGTTTGACCCTGAGATGGCCTATCAGCTGAGAGAAAGAGATCCTGCAAATCTTGAAGATATGCAAAAAGGAGCTCTTGCTGTGGAAGTTAACTTGATGGAGAAGAGAGCAATAATGAAAAATGAGAAGAAAGTATCTTTTAGAGAGGAATCCTCACCTTCTAATTCCAGCTCAAAGATGGAAAGAATGATGGAGGAGATGATGAAGAGAATGAGCATCTTTGAGAGAGCACAAGCAAGTCAAAACCAAACTGCTCCTCAAAACAGAAACCAGAACCAAAATCAGAATTTTAGAAGGAACCCACCTCCAAACAGACCTAGGGAAGATTATCAACAGATCACTCCTCCCTTTCATCAAAATTATGTAAGTGAGGTTGAGGAAACAGATGAACCGATAGAGGAGGATGATATCAATATTCTGGGAGTAGATAATGATGAATTTGAGATTCATTATGATAGAAAACAAGGTCTTTACACACCCTATGATGACAGAAGAGATGATGATGAAAATTATTGTCAAGACATGGAGAATGTCATCATAGAATCTCAAAGGGAATATGACCTTATAAGTAAAACCAATAAACAAACTCCCAATACCAAAACGTCTGAAAAATCTTCACAAAGCAGCACTGTAAACAAACCCAAAATTGTCAAAGAGAAGGACAAAACAGTAGCTGTAAATTCTGATAAAGGTAAAGAGAGAGGCACTCAAAACAATGGAAAACAGAGTGCAGACCTTAGCAGTACTAACACTTCAGCTAGTACTCCTGTTAAAACCCTTTTGTCAAATGTAAATAGAACAAATCAACAAGCTGATTTTTCTGATAGAGTGGAAGTTAATAAGGCTGAGACAAGTACTTCAAAAAATCAAATTCCTTTCAGCCTGGAGCAGAAAATTTCTAAAATTAAAATCTATGTTCCTCTCTCTGAGTTGGCTGCCCAAAATGTATAGAGGACCCAAATTTTGAAGGCTTTAAACATTGAAGAGAATAATGACACCGTCAATATCAATGATGACCAGCCAGAGCTTATTTTTGGTCCAAAGATTGAAGGTAAGTATCAAGAGGGACTTGTTCCTCCCTTTTATGTAAGTTTAAATGTTCATGACAAGATTTTTCATAATGCTATGCATGATTCCGGGGCCTCACATAATTTAATGCCTAAAGCTGTGATGGAGAGCCTGGGTCTAGAGATCACCTGACCTTATAAATACCTTTACTCCTTTGACTCAAGCAGATTAAAATGTTTAGGATTAATCAAAGACCTATGCGTTAACTTAGCACAGATTCCAGCAAAATGCTTGGTTATAGATATTGTTGTGGTTGATGTGCCCCCAAAGTATGGAATGATGTTATCACGGTCTTAGGGGGCTAAGTTACAAGGGACTATGCAGATGGACATGAACTATGCGACTATCCCTGTTTTCAATCAAACAAGAAGACTTTACAGGGAGTCCCATATGCAATACACAGTTACAAGCCAAGACAGACCACAAAATTCTCCTCTGTATTATGTAAATACAGGCCTTGATTCTTTTATCTTGTTTAACGATGAATCTTACACTGAACATGTGGCTTTAAATGAATTAATGACTGATAGAGAGGAAGAAGAATGCAACACGGAAGTGTCAAAATGGTTTGCTGCATTTGAAAACATTAGCAAACCCAACATAGGTCTTGAGCTACAAGTCATGCGTCCTTTGCTTTTAAACCTTGACAGTCAAGAAAACAACCCTCAACACAGTGAAAAATATGAGGTGTTGAAACGAATTCAATTAAGTGATGATATTCAAGAATCATCCGAAAGCACTTTAGTTGAATAGGACAACCACCAAACAGATGAAACCGAAAATAGTCCTCTGTGGAGTATGTATTTTGATGGGTCATGCACTAGAACTAACACTGGTGCAGGTGTCTGGATTTGCAACACTGAAAACAACCACACAGAAAGAATTTCCTGTAAATTAAACTTTCAGTGTTCTAATAACATAGTGGAATATGAATCCCTGCTTTTAGGCTTACATCTATTGAAATAATTAGGAGCCAAGAGAAGTAAAGTACATGGGGATTCGGAATTAATCATTAGGCGAGTTAACGGGGAATACAACGCTAATCATCCCAGACTTAGGGCCTACCGAAATGATGTCGTGGACCTTTTAAAAAATTTCGAGGAGTACTAGATAACTTTTGTCCCAAGAAAAAGAAATATTGCGGCCCACAGCCTAGCCTTTGTAGCTAGAATATGCTTAACGCCATATGAAACCCAAGACTGCATAACCCAGATTAAATTCAGACTAGCCATTCCTGATAGCGAAAAGTATTGGCTAGTATTCACCAAAGACAAAAAAATAGAAGACTTCATGCAATTCAGAAATGAATTCGAAATATATTTCGGATTCAAATTATGATACAGACTGCAATAGTGAAGAAAATTTTCTTGTTGAAGAAGAACCGTCTCCTAAGCTTGCTAACATAAATCTACTGTTTAGCAAACTTAAAAACAAAACAGAGGTGACCGCAGAGTTAGAAACAGAGGAGTTAGAAACCCTGCAGTCTAATGATGAAAGTTTGCCAAAGGGTCTGGCCCCTTTAGAAGAGTTGTTCGATTTTAACGATGTGGCCAAGAAGCCAAAACTAGAACCTGTAGAGACTGAAGTGGAAGAGTGCAATATAGGCAGTAAACTTAAACTTATGATGATCAAACAGTCTAAGACTTTACCAACTCGCATTAAACTCAAATACATAGAGATGTTCAAATAATTTTATGATGTTTTTGCGTGGAGTTATGAAGAACTTAAATCCTATGACACTAAAATAATACAACACAAAATCCCTCTCAAAGAAAACCAAAAGCCATTCAAACAGAAACTCCGTAGAATAAACCCTGTTCAGCTACCATTGGTCGAGAAGGAGATTAAGAAAATGTATGAAGTTGGTATTATTGTCCCTATTAGATATTCTGAATGGGTGTCTAATCTAGTGTCAGTGAGGAAGAAAACGGGAGAGATCAGTCTTTGTATAGACTTTAGAGACTTAAACAAAGCTTCATTGAAAGAAAACTACCCTTTGCCTAAGATGGATCATATTTTACAAAGGGTGGTAGGGTCTAGAATAATTTCTTTGCTTGATGGCTATTCAGGGTATAATCAAATCTTAGTCCACCCTGATGATCAACTAAAGACATCATTTACTAAACCTTCGGGCACTTTCATGTATGTGAAAATTCCCTTTGGTCTAATGAATGATGGAACAACTTTTCAAAGAGCCATGAACATAGCATTCTCCGAAGAACTGTGCTACTTCATCCTTATATACCTTGATGATGTTACTTTTTTTTCAAAGACAGATGAAGAGCACTTAGAACATTTAAGAATGGTCTTCGAGAGATGCAGAAAATTTGGGATATCTTTAAACCCTAAGAAAACACTTTTGCACATTATTTCAGAATAGGGTATTAAGATAGATCCAAAGAGGATTGAGGCCATATTGCAAATCTCTCATCCTCGAAATATCAAGGAGTTGCAATCTTTCATTGAAAAGATTAAATTTTTGAGAAGGTTCATTCCCAACTTGGCCGAGCTCCTTAGGAATATAACAAACATGTTGAAAAAGGAGCAAGGGGTAAAATGGACCTTGGAAGCAAAGAAGTCCTTTGAGCTGGTGAAACAAGTGTTAACCAAAACACCAGTTCTAATAAGTCCTGATTTTTCAAAAGATTTATATAATTTTTCATTTGCATCAGAACATACAATAGCTGTTGTCCTTCTACAGAAAAATCCACAAGGACAAGAGCAACCTATTGCATTCTTTAGCAAGGCATTGAGAGATGCTCCTTTGAAGTATAACATTATGGAAAAGCAAGCCTTTTCTTTGGTTAAAGCTTTAAAAGATTTCAGAGTATACATCTTGCACTCACACATCATTGACTTTGTCCCAAATTTAGTTGTGAAAGACATTCTAACACAGGACCTAGATGGTAAGAGAGGTAAGTGGATTGTTGTTATTCTTGAATATGATTTAGAGATAAAACCCACTAAACTCATCAAAGGCCAAGGTCTAGCTAGATTAATGGCTGAATCCAATTTTGAAGTTCTTGATATTAATATGATTAATGCTTTAGATGATCAAGAGGAAATCTCAACTCCCATTGTTGAAGACCATTTTATGAATTCCTCATGGTATGCTGATATTCTTTATGTTTTGCTTAATTTCAACACACCTCCTAGTTTGAAAAAACAAAGGCAAGGTTTTTAAAGTTAAAGGCTGTAAACTATTTCATTATAGATAAATGTCTTTATTGGAAAAATGCAAGTGGAATATTTCTTAAATGTTTGCCTGAGTATGATGCAGAGAAGGTTAAGCACGAATTCCATGAAGGAGAGTGTAGAGGCCATTTATACTGGAAGACAACGGCCAACAAGATCTTGAGGGCTAGTTACTATTGGCCTACTCTCTTTCTTGATGTACACAAAATGATAATTACCGGTCATAAATGTCAACTTTTTGAAGGCAAAAGGAAGCTGCTACCCTTACCTCTGCATCCAATCACTGTTGAAGCTCCTTTTCAACAGTGGGGACTTGACTTCATAGGTGAAATCCATCCATCATCTTCAGCTCAGCATAGATGGATTCTCACTGCCACATACTACTTCACTAAATGGATAGAAGCCATTCCTTATAGGCAAAGCCAATGATTCTATTATTATAAAATTCATGGAGAATAATATTCTCTCTAGATTTGGCTGTCCTACCAAGATCATCACTGATAATGAAGTAGCATTTGGATCAAAGAAGATGGTTGAGTTCTATCATAAGTATCAGATAACATTAGGGCATTCCACGGCCTATTACCCTCAAGGTAATGGACTTGCAGAATCCTCAAACAATATTTTAGTGAACATAATCAAGAATTTGTTGGCAGACAACAAAACGTCTTGGCACACAAAGCTTGTGCATGCACTTTGGGCTGACAGATTGACTTTGAATAAATCCATTGGTATGTCACCCTACCAGCTTGTCTATGGCACTGATATAATCTTTCCTATCAGCCTTGGTGTGCTAGTTATGAAGTTGATTCAAGAGGTTCAGTCTGAAGATAATGACATGTTCAGAAGGATAAATCAGACTATTCACCTTCAGCAAACCAGAGAGGAAGTTTATAACAAAGCATTGCAGAAGCAAGACAACATCAAAAATCTTTTTGACAGAAGAACCAAAGCCAGTAATTTTAATGTTGGGGACAAAGTTTTAAAGTGGGACTCAAGGGGGGAAGACAAGGGAAAGCACAGAAAATTTGATAACTTATGACTTGGCCCTTATCTCATTCATTCAGCCGCTGGTAATATTGTCTTTTTCTTGCAGGAGTTGAATGGAGTTGAACTATTTTGGGGTCCTGTCAATGGCAGGATGCTCAAGCATTACATCTCTTGATCCATGTCATGTTCTGAAAGCCTTTTTATCTTTTTTCTCATTATAAATATTTCATCCACCATTACATTCAAAGTTGGAAAAATCAAAAATACAAAAACAATGAAAAAAGAAAAGAGGGCAGATTGTAAAAACAATAAAGGTATAGCCCCATACCAACAAAAAGAGAAACAAATCTGAAAGTGTGCAACTTTAAATGCCACTCCTGAAAAAACACACTTCTAGTTAGTCAAATAGCCTAATCTTGACTAATTGGCTTTAAATTTTATGCTGATAGGAGAGTGAATTCGATCTGCCAAACTGTTTAATATTGACTTATCAGTAGGTAGATTAGGCTAGAAATTAAAGGTTCAAACATGATCTAAATCTGAACCTAAGGTTTCAAAAAATATGAGTGACTCAAATCTGTTTTAAATTCTGAGTCAAAATAGAGGTAAAACTGGTTCTAATCAGCTTAAAATCTGAACCAGTCAACAAAGGAAAGATAGCCCAAACAAAAGTAAAAACAGAGCTGTAAAAAGATGATGGAAGTGCTTTGAACTTTCAGATCTTAAGCCTTCCATTTTGTTTTAATTTTCTGCAAATAATATCTATGTGCAGCTTGTTTTTTATGCCATAGATCAACATCAAGTTAGACTGTTCAACCCTGACTTCTATGCTTTTGAATTTCTGTTGTAGAATTTAGAGAATAAAATCTGTTAGACTGTTTAATCCTAACAAATTGGTAGATTAGGTAGAGAAACATATGGGCTCGACAGTTTAATTTTATTTCATGGAGAAATAAGGAGTATAATTAGATTAGATTTTTTGCTTTCAAAAGAATAAAATGTTGTGAAAAGAGTTTTCCAATCCAAGTGCACTCTAAAGAAGAAAAAATGTTAGATCAGTAGGATCGGGTAAGTAGAAAGCTTTTGTTGATGAAAGTCCATTGTTTCCGTGGCTGCTAATATGTTTTCAAAGCAAAGAAGATCATCCAAGTAAAGGAAGGCAACCCAATGGATAAGGCACTGATCAGCCTCCCAGAGAATGCAAGTCTAAAGTTCTTGATGCCTTCAAGAAGGCACCATCCCCAAGTGGAGCCACTGTTAGCCACCCATAAAATTTGTGATATCAAATGGTGGCTAAAACATTTTTTGGAGTCTTCAAGGAACAATTTATTGCTAAAAATGTTATCTCTTGAAGACTCATGAAGACATCATGCCCTTGTTTCAATCTTCACTATCGTTTCCATTTAGAAATCAGAAATTTTGTTGATTCCATAAGAGAAAATATTGCTGCAAACACCATTTTTCCCCTCCTTCCACTTCAAAACTAACCTCCATTTTTACCCCTTTTTATTCCCATGAAATTCCTCTATTTTTCATTTTTTCCCCATTTCCCCTTCATGAAATCCCCTTTACAGAGTTTAAAGTTCCTTTTTGAACTCTGCCGAAACCCCCAAATCCATTGAAAACTTCGAAAAATTTCATGAAAATACGTTTTTTGTATTACAGACTTAAGCACCCTTGGGTTAAGTCCTAACCACTTCCCCATTATATTCCCTGGTGCTAGAACGAGGTGCCAAGCCATTTGAGCGCTTATCACATCGCAAAAATCCAAGCGCACAAGTCTTTTCGTCATGTTGAAAGTTCTGATGCGATTAGCCCATTGTTTTATAACCCCTGATCGTATTATCGCTCCATATAACCCGAGTGCCTGCAATCAAGCGCTAAACATTGTGAATAACCCATTCCCGATTAATTTTTCCTTTGAAAAACTCGTAAATCCACTGTTTCCTAAGTTTGGTCCAAACGTGTCGGAGTTATGTTTCTTAATGAAAAATGGGTAGATTGAAAGACCCGCATCAAAAGTTCCGATGCGACTGAGTCCCTTTGTTAAAAATTCACACCCCCCCACCCCCCCTCCCCGCTTTTACTCCATATGACTTCGCCCGAGACCAAGAGTTAAAGGTCCCAAAGTGCTAATCGCATCGCAAATATCAAATGGGTAGATTGAAAAGCCCGAAGGCCCGACCTTCCGATTGCGATTGGCCCTTTTTTATATACACCCCGGGCATATTATATTTCACAAAGACCAACAGCCCCGCATTCGGGCGCCAGACTATATCATAAATATATATCTCGCCCATACCATAAAAAATTTGCATTATATTAAAATTTTAGGTTTCTTCATGTTATAAAGTTTTTCCGCCGGTGCGAGTTTAGAAACAATATTGACCGTTGATCTAAAGCCAATCAACGATCAGCGCATAATCGCATCGCAAGTTTTTGTCGAGCACATTAACATAAATGCCTCCCCCGATTGGTCAACCCCGATGAGTTCTCCACCGTCGATCTGATCTACAGATCGATGGTCCGCAATTAATTGCATTGGCGCCTCCCGAGTTTTTTCCTCCACCAATTGCTCAGCCCCAATTGCATTTGGGCCATCCACGTGTCCAGATCAGATGGCCCAGATCGATCCTCAGACTTTGGTTATATTTTATGCACTCCGCTCCTAATGTTTTTTCGACCAATCCTAACCATTGATCTCTGTAGATCAACGATCCTTCTTCATCCTTTCTCTGCCTTTGTATTATTCCCATTTAACCCCCAGATTTAATCTCCGCCATTAAAATCTTGGATCCGACGGCCCAGAATGAAACCGCCTATCCCGCTACCGCCCCCGCATCTATCTCATATCGCGCTCATCCTCCACCGTCAGATCTGAGACCCCAGATCCGACGGCCCACATCACAAGTCGCGCAACTTTAAACACTGAGGATAATTTTCAAAAATAACGCGATATAGGTGGTTTTCTGAGGCCACGTGTCGGGCAAGAATGCATATTGTGTTCCAAAAGGCAAAACCACCTCCCCGCCCTTTTGTTGCACGAAAACCATTGTTTTCATCCCCAAAACTGCTTTCCCTCTTTCCATTGGTGTTTTATCGTGCGCCTTCTTAGCCGTTGATCTCGTTGGGCGGATCTAATCTGACAGCCCACGATCACCCAGGAAACCCCGAATTTCCTCAATGTATTTTCCCTCCGAACAAAGGTTTTTAACCTTGTCCTTTGCATATTCTCCATTTTCTTTGTTAAAGCAGCCTTTCCTCCATTATGTTTCCCGAGTCGTTCCCGACCGTTGATCTCTACAGATCGACGGATCTGACTTACTTTCTCCCTCTGCTCTCCCTTTAACCTCCTCTAATAAATCTTCACCATTGGATGATGCCATCCAACGGCCACGCTCTCTCCCCACACCCTCTGAAGCAGTTTACCCAATAAATGCAGGATTTCATAACAGTCATGTGTATTTTGCAGGTTTCAAATGTTTTTCCCATAAATAATAAAGGAAAAGAATGTCGAGGGTGACGATCCTTTGGACTTCTGTTTATCAAGGGGAAAGAACCACAAAGGCTCTACTCCATGTTTCATCAATGCTTCTTAGGAATTGATGCCATATGATCCCTGTGTGGCCCTGCACATCAACAAGACACATAGCAATGCATAAAATAATTAAAAGAGTATCAGTGTTGAAGACAAAACACAGCAGAACAAAAGATTGAAGACAGTTTGGGATTATGGCTAAGATTGATTATCAAAATCCTAATCCTCCAAATTAAGACACAGTTTAAGAAAATCATAAGTGTTTATCAGACAGAAAGGCCTCCACCACCACACTAGAGGCAAATTGATTCTTCTCAGCTACCACAGTGCCACCTGTAGCCACAAGCATTCAAACGGAGGCCAAGTTATTATCAGGACATAAGATATTTGCCTCAGCGCAGCCGAATAGTTAATGCTGCTAAGGAACTTAAAGCAAAATATCAGCAGAGTTACTACAATATGACACAAAGCCTTAAAGGTCAACATAAGCTCCCACCGAGCTTAATTCTTAATGTAAAATATTTAATACAGAGGACACATATGTAAGCTTCTTCATCGAGCCCCTCAAAGGCCAAGAAGCCTTAAAGACTGTATTAAATACCCTTGGTGATCTTTTATCAGATCCCACCTCCTCATTCTTCTATAAATACTTCTGTAGAAGATGAGAAAAGTGGGTTGCTGAACTTTGAAATATACTTGAGCTTTGAAACTTCTACTTGTAAATAGTATTCACGGGCTCTTGAAGCTCTGGATGTGATTAGGATAGTTAGGTTGAGAAGTGAATATGATTGCTAACCTGAAACACTGGACTTAAAGCTGTAACTGGTTTGGAGCATCAATTCAAGCTTATTTATGGGATCCTGGTCTATGACAACGGTGATGTTATTTCTTATTGTAAATTGTTATTTTATTTCTATTTCCACTTTGTTCATCTTCTCTTATAAAGAGCAACGAGCATAGAGTTAGTATTTACTGTATATCAGTAACCTTCTCTGACTGATAAGCTTTATCTAAATGTTTTCTTCCAAATTGTGTTGTTTAGGAATGATTTAATTCAGTTCAAGTAGTTAGGAATGTTGGCATTCCCTCGTCCTACTGTCTTAGCTAAATATTGTTCCTAAACGTTATTTTCAGTTTATGTTAAGTAGAGATGAACTAAGGAAGATATGGTGAGCCCTGGTCCTAGTTTTATCCCCAAAGACTATCTGAAAGTTTCCCTTGGAATGTGTTGAAAGCTGGCTAGTTTCAAAGTACTTACCAGATCTTAGACCATTATTTGTTATCTTATGTGTTTGTCTTGAAATTTTACCAAGTAAATCCGAGCTAGGAGAGGTTTTTTGGTGAGCCCGACTCGCTAGTTTCTTCTCCAACATTTGCCTTCAAGTTCCCCTCTGTGTTTTAAATGTTTTCTATTGAAAGTATATCAAAGGCTGGCTAGTTTCAAAGTACTTACCAGATCCTAGATTTCTTTTATGTTATTCTTAAGTGTTTTTCAAAGGCTAGCTAGTTTCAAAGTACTTACCAGATCCTGGGCTGCTCTTTGTTCTTCATTTGTTTATTTCCCCTTCTAGTTGTATCATTTCATTCCATAAATCAAACTTCAAAGAGATCCTTAGACATATATGACTTGCCCCATGGACCACTCTTGCCCCTTGTTGTTTCGATTAAACCCTATTATGACTCCATAGCCCAATGGACTAAAACCAGCAATTTGTCTTTATTTTTGGCCAAAGCTTATTCTATTTGCTTGAAACTTCTCACCTTTGAAACTCTTTGCAGTTAGAACTTTCCCCTCAAATAATAATCATGCTCAACCATCCAAAACAAAACAAAAACCCTTGGACTTCATAACTAGCCTAATATCATTACCCAAAAGCTTAAAGATAAATCCATCTTTGCACTTATTGGAGAGATCCCTATCCGGATTCAGGAGGGATAGATCCTAGAATCCCAAAGTGGTTGAAACAATGTTCTCCCTACAGTCGGATTTTTGCCAATCTTGCTGATTACAGGGTGCCAACAAGTCCTTATAACTCCTAACTTTAAAAAAGATTTCATTACTTTTTCCTTTGCTTCAAAACACACTATTGTTGCAGTTTTACTACAAAAAAATGATTAGGGATATGAGAAACCCATTTCTTTTTTTAGTAAATCACTCAGAGATGCCACTTTAAAGTATAACATAATGGAAAAGTAGGCACTAGCATTAGTGAAGGCCATCAAAGATGTTAGAGTGTACATTATTTATTCTCATATCATTGCTTATGTTCCAAATGCAGTTGTAAAGGACATTCTAACACAGAATGGGCCTGATGGTAAAAGAGGCAAGTGGATTGCTACAATTTTGGAATATGACATAGAAATTAAACCAACCAAACTCATAAAAGGTCAAGATTTAGCCAAACTCATGGTTGAATCAAATTTTCATGCTTTAGATATTAATTTTATTGCCCAAATAGATGATCAGGAGGAGATGGAGACTCTAGAGATCAGTGAATCCTTTTCAGACTCACCATGATATGCAGATATTATATTTGTATTACTAAATTTACAAGCTCCTCCTGGATTATCAAGAACAAAAGCCATATTTTTAAAATTAAAGGCAATAAGATTTTGTATCATAGACAATGCACTCTTTTGGAAAGATCATGGTGGAATTTTATTGAATTGTTTTCTTAAAGAATAAGCTGACAAAGCTTTGAAAGAATTTCATGCAGGTGATTGTGGGGGACATCTCTAAAGAAGACTACTACAGAAAAAATCTTGAGAGTTGGTTTTTATTAGCCTACCTTGTTTGCAGATGTAAAAAAGTATGTGACCTCCTGTCACAAGTGCCAAATCTTTGAAGGAAAGAAAAAGCTGCTACCTTTGCCCTTAAAACCCGTCTCAACAGAAATTCCTTTTCAACAATGGGGTCTTGACTTCATTGGTGAAATTCACCCTCCATCCTCAGCTCAACACAAGTGGATTTTGACAGCCACATACTATTTCAGTAAGTGGATAGAAGCCATACCCTCCAGGAAAGCCACTGACACTGTCATCATCTAATTTTTAGAAAACAACATACTCTCAAGATTTGGATGCCCCCAAAAGATCATCACTGGCAATGCAACTGCAATCAAATCCAAAAAGATAATTGACTTCTATCATAAATACCACATTACACTTGGCCATTCTACTACATACTACCCTCAAGGTAATGGCATTGTTGAGTCCTCCAATAAAAGCCTTGTGAACATCATCAAGAAAATACTAGAAGACAAAAAGAAAACTTGGAACAAGAGGTTAGTTAATGCCTTATGGGAAGATAGGCTTACCACTAAGAAATTTATTGGTACATCCCCTTACCAGCTTGTTTATGGGATGGATGTTGTTTTTCCATCTTACTTAGGAGTACCTGTAATGAAGATAATCCAAGAACTACAAGTTGAGACCAATGATATCCAAAGAAGGATTAACCAAACCATACACTTGCAACAAACAAGAGAAGAGGTTTATCTTAATTCCTAAGTTATCCAAGACAAGATTAAAAAGATATTTGACAAGAAGACTAAGGAAGATGATTTCTATATTGGTGACAAAGTTCTAAAGTGGAATTCAAGGAGAGAAGAGAAAGGTAAACATGGGAAATTTGATTTCTTATGGAAAGGACCTTATGTTATTTATGGTTACAGAGGTAACAATGCTTTCTTTTTGAAGGAGATAGATGGATCATATCTACTAGGTGGACCTGTCAATGGTAGAATGTTGAAGCATTACTATTCCTCATAAATAACCAATAGTTAACTTTTTTTACTTTACTGATTCTACATAACATTGTTGATTTTAGATTGGATTGGATGTTTTTCCTAGCAAAGTTGAAGCCCGAAGAGAAGGCCCTAAGCTTTGAAGGATAAAATATCATAAGTATGACTAATTGTAGAGCTCAGAAAACAAATTCCAAGGCTAGTACAGTCAAAATTCAAAGGCCACTAGTCTCAAAGTTCTTGACATTTCACCAGGAAATGTCATCCCCATGTGGAGCCATTGTTAGGGTCCTATAATAATAGGATTCATAATTTTTTAATTGACTTTGATTAGTCTTGTAATATGTACATACTTTGCTTTCTGCAAATTGTTTTCCCATATTAGAAAAATAAAATAAAAATGTAAAGAGTGTAAAAGTCCTAAAAGAAAAATCAAAGGACTTGAAAAGAAAAATATCAAAAAAGAATAGAAGAAATGAACCCCAAAAAAAAAAAAAATAGAATAAGATATGAAAGTGATGCAAGTCTAAATTCCACTAATAGTTATATTTTACTGCAAAATAAATGATTCTGTGCAGCTTGTTCAAAATGACATAATCCATGATGAGTTAAATAGCTTAATCTTGACGTTTTCATGCTTTAAATTTCATGCTGATAGATAGAGAATAAAGATCTTACCAAACAGTTTAATCTTGGAAGATCATTAGTTAGGTAGAGAATAAATAAGGAGCTCAATAGTTTAATCTGAGCCCTTGGAAGAAATAAGGATAGAATTAATTAGTTTGTTGTTTTAAAAGAAAAATGAACAAAGGTTTGCAAACTCAAATGCACTCTAGGTAAATGAAGGAAAAATGTTAAGATAGCACATGGGTAGGAAGAAAGTAGTTTCACAAGGCATGGATAAAATATCATTTGGAAAATTACTAATTTCCCTCCCCACAATGTGTTCCAGTACAATGCTCTTCATTTATAAAGACTCTGAGCATTTCTCTGACTTTTGGTGGGACCAGACCCACGTCTTAATGACTAATTGGCACCAAGGTATTGGATTCCCCCCATTTTCATCATTTCCCCTTCATAAAAATCCTTTTTTCCCCTTATATTACTCATTTTACCCTACAAAATCCCCTTTTCCTAAGTTTAAAATACATTTTTACTTAGAAAAAGTACAAACCCCTTTAACTAATTCTCATTTCATTCAAAAATACACAAAAACCCAAAAATATGCATTTATCCTTAGTATAAGAGTTAAAATGTTAATATTGGGCCACTACTATGGAAATCCCGTCTAAAATCATTTTTTAACACTATACTTGGTATATTTTTTCATTTTCGCTCATAAATTTCATTATTAACGCACTATTATAATGTATTAGCTCCTCAAAATACCCTTCAGCCCATAGTATATTAATTCATTTTATATTAAATAATCCAACCCATATTTTAATTTTAGCCTATGTTTTATTTTCCCCACGTGATACATTTTCTCTACTCCCCATAGGTTGAAATTATCCCTTGTATATTAAACCCACCCAATGATAACATTACACATACATCCATTTCATTTGTTAACTATGTTATACCCGCCTATTCTATTTTCATATATAAACTATATATTAAAACTATGTTTTAATATATAAGTTCAATCCCGCCACAATAATATCATCTCGGGCCCCACGCCCATTACCCCGCAACTTTACCATATAATCCCGACCGTTTGCTCCATGCATCTAAATCTGACGGTGCAAATCTCCCGTCACAAATTAGATTGCACGATCAATAACCAAAATGAAAATTGCAATAAAGGTTGTTTTGAACCTTTATCTCTCCTCCACGCGTCACTCAATTGTTGGATATCATCGATTCAACAAAAACCAATTAATGCCTTTCTACTTTGCGAAAAACACTGGCAGTAATTCTTCCCCCTGCGCCCAAACCGCCAAAAATTTGAATTGACTAACAGTTAATACATTTATTGTTTAAATCAAATTCCTTATAAAAACATCCGAATGCACTTATTTCAAGCATTTTGTTACCTTTTTGCTCATAAAACCTCTCCAGAATGAGAGAATCATGCTGTCACTTTTGTTTTGCCTCAAAAACCAATAGAAATCATCAGAATCAACTGCTACAATCACTAAGAAGCCTCTAGATTGCATATAAATACCACAATAAGCTTTGAAAGATTTCAAAACCTAGCAAACCCTTTTCCACGACAAATTTCCAAGTATTCTTTAGAAAAAGAGATCCATCCATCAAATCTGAAAGAAATATACTGTTAATTAAGTCCTTAAAAGCCTGTATACCTAAAGACTGCCCCTCTACCTCCTTAAATCTTCAGATAGACAAACCCTGAGCATTTCTACAAATTTCTAAAGCTGTAGCCTATTTTAAAAGCAAAATTTGATTGATTTTAGCGATATACAGACCTAAAAAGCCCTCTAAGACATGCAAAGCTTTTTCCACAGTACTCAGAAGCCCTCTTTTACAAAATTTGATGTTTAAGATTGTTCTCCTAGAGAAATTCCACTCTAAAACCCTTGATATATTCTGTCAAAGCTATCAGATCAAAAAATTTGCACTATTTGATACAGAATTTCTAGTTTTAGTCAGAGTAATCAGAAGTAATATTTTGCAGTCAAAAATGGAACCTCTACTATATTTAAAGTCCTTCTGTAAACAATTTAATCTTACAGAAGTGTGTCACAGACCTAGAAATCAGAGTTTTTAAGATCAAGAGTGTTAAATTGATAAAACAAAACTATCAATGGCATCCAAAAGAAATATTGTAATCAACCCTCTACAACCTCATGTTGTAGATGTGGAACATAATCCCTTGGCAGATGTAGACTTTCAAATCTCGAATCCTGTGACTGAGTTTAACCTCCTTGAGCTCCACTGTTGGAGCCAAGAGAAATCCTTAGACCAAGTAGACGATGTGCTTATTTGGGAATCAAATTTACCCAAGTATGTTGTTCCTCACACCCATCAATGCCCAGAAGCCATCAGATTATGCCAATATCATTATTCTCTAGATCAGAGAGCTATTGTCAATTCTGAAAAAAAAAAAGTATTGTTTACCATAACAGCTGAATCTATAAACAAATGCTTCAATTGCAGCCTAAGCCTAATGCAGTCCCTTTATCTATTGAAGCTCTCACAAAGTTCTATTTCGAGTTGGATTTTCTCAAGAGATTCCAAATTTTTCAAACCTTCATGCCCTTCTATGTGGAAATCCCCAAGCTTAACCCTCCATATTCCTCTTCTAAATTCCCAGAAGGAACTACACACATTATTTCCATGCTGTCTTTTATACTTGGATATTTCACAGATGAGCATACTAATGCATCAATACTTGGTTTCATATCCATTTTTGCACCTTGTCATCCCCCTGCAGCCATCTAAAATTTTTTCCAGTATATTGCTGATAACATACATGAAAAACTTGTCAAATTACCTACTAAAGGTGTCTTTAGGTAAACTTCATTTCTTTTCCACATGTTCCTTTACTTTCAGTCAGACAAGTTCTCTATAACTCTTCAAAAGATGGATGTAGAAGGAAATCCACAATCTGTTATTTTATGGACCTCCTTAATCAAAAAGGAGTCAAATGAGTTTACTTATATAGACTTTACAGACTATTTTATCCATTCATTGGTAAATCTGCTTAAAAACAGTGTGTAACCTAGGATCAGTGATGAAATCAAGAAGGTTTTACATTTGTCTGAACTTGAAAGGAATGAGGGTTGTCCCATTCCTTTCAAGTTGCCAAAGTATTTACCTATGAAGTTGTTTGCTTTAGAGCATATAAGATAGATTTTGAACTCAGAATCTGTAAATTTCTTGGCTGCTAAGAAGAAAACCTAGTTTAAACTAAAGAACCAAGTGGGTCCCTTCATATGTAATAACAGAGAAGCAGGTGTAGAGGTATAAAATCAGTTTTTAGAGTACAAATTCAAAAAAAGTTTTCTTTGGCACTATGATCCTTATGGTATAATCAGAAAAATGATAGTGAAGTGTAAATTCATGAAAAGAAGACTGAAATTGAGAAATTTTCTAACCAATTTGAATGGTTAGAAAATACACTAGTAGAAGCTGATAAGCAGAGTGATACTAGTCAAATTTTACAAAATCTAGCTAAAAAAGAGGAAAATTTTTACAGCTAGCAATTAGTTATGCAGTTGTCAATATCTTCTTGCATGAAGATATTTTATTTTCCAAGAAAAATTCCTAAAATTATTCTAGGATATTTTGTACTAGTTTTTGTATAGATACTTCATCATTTGAAGTATTAGGTGTGGATTAATTGCTGAACATTTCTATAGCTATAATATTTTGAACCCAAGGGTTTTTTGTATCAAGTTCAAGTCAGCAGACTAGATCACAGAAAATGAAGCATCATATTATAGGATTCATGTGTTGGGCTACTGAAGAGAAGTATTTTCTCATGTTATTAGTCAATTTTCTTATGTTTTCCATCCATTCATGAAGGTGTTCTAAATTTTAATGTGAGATCAGAAAATTTTATTTCAGAATTTGTTAAAAGCACTCTGTTATTGATTGATTTTCATTTTAATGTTTTCTACTGATATCCAGACCAGGGAACCCTATAATTTTAATGATTTAACATTGACTACATGTAAATATTAACTATAATATTACTACAATAACTACATGCAAATATTAACTATTCTAACTATAATTAACTACATGTAAATATTTTAAATTTTAAATTTTAAATATATATTATATTCGTCTAAAATATATTTCAAAATTTCTTAATAAATTGTTGGTCTTGAAATATTTCACCATACTTTCTATTCAAAATATCCACAAAAGATCCATTTCATGCATGCTTTCCAAACTAAAATAATTTTCTTATTTGAATGATTTAAGATTGACTACATGTAAATATTAACTATAATAACTACATGCAAATATTAACTATTTTAACTATAATTAACTACATGTAAATATTTTAAATTTTAAATTTTAACCCCAGATTATATTTGAATGATTTAACATTGAGTACATGTAAATATTAACTATGATAACTACATGCAAATATTATCTATTTTAACGATAATTAACTACATGTAAACATTTTAAATTTTAAATTTTAATCCCACATTCGTTAAACAATAAACCAATCACACAATATTCGCTATATAATAAGAATCATTGTTTTTATTCATCACATCACATCAAGTTTTATGTTTTTTGTTGGAGCAATTTTTTGGAGGTGTTGCATTGGCATTGGTAACTTTGTGGAGGCATTGCATTCGAATTGGAGGCATTGTGTTGGTATTGGTAATTTTGTGGAGGCATTGTGTTCGCATTGATGACAGGAGTTTTTTGCATTTCAAAGGTTATTTTTCTTTCTATTCTGTCCATTTAAAAATGATGTTGGGGAAAATTTGTTTTTTCTATGCTTTTTGTGCTCAAAAATTATTTTTTTAAGGCTTTTAGGTTCGAAAACCATAATTTTTTAATATTTTTTCAGTGAAGAAAATAGAAAAAAAAACTCATTTTTAGGGTTTTTAGGACAAAAATTTAGAATTTTTTTCCTTTTTTAGGGTTGATAGGTTCATCTAGACAGAAAAAACCAAAAAAAAACCATGCACATATAAAACCAACCATATTTATTCTATTTTTATTTTTTCTCAAAGTGCAAAATTTAGAAAAATTGAAAAGAGAAATTTACTTTTTATTTTTATTTTAAAACATGAAAATTTATTTTTAGAAATACTATTAGATCTTTTATTTTTATTTATTTAGAAATATTATTAGATATTTTATTTTTATTTATTTAAATGAGAATAGATAGTTTTATTTTATACTAAATTAGTTTGTTTTTTTTTCATTATTTAAATTTATTTTTTAAATATTTTTTTAATTTTAATTTATAATTTAATTTGTTTTTGTTTATATTTTAAAACATCTATTTTATTTATTTATTTATTTTAATGGTATAGTATTATATTTTATATTAAACAACAATTGTTTATTTATTATAATTGTTTTAGTTTTAAAAAAATTAAAATTTTCATATATTTGTTAGTTTATATTTTAAAACTTATTTTTTAATTTTTTTATAGTTTTTTTATATTTTAAATTTTACGTTGAATAGTTTTATATTTTATATTAAATAACAATTTTTTTTATTATAAGAATTTTAGTTTTAAAAATTAATTAAAAATAAATAAAAATGTTATATATTTTTTATATTTAAAAAATAAAAAATAAAAAAATAATAATTTCACCGCCAATTGGGGGCCGGATGTTGGCTAGGCAACCCTCCACTACACCGCTCGGCTTGTTTGCCGCCCTCGGCGGGCGCGAGAACATAACTTTTTATTTATTTATTTATTTTAAATTTAAATATAAAATAAAATAAATAAATAAATACAAATATACAATTGTTTTGTTTTGAATTATTTAATATAAAGTTTTTTAAAATTTTAAAATATACGTAATGTTTTATATTAAAGTTTTATTTTTTTTTTAAATATAAAATTTTAATATTAATATTATATAAAATTTTAATTTTAAAATTTATTTTATAGTTATAATTATAAAGAATATAATAATTTTAAAATTTAAAATTTATTTTATATTTAAAACTTTTAAAATTTAATAAATAGTGTATATATCAATATTTCAAAATAAAAATTATAAAATTATAAAATGAAATTTTAAAATATAATAAAACATTATAAGTTTTAAATTTTAAAATATATGTTTTAATTATATTCATTATATTTAAAATTTCAAAATATAATTTATTAAGTGTATATTTAATAAAACAACACAATTAAAATTAAAACAAAAAATTAACATTCATTTTTTTAATAAACTCTGTAGCTCAAAAAAAAAAAAAAACATTTTTTAAATAGTAAACATTTTTTTTTGTTTTTCTAATATTAAACAAAAACTTAAGTTCGAAATTAATTTTTATTTTTTTTAAATTGTTTTATATAATTTAAAACAAATTTTAATTTTTTTATAAAATGTATTCAAAAAATATTATATAGATATATATACATATATCTAAATATGATTTTTCACATTTTATTTTAAATTTAAAAATTCTATAGTTAATTTTATTTGTTTATTTTCAATTTATTTAGTTTTACAATAAATTTTGCTTTTTTAATTTATTTTATAGACATTATTTTTCAGTAAATTTAAATTTATATTAGCAAACTTTTAAAAAATGAGTAACTGTTTTCTCATTAACTAATATGTATATTTATTTTTATCAGGAAAATGGCATCAAAAATTATTTATGTGAATGTTTCTGCACCTAGGGCAGCAACTCCCAAATCTAAAGTTGTAGCTCGACACACTATGGATACAACTCCCAAATATAAAGTTGCAGCTAGACGCACTATGGATACTATTGGACGCAATAAGGACATTGTTGCACACACTAATAAAAGTCAAGCATGTGGCCCACTATGTTCATTATATGATGCAGGCAGGGCCTGCAAACCCCAGAATCTTGAATCTTTGTGCATATAAGAATGCATCTCAACTTTTGCCCAATTAAACTTCAATACACGGGCAAATTCAACAATTTAAATATGCGAAAGCTCTTCAAATATCTTGTTCACTAATTTCTATGTTTTAGAAAAACCCATGCTTCAAATCATTTTCCATGCCATTAACTCCAAATACTCATTACAAAACTACAATCTGCATTTGCAATCCAAGCTCACAAGCTTTCATACCCAATAAACATCATTCCCGTTTCCATTTACATAGGGCTTTAATATCGAATTTCATTTCACAATCAAAAGTCAACAAAGCAAATGTGCCCATGTGTTAAAAACTGAATCTGGGAATTTAATACCACCACATATCGATTTCATGCATTACAACTTCATGCAAACACCATCATACCTCACTCAGTTTGATTCTTGCAATTTTCCTTTTCAAGATAAAAAATACTGCTTGAATCTTTTGTTTTTTTCCAGCGCTGACAGGCTTCAAGCAACGCTGGATGGAGTCTTGGCATCAGCCTCCAAACAAATTGCAAAGCTATCACAGTAAAATCTTACACAAGCTCTTCCTTGTGCTGATCAGCTCTATGAACACAGTTTCATAGTGCGCCCATTCCGCCTTTACCCTGCATGTATACTTGGCAATTTTTTCTGATCTGAACAATTTCGCAAAGAACTTTCAATCAACTTTCAATCGATTGAATTCAAAATGGCTTTAAACAAATTTACCCTTTGATTATAAACTTGTTCTCCGCACCAGCGTTTGGCAATTGCATGGTTTGCAGATGTGACACGTACTGAAAATCAATTCATAGAGTAGTTACTCAAAAATATTGCATACACTCCACCCACAGCGTGATTCCATTTCCACTGAATTGGTTATCAATGCTTTTCCACGTGGTAATCGACCACCACTGCATCAATCCTTGTAATCGACCTTTTTTCTGCTCAAAATAAACAGCATTCGAACTCAAAATATCAAATAAAATTCACAGTGAATGTAGACTCAGATTTGCGATGGCATTGACATTCAATCAGGAATCAATTACTCTGGCAAACAGAGATTCAAACTATCGACTCATCCATCGCTTCACTCTTACCAGAAGCTTAAAAAACCATCGAATTTCATCTACTTCATTGTCTGCAGATTAATTCAAATGTGCGTTGTTTGTATATCTTGACAACATCGACATTATTTAAATAATATCAGAGTTTTGTCTAATTAATAACATCGATTTTCCCAAATTATGTGCAGAGTCACCTTACAAAGATTAAAACCAGATGTATTCATACAAATCAACTTCAGTTCTGAACAAGATTATGTCTTGTGGCTTTAGGCGCTAAACAACTAATGATTACGGCAATCGATTGTACTTAATAGAACTGGTTCAACATAAACTACAACCACCATTCACGCAAAGATTTAACACCATTTATATTCAATCCCATCCAACCTCATTAGATTTCCACTTTGGGTTTCAACACAAATAGTTATCGATTTCTACAAATCGATGCCAACAAATTCCTTACCACAGATTCATCATTTCACTCAAAATATCTCTCCACCTAATCCTCAACTAAATCTGTATTTTAGGTGTGGAGTCAACAAAGTCCCATACATAGAATTTCTAATCCCTAATTTTGCTCCTAAACTATTTCTCTCATATCCTTTTATTTAATAAAAGAATATTTACAAAATCCTCACTTTTCCAAATTATCTCCTATTTTATTAAAAATAACAAATTAATTAATAAAATAATAAAAATGTCACACCCCCTTTTCTAACATATTTACAAATGAAAAATGGCCTTGATGCTCCTGCATCATTATAGCTTATTTATTATTGGAAGAAAACTGAGGAAATAAATAAAATTGATTTCTCATGGTATCTTGAAGACAGTGAAACGGAGGCTGATATACATATCTATCTGGTTTGTGGTATGATTGACTTAAATGAACCATATGATGTGATGGGCAGAGTATGAGACATATGTATGGTCCCGAATACAAACACTATTAATGTTCTTGGAAGGAAGGCTAATACACGTGACAAGTTTAGATATCATCTATCAAAGGTCAAGTATGACACAAATGAAATATCTAAATTTTTTTTTGAAGAAATATCAAGAAACATTGCAAATAACATTGTAAGTATGCTTATTTATATTTTTGCTATGCATTATTGTAAGGATCATTCAATTTTTTATAAATTATTGATCATTGAAATGTTTTATGTTGTTTCATAGGATTTTATTCCGAGTCTTTCAAACATGTTTGAAGGTATTTATTTTATGGAGCCAAATCTTATGAATGTGATCAACACTTTCCACATAGGAAAAGGAGAGGAAAGGAGATTGAAGCAAAGATAAAGAGCCCGTGACATTGCAATAGTACAAAGAGGGGATCAACTAAGAGTCACTAAGGTGGGTCAATCTAGTAAACCTAAACATGTTGCTTTTGAATATGTGGAACATGAAACTGAAAATTATGATAGAATTAGTGAGGAGGAGATTAGAACTGTTGTGCAAAAGGAGAAAACAAATCAGACACCAAAAAGAAAAATGACCAAATATGTCTCTCTTTTATCTGATGATGAAGAGCTTGTTTATAAAAGAAATGATACGTTAACCAATAAGAATAGGAAATCAAATATTGGTCAACTAGTAAAAGTCATGAGAAGCAATGAAGAACAAATTGAATGGTCTGACGGAAGCAGAGAAATCATAACACCAGGTGCTGAGTTAGAGGATGTCATTATTAAAACAAAACAAAATGCTATTCGATATGAGTTGAGGAAGAATAAATTAATTCTTGGTGGCCAAACATTTGAACTTAATGTCAGCCAATTTTATAGGCCAGATGAAGGACGAGCTCAATATCAAATTAAAAAGGCCCATCACCTACATGTACATAATCTGAAAACATTGTTCAAGTTCAATCCATATGCGCATGTGGTGGATTATGCGGTTCTTGTTGATCCACATCAGGTTCCCAACAAGCAGGTATTTGACAAGACAAAATGTTTTGATTATAAATATTATGTAATTGGAGGGAACCATTCGGTAGAGGTTGAAAGATAGTTGATTGAGTAATATCCCAATAAATATCTTTTTCAAAAAGTGAAATGCATCATTTACGTTGGCTTAACAGAAATAGAATCAAATTTATTAACATGGGATCATAATGTAGAAAATGAGTATAGAATGAAAATGGCTTTTATCCAAAGGGTTAGATTTATTCATAATGAATTCATAGAAAAATGTGGTGGGGATAAGACACAAGCTAGTCTAACATTTTGGAATGAATGTTTAATGGAAACGGGTTATCAAATTGATGAAAAAATCAAAGAAAAATATGGAAAAATGCATTCAAATATATTCAGAAGCATGGATAACATTTTTCAGTTGGAATTTAGAATTAGGGAGATATGGGATTTGATTGATGAGATTTTTTAGCGGTGGGAGAATATTTCCATAAAAAATCAAAAGGTTAAAAAGAGTAAACCCAAAATATGTACCAACAGTAAGACAGGTCCTGAAATGAAGCAACTTCCAGAGAATGTGACTATCACACCTTGGAGAACAATGCAAGGTTTGAAGGATGAGAAACTAGTCAAATCATTACTAGCCTGTGTGAAGTCGGGTGAATTATCAATGGATGAAATGTGTGCAGAATTTCAAAAGTAAGTTTCTTGAATTATTTCTTATTTTCCTTTCATTATAATTTTATTTTAAATAAAACATAATGTTGTTGGTAGAATTTGTTATAGAAATTGTTATACATGTCACTATATTAACAGTTTTAACTTTATTTGTTCAGTTATAAGATTTTTATGAAAATACAAGATCATATGCTTAAAATTTTGAATGAAGATAGTTGGCATGATGTTGTGCGCCACTACCGAGAAGCAAGTTCTACAACAATACTTAAAGATTTTTATATTGCATTCAATAAGGTATGTTGATTTATACATTCATTTTATTCATATTTAAACTATTTTTAATTTATTACTTATACATATATATTTTTATGTCATTAAAGTTGTCGAAGAAGGATTGAAATGGAGTACCAGATACTTTCAAAAGATTTATTGAAAAAATTAAGTTGGAAAAGATAAGAAAGAAGCATCTTATGAATGTTGAACTTGATCCTACTCTTAATCATTACATTTGGAATGGGATCGACACTATCCAATATCAAATAATATAAGGTGGCTGTGAAGACATTGCATCACTAATACCTAAAAGGGAATATGTCCTAGTTATTGCAGATATTCCTCATGGTTTCAATTTCCTAGACATTGAATATGATAGTGAACCATATACTTATCAAGCTTTTAGTAAAGTGGTTACATGTTTTCAAGAAGTGACAACATCGTCACTTTGGCGATTTGTGACATTTCATTCAGACACACAGTTTGTAATGTTATTAACAAGCTTCAAAGGAAAAACAAACTCAAGGATGCAACTTACATGGTAAGACTTTGAAATTGTATGTTTGATTACTATTAATTTTTTTTATTATGTATAATTTAATTGAACTTTTACTATGCTATGTTACAGGCATAAATCAAATATTGTTGCTTCCAGAGATCATCCTATTATAAATGATTGCAAGTTCATCCATGTTGAATGTTGGACAAAAGAGGATAGCTATAAGCGTATTCTTATGAACTAGTAGATGGGAAGAGTCATAGTCAAGTATTGGTTCATGATGAAGTTGTAAGAAAACTAACATATGAGGATAAAGATGCAAAAGTAGATATAGTTAACATTTATCAAAAATCGTAAGCATTTATTAACTATCTTATAGATCTATGTTCAAATGAAGGAGATTGGGTTTTGGATTTATTCTCAGGTTTAGGTAAGTTTTATTATAAAATTTAACTTTAAATATTTTATTTTTTACTTTTTATGTCTTTATACTAATTTTCTTATTTATTTCTTTTGTGCTTGATGATTAGGTACAACATTAGAATGTTGCCTACCAAAAGAAAGAAATTGCATTTCCATTGAGAAAGACCCAGTGCAATGAAAATTTATTCAACAAAGAATTAACGCTCTTCAATTCCTTCCAGATGCGAAGCAAGAAGTTGGTTTGAGGAAAGGGGATTTTATTGAATCACGTGTGGAAAAAAAAGAAAAGGAACCTCAACCACCATTATATGGAATGATTGCAAAGGGACACATTGGAAGATTTGCAGACATGAAAAATCCATTAGAAGATGACAATGACCAAAATGAAGTAGAAAATGTTGCCAAAGAAGACATCAATGATGCTCTAGATGATGTTGAATATGTAATAGTTGATATTGTTGATGATCTTTAAGTTATGCTTGCAAATAAAGCTTAGTTTTGAGATCTATTAATCATGTTTACTTTTAATGTTTAGACTTTGATATTTTATGATAAGAATCCTTATTTTTTGCAGAAAACATGTGATTACTATTATTTTTTGACATAAAATTCAATAAAAACGTTATTTTCTTAAGTTTTTTGGTTAAGATTTTCCCAAAAAATTAGTTTATTTAACATGCTTTTTTAACAAGAAGTCTCTAAAAGTGTATTTTTTGCATTCTATTTATATTGAAAATTTGTATTTTTTTGTCATATGGATCAAAATATTGGTATTTTAGCGACAATTATTTGATATCCATTGAAATATTAATTAACAATACATAACCATGTAGAAAATATAAAATTTATAATATTGACCCATTTTTCATTTTTTTATCTATGTGAAGAAAGTGAAGATATCAATACAAATTTTTATTTTAAAAGAAATTATTTTTTTTCTTTTTAAAACACAAGTGCATAAATGCACTCAAAAATAAACATCTCATGGAAGAAGAAGACATTAGAAAATGTAGTGTCAAAATCAATCATCTAAAAAAAATTTGGTGATGATACACCACCACTATTCAAAATCGACATAAAAAGCATCACATAATATATATATATATATATATATATATATATATAGATATATATTAAAGTGCCAAAAACATGCTTCAAAAAAAGAGTGATTCTGCATCACCACTTTTCAAAATCGGGTGTTTTTCTTGCTACATCAAAAAGTAGGCACCAGTTCAGTTACCTATTTCATCGGTAACAGTGTTTGCATCTACAAGTATAACCAATAGATTTAAACAGAGGGTTCTCTGTCTTATCTTAGAATCTCTAAGAAGCATTGCTCCCCTACATCATAAGTTACAATACAATCTATTTGACCACAGATACATTTTTCATTCATTTACTAGTAAAAACATGGATAGAGCCATACATCATCACTGATCGAATACATGTTTATAACCATCACATTAACAACAGAAATACAATGGATACAAAAACAATGAAATCCATACATAAACTAGTGCATTTTCATACCGAATATGGGAAGAATGAGCTCTTCATTACTGAATGTAAAAACCAACTGGAGATGGGACTTCCACGTTCCACCCGACCATAGATCGGTTGAGCCAAGTCTCACTTCAGCTAATCACCCCAGTGCCATATTCCAAGCATAATTATGGGACTTAATAAAACACATAAATCACGATCAATTCAGGGCTTCTAGAGGCCAAACCACCTCAACCCTCAACTAGTGATTCCACCTCACGGTCAGAGATCACATCCATCATAAATTGGTCTCTATCCAAGCCGCTCCACGAGTCGAGAGTGTTTTTTCTAACCAAGGCTCCAGGACTAGTAACTCAACCCACCTAGTGCTCTAGAGCACTTGTCCAACCAAGGATTCAAGACTATTAATTCAACCCAACAACTTTTCATGGGGCTCCAAAGCGTTTGTCCAACCAAGGCTTCCAGGAACTAATAACTCAACCCACAACTAAAGGAATCATGAAAACCAACCAGAAAACAATCAATGGAAATAAACCCGCAATACCATGGTTGTCCAGGAAATGACAAGGCTAGGAAAATCCACATCCATACCCATGCATGCCAAAACTAGTGTGGAAAACATACATGCAACTCAATACATGAAATAAAATCTCGTTGTAGTTGTTGATCCCGATGCCTACTTGCACTTTCCTACTCTTCTTTTTCCTTCTTTCTTCAAATCACCAAGTATCCACACACTCCAAGAGTGCTCCAAGAAAACTCTAATTATGCAAGAGTATGAAAGAGAGGGAGAGAATAATGAGAGAGCTCTAAAAATGAACTAACAAAAAGTACTAACTGATCCTCATAAGCCTTTTTAAAGAAGAGACCTCTATTTTCTTCATTTTCTTTTATTTCTCTTCATTTTCCTCCCCACATGCAAACTGTGACCTTTTAGCTCCCTTTTCTCCTAATTTCCATTATTTTCATAAATAAATGTGCCGAAAAATATGTTTTCCTCTTTAATGCCTTAGCCATAGCCTTTTTCAATCTCCTTAGCCAAAATAAACCAAATGAAAACCCACTAAGATGTTTTGCCCAACATTCATGAGCTTGGAATACGTGTCCCATAAACCGTGGTTATTATTTTGACTTTATTACATGGAATTTGTAGGAGAGTTGTTACATTAACCTTGGTATTTCTTATACAAGGGATTGCAAAGGTCGGAAAATGTTGATGCATTGAGATACTTATCATGCAATCGATCATACTTACATCTAGATTATTAAAATTTAAATATTCTTTTTTTAAATTTATTTAAATATAATTTATGATTAATAACATATGAAAAAAATGTTATAAAATATAGTTAAAGATTTATAATTTTGTTAAAAGAAAAATAATTTGAAAAATAACTTTATATTAATTTTAATATATGTGTAAAAGGAATGGAAATTATTATTGAGCCAAGAGGCACTCCATAATCTTGTATGTGGGAGATGGTGTCCCTTAACATTAAATTTAAAAATAATAAGATAATATTTCAAATAAAAATTTTAAAAAATAATAATAACAAAATAAATCAATATCTACCATAAATAAAATATTTTACTTTCCAACATAATTTTGGATCAACTTTATATAGAGAGATAAAGTAAATGAATATATATATATATATATATATATATATATATATATATATATATTTGATATGATAAATATATGTAATTCCTTCACTACTTATATGGAGTATATATTGTAATTTCCACATTAAATAGCATAATTTTAAATCAACTTTATAAAGAGAAAGTTCAAATAATTTAAACTAAAATATATATAATTTTTCATTTTCCATTTTGAGGAAGATGTGTAAATTATGTCAATCTTGATAAGGAATTGATAAATATCATTCAAAAAATATTAATAACAAAAAAAAAAGGTTTAATGTAGGTTATAAATCAAATATTTCAATATACATGTTGAGAAAAATTTGCAATATTTTTTTTTAAGTTGAGAATCTATTCATTCTTCTAAAAAGAGCTACATCAGTAGAAAAGTGCAGGTAGTCTCACCCCGGCCAGTTTTGTTGGCTACCACTATAAGCATATGACAATGAAACATAAAAAAAAAAAGAGACACGGTCCACAACTTGAGAGGCCATAAGCATCAATAAACACACAAAACATATAAAACACCTATAACCATGCTAATCATCGGAGGTGATGGAGGTTAGGTTGTCCAGAGTTGTTCCAAGAGAATGAGGAGGATGGAAGGAGAATTGAACGTGCTCCTTGAAATGGGCCATCTAGGCCTCTAGCTTCTCTGCTTTCTCAGGTAACAAGTTTTGACCTCGCTAGACCACCACTACACGCTCCCATACATGGCACTGGAAGTAGTGCATTTTGTTCAAAGTAGAAATTAACTCAGCGTGTTCCTATTTCCTCACCGACTCCAAGGTTTCCATGCGTTTACGAACAGATTGTATAAAATCCTGACAACGCTCCACACAATAGCTTTGTCACTTCCCTCCACCCCCATGACCCATCCCTCGTCATCCTAAACCACCACGATGAATTGAACCACCGCTCTACTCACCTGGAGGGGTGTGGCTCCCATAACCCGTCCTCGAGCCACCTCTCCTGCCACCTTGCACTGCAAACCCTGCACGATTAGAACACCCCTCCATGCCACCACCCCAGCCTCCCGTGGCCACCTGACCCGAGCAACCACCACTACTCCCACCCCACCCTGAGCCAATGTTGTCGGTCGCCATTTCTGACAAAGAGAGAGACACGCCACTCACCCACCTCCCCCCCCCCCCCCTTCCCAAATTGGGCTTAATTTGAGAGATGGAGTGGCCAAAGTGAGGAACTAGACACATGGTTATCTTCTGAACACCGCAGAGATAGGCAGGGGCGCACCCACTATAAAATTCCCGAGTTGTAATTGCCCACAGGGAGAAACACACCACTCACACTGGCATGATCGCCACCAAACAACCCAGAGTGAATTTGAAGAACCAAGATTTAACACCTGCCACAATCAAAACTTCGTCCCACTTCCTGAGTCAAACTCGCACTAGCCAAACCACCCAAAATCCAATACACCCACTCCCAAACACCACCAAGTGTTGTAGGAGCCCGTGAAGGGGCCGAAGAAGGGTGCAATTTCGTTCTCCTTCCAGACCAAAAGGATTACCACCCGACCCGAATAGGACCAACGAAGCACACACAGAACCAGAAGGTCATGACCTTTCTCGTAAGCGAAAATCCTGATTGTAAGACAAAATAGGAGATTGACGAAAATTCCCACCTGAAAGTGGAAGGGGGAACGTCAGCGGTAAGAGCGCAACCTCTCCTAGATGGGGTAACCACTGAAGAAACTTCCTCTCCGCACAGGGCTCACACTACAAACTCCATAGCTCATCCAAACATATAATGACTGCCAACATCTCTCGCTACCCTCCATAAAACTCCAACGAATGCCACCACAAGTGAGAACTGACACAGAGTGAAATTTCGCACAGTTTACATTAATCCCTCCTATACTCAAGTGATGTTGGGAGGATGGGGAGGCTAACCCTCCTACCCATGGCCATGTGCTTACCATGAGCTCCCACATGTTCCCTCGGGAATGCCATCAACCCTTTTAATCACCCCCATCAGGTTAAGTTTTAATATTAAATATACAAAGACAAAAAAATAAAAGAGTTTTATTCTATTCGTTAGTGTTTTTTAATATTTGTGATTCCTTCATTGAGTGGAGAAGGTTCTTCACAACTAAGTGGGAGATGTTGCCACTTAACATTACCTTTAAAAATAATAAAATATTATTTACAATAAAAAATAGTAATAATAAAGAAATGAATATCAACGATAAATAAAATATTTCAATTTATCCATTAATTTTACATCAATTCTATATAGAGAAATAAAATAATTAAAAAAAAAAGTATTTGATATACTTTTTGGTAAGAGAGATATAAGTATTTTCTTCACTACTTAATATGGACTTGATGTATATCATGTAAAAATGATATTATTGATATTATGTGTATAATTTATTTTATGTTCAGTTGATATGTAATATTAAATCAAAAAAATATAATATTTTATATTAAATAACAATTCTATATCAATTTTAAGAAAATGAAATAATTTTAATTAAAAAAATTGTTATATTTTCACTTTTAATGGTAATAGAGATGTGTATTTTATTCTATTTTTAATGTGGATTTGATATATAATACTTAAAAAATATTAATAAAATTTTTAAAAAATATCAATAACAAAAATACACATTGTAGATCATAAATCAAATATTTTAATATATAGAAGAATTCTTATTCTAATAATATATTTTCCATATTCCTTCAATGTTGAATATGAAATTGACATTTAACATTTTAAAAAATATTAATAACAAAAATAATAATAAAAATAAAACACATTTAATAAAATATTTATAACAAAATAATTCAATGTAGAGTTGTGTTTCTCGTTCTGTGATTGCTTTCTATTTTCCTCACGAGTATATGGAAGAGGAACCTCCAAAACCACTGGCCTGTTGCCATTTTTGCAAAACTAGTGTTGATATTGCTAATCGATTATTCTCATGCCCAGTAAAGTGCCATTTGTCATTTACTCATTTGCCAAATAGAACGCCAATTTTCAACTAGCAATCTTCTCTTCTTTTCCTAGATAATTTTAGGTGGTCATGGTCATCAAGGGAACAAGATTTTGACCAGTTGCTTTCATTTTCTTCACTTGATTTCCTTTTCCTGATCCTAATGGAAAAAGATGAATATGATGATGCATTTTTTTCTTCCTCTTCTTCCATTTCCAGTGAGCCTTCACCTCACCTTCTCAATAATCACAACTAACAATAACCCCTCTGATTTTTTTGGTAACCTCAATTTCCCGGAGATACAGATAGGCACAATATAGTTCCGAGTGAGATTATTATTCAATCCCCCAAATCGTTTTGGAATGGTTCCAATGTAATCTGAGGATGAAAGAACCAAATTGATTAAGGACTGCAAATTTCGCCAGTCAAGAGAATCACTCGGTCCTCTCAGGGGATTATTACTGAGGTAAACTATTGCAAATTCTTCATCTCTGTTATTGTTCCTTAAATCCAAAAATATAAGGGATTTCAAATTCCGCAATGTCCTAGGATTCGCTACTTGTAATCCATTGTCACTCAAACCCATTTTTAACAGAGAATTCATACTACCTAAAGATGTTGGAATTGGGAACTATAATGCATTAAAACCCAAATCCATTATTAGCAGTCCCCCACAGATGCCCTAAAGAAGGAGGTATCATTCCATAGAATAGGTTGTGGTTGAGAATAAGTTTTCTTAGTTTGGTTCTATGGTTGTGGTTGAGGACAAGTTTTCTTAGTTTGGTTAAGTTCCTGCTTTTCATTGGAAATTTTCTCTTCATACAATAAGTGATTTGAAATTTTCATATGGTAATTCTCTACATAAAACAATTTTTTTTTTGGAAAATTAAGCTTTTTAATTATGTAAAAATTTACTAAAACAACATAGTTTTGGAAAATTAAGTTTTTTAATTCTGGTTGAGTTGAACTCTTAGATAGGGAGGTGGTGGAATTGAATGCATATTGGTGATGTCATCAACTACATTGGAAAGTTTGTAGTTGGAACATAGGGAGGTGGTGGCATTGAATGCGTATTGGTGGTGTTATCAATTACATTGGAAAGTTCGTAGTTGAAGCATAGGAAATTCATCACACAGTGGTTTTAAAAAAGTAACAAAATGGCCCAGAATTCAGTAGAGATTTTGAAAAAATTCGGCAAAGATTTTATCATAATCTTGTTTACAGTTGTTAAACTTCACTGTTTTGGGTGTCCTAAAGGTTTTTGATAGCGCTGAATCCATTTCCACTCTCAAAAATAGATTCCAAACACTGCAACTACCTCATTTTTTGAATTTTACTGAACCGGATTCCAGCAAAAACCTGCGATCCGAACTATTCTGTTACCTGAAAAGACAACTCCACCCATCACAATGGAGCATGTCAGAGTCGAGCATGAGCTGGAACCTGAGAAGGGTAGCATACATCGTGACGGAAAGACCTCGATCCAGATGGAACGTGCCTATAGGATATTAATAATGTTTTGAAAAAAAAACAAACATATTATGTAAATGTCAAGGCACATCACAAGAAACGGGGATGCAAATTTTTTAAACGTATTTGAAGGGTAAAATTCCCCATATTGACTGGCATTTTGTCCGCAAATTCCAACCTTGCTGTGAAGCACACTAAATATCTCCATATTTGTAATTCCACCAAAATTTGATACCATCGAAATGTTAAAATGGAAAGTAGAAAGTGAGAAAGTTGATTTGGACATGTTTGTGCGAACCAACCTAATAGCACTTTCTCATTTTCATTTAATTTGAAAAAATACAAATAACGAGTGTATATTCCCTTTGCAGTGCCTACGGTCTGCCCATATATATAGTACCACCACTTATTATTATTTAACGGAATCTAATCATTCATTGGAGATAATGGAATTGGGAACTTCTTTAACAAAGAATAAAGAATGAAAAGTGCCACAGCGAGGACTTGCGGGGACTTGCGGAAAATCTACATTTAGATTACAATGAAAAGTGCCACAGTGAGGACTTTGCGGAAAATCTACATTCAGATGAAGTTAATTTTTAATTATATGATATGGCTTTACGTAATTTTTGTCTAGGAAGTTGGCTATTTGTATTTTAATAAATTAAATAATTTAAATTATGCGCACCGCTAGACTATATCTCACATATATGGAATTAAAAAAAAAAAAATCTATTTATTTCTAACTTACACAGTTTTATATCTGACTTACTTAATTTATCACATTTGGTAGCATAGAACTAAAAGTTGGTACATAATAAAATGGAAATTTATTTATCATTATTATTATAAATTAATAATAAAAAATATATTTTTATTTTATTATTTAAAATTTAAGAATTAAAATATTTAACTGAATTATTCAAATATTTTTATTTATATAGTATTTTTTTAATATATTTTAAAATTTTATAAATCAAAAAATAATAATTTTATTCATACTAAGACACATAAACTTAATTTTAATATTACATAATTTCTACTTTTAAATAATGCACATTTTAATTTACTTTATTATTTAACATATTATCTACTTTGCAATTTGCAATTTTCCTTATAATAAATTAATGAAAATTCAGTGTAATCTTAATAATTTACACTCTTAACAAATCATATTTAAATCCAATAAATCATAATAAATAATCATATTTAAATCCAATAAATGAAAATAAATATAACTTGATTTTTATAAGATAATTTTGTTTTATTTTTTTATTTTAAAATAAATATAACTTGATTTTTATTAGATAATTTTGTTTTAAATTTCAATTTTAAAATGTTATATGTAAATAAATATAACATATAGAAACGTTGACGCTAAACATTATGTAATATCTTTTGTGAACATATACACATTGAGTATATACTACTTGTGGTTGCATGCAAATTTTTGTAGCCATTGCTTATGCAGTCAGAGATTTGAATTTAACCTTTGGTTTCTGATTTTGATTAACTAGTTAAGGTTCCAGAGTTCCCGAGGTTTGAAAATGAATTCAAAATGTTATTCTAACTTACTATCTTAATAATTTTATTTCACTACTTTAAAAACATCTTTTATCTAGTCATTTTACTCACTTAGAAAGCTCTATTTTACTCATGCCTTCCTATTAAATTTAGATAACCATGGTGTTCTATGCTTGATGCACTTTTACTTCAATCTTTTTTAGGCCCAATACAAAGTAGAAATCACATAAACTTGAAAGTAAAATGCTGATAGAACACAATAATAGATCAATAGAAGACAAGTCAAATATAGATCAAATTTACAATTCCTTTTGTCGAGCAAAGATATGAGATATTGTGGCATTACGATGGTGAACAGGATGCTTCAACCAACAAAGTATTTCTCGGTTAGCCAACACTTTCATGTGTCACACCCATAGCCATCAAAGACATCTCATCACAAGTCAACGCAAGTCAAACAAGGGGCAACGAAGAAAATTCAACGCGGGAAGCTTAAGAAAAGTTAACACAACAAACTAGCCGAAATCACGTAGGCAGCTTAAGAAAAGTCAACGTAGTAAACTAGGGCTTCGGTCAAACAGCCTGGAATTCCTCGATTTTAGTGCCCAAAATTGAGGTCAAACAACCAAGGGTTGACCATGGTCAATGCAAATACAGAAAATTGAGGTCAAACGACCAAGGGCTGACCATGGTCAATGCTAGTCAATGCTGCAGCAGAAAAGACCTAAACAGATCAATGCAAAAAACAGAAAGCCCTAAACAGATCAGCGCATAAATCAGCGCATAAAACAGCAGCTTCGCTCCACACCTGTGAGGAAAAAGGCCTCCAAAGGCTATTGAACCAATCATATCACAATGAGAGAATGTGTGATGAGATGATGATCAAATGAAGTCCAAGTCTCTCCAATTTATATTTATCAATGAGGGTGTGTGACACATCTCTTAGGCATGTGGGATAATTCTGGCAGACCTTGCACATGTGGAAAATAAATTCAAAATCAATGTTCTGCTCATCCGATCAAGATGATCTTTAGATCAATCTTGCACCTCTCCGAAAGAGGAATCCAACAAAAATATGACCATTGTCATATGAGTAGTGCAACATGGAGTTTGGACCTAGTTGCCCAAAATTAACACTCCCTCTCAACTAGGGAGAACTCCATCTATCCACAAGTGTCATCCATCATGTACAAAACCAAACATCGTGCGTCATCCCACCATAACTTGATTTGATGGCTCTTTATTTCAGAACAAAAGGTGAGTCAAAAAGACATCACACACAGTTGACCCGAAGTTAGCTTAGAGGTAAAATCCTCTCTCAGACTCAAAAGAGTCTCATACTAACCCAGAGTTATTTTACTGACCTGAAGTCAGTCTAGACAATAAAACCTCATCATACTTGATCCCAGATCATGGTGTTGGACACGTGTCATCCTAGACATAGAGAGTATAGCAATCTTTGATGCATCCATCAGTCTTGCTATGGTCTCTATCCACATTTCCAACCTCATTGGCCAAATGAGAGGTACTTCCCATGAGTCCGAAACTCCATGGGTAGGATGTGTGTGAGGCACAAATCAGAGAGAGGCGAACCAACTCAATATCATAACAGTGGGGCAGAAGCACCACAAGGTTCGGAAAGCCTAGCCCCGTGAGTGCTTATAGCTCCAAGAAGCTATCCCCAAGCCCCCTGGAGCTCCCAGAGCTCATACTCCAACTCAAGCAGGACCCTCAAAATAGGGTCTTTCCACGATTCCAAGATTGTCACAGAAGGTTAGGAACTTGACCTTCCCCAGGGGCTTCGTGAGAATATTTGCAGCCTACTCATTAGTTCCTATATGATCAAGCCTTACGGTGCCTTGTTGTACCATATCCCAGATAAAATGGTACCTGATATTAATATGCTTGGATCGATCGTGGAACAAGAGATTCTCAAAAAGACTAATCCCACTCTGGTTATCACAAAGGATAACATTAGTATCTAGCACATGCCCGAACAACTCACTGAACATCTTTCGCAACCAAACAACTTCACAACAAGCCATACTTGCTGCAATGTATTTGGCCTTAGCAGTTCTCAAAGCCACCAAATTCTGCTTCTTGCTCATCCCACGCTCATCCAAGGTATCGAAGCAGAACCCAAGGTGCAGCAACATCCATATGTGCTCTTGCGATCCACCACACTGCCAGCCCAATCAACATCAATATATCCATGGTGTCTCAAACTCCTGGCAGTGTATCTCAGCCTATAGTTGATTGTGCCCCAAAGATATCTCAACAGATTCTTGGCACCAATCCAGTGAATGTGATGAGGTTCAACCATATGTTGACTCAAAGTGTTCACTGCAAAACATACGTCCGGATGGGAGTTCACTAAGAACATCAGGGCCCCTACGAATTGTCGATACTCAGTAGGATTTGCTAGCATGGGCCCAACAGCATTTCCACTCAACTTCTTAAGGGTGAGTTCCATCGGTGTTGACACAGACTTACATTCCACCATACCAAATCTCTCCAATAGCTTCACGACATATTTTCCTTGAGAAATAAAAATCTCACCTGGCCTCTGCTACACCTCCAAGCCTAGAAAGTAGTGCATCAGTCCTAGGTCTTTCATCTCAAATTCAGAAGCTAGCTCCCTCCTACACTAATGAATGAGAGGGTCAGCACCTATCATGAAGAGATCATCCACATAAAGAACCAAAATGAGAGGCCTTTCTCTATCAACCTTAAAATAAAGGTTTGGATCATCACTACTTCTTGAGTGAAGC
Source organism: Pinus albicaulis (assembly GCA_034641835.2). Classification (NCBI taxonomy): domain Eukaryota; kingdom Viridiplantae; phylum Streptophyta; class Pinopsida; order Pinales; family Pinaceae; genus Pinus; species Pinus albicaulis. The sequence continues at coordinate 1,460,545,477 of CM076570.1, forward strand.
CAAAATTCATCAAGTAGCTATCTATCCTCTCGTACCAAGCATTGGGGGCTTGCTTCAACCCATAGAGGGCTTTATTCAACCTACATACATGGTTGTCTCTATCTCGGACTTCTAACCCGAGAGGTTGCTCCACATACACGTCTTCCTTTATAGATCCATGCAAAAAAGTGGTCTTCACATCCATCTGATGTACACTCCATCCTTGCGTAGCAGCAAGGGCAATGATAGATCAGATGGTGGTATAGTGAGCCACAAGTGCAAATATATCATCATAATATATGCCTTCTTTTTGAGAGAAGCCTCGGGCAACGAATCTTTCCTTGTACTTTTCAACACTTCCATCAGATCCATGCTTGATCTTATAGAGCCATTTCGAGGTGACAACAGATTTGTCCTCCGGTCTTGGGACCACTTCCTAGACATCATTCTTCATAATGGACTCATATTCTTCGTGCATAGCATCCTTCCAAAATTGTTTCTTTACGACTTCTTCAAATGTTCTAGGCTCAGATTGTACTATCGAACTCATGGCTGCTAGATACCCTTGGTATCTCTTCGACTTCTTGCTTTCATGAAATGGTCCCCTTGGGGCAATATATCTCTCGAAATCCTCGAGAGTGTCCCTAAGCCATGAGGGTCTTCTCATTTGAAGGAGGTGGATGAATGGGATCCATAGGTCCTTCAACATCGGGCATCAGGCCATCCTTCGAATCTTCCAGGTTCCCTACTTCTTCATCTTCTTTGTCTTACTTGGAGCTAGGAATATTTCTCACTTTCTTGAGGGCAACATCTTCATTGAAAGTGACATTGTGGCATATCTCCACTTCTCTTTGACCAGGCACATAGATTCTATATGCCTTTGAAGTTTCATTATAGCCCAACAACATTCCCTTCTTTCGAAAAACATCCAGCTTGCTTCTCTTTTCTTTCGACACATGAAAGTAAATAAGACAACCAAAAACTCTAAAATGAGAAACATCGGGTTTCTTACTAAAGAAGACTTCTTCGAGAGTTTTGGAGTCCAAAGAGGAATGTTGGCATCTATTTTGAACATACATAGCAGTGTTCGCATCTTCTCCCCATAGAAACTTCGGAAGACCTTGGTCACATAGCATGGCACGGGCAACTTCCGCAATAGTCCTGTTCTTTCTTTCAGCAACACCATTTTGCTCAAGAGAGTATGCAGTTGTGGTTTCCCTCTTAATTCCAGATTCTCTACAGAATTCATTAAACTCATTTGACTCATACTCAATCCCATTGTCGGTCGTCAAAAATTTTGTTTTCTTCTCGGTTTGCTTTTCCACCAAGGCCTTGAAGGTATAGAACCATTTGAATGCTTCTTCCTTCTTCAAAAAAAATATATCCAGGTCTTGCAGGAGAAGTCATCTGTAAAAGTCATGTAATAGGAACATCCTCCCAAGGATTTCATAGGCAACATATTAGATAAGTCAGAATGTATCAACTACAAGATATCAGTTGTCTTTGTGACACTTGAGGGGAATGGTCCCCTTGTATGCTTCCCTTCAGAAAAACCCTGACATATACCATCATGATCATCTCTCAATTCAGGCATCCCTGTCACCACCTTCCTTGCTTCAAGAAGGGATTTGTAATGAAGGTGTGCAAACCTTCGGTGCCATAACTTTTTTTGAAGAGTTGTATCACATCTCATAGCCCCCAATGGACTTCCTCCAACCTGGTAGAGTGTATCAACTCTAAAACCAATAGAAAGAGCTTCCTTGAAGTTCTTCTTCCAGATAAGTACATTTCCATCAATGAATGCCACTTTGAACCCTTTGTCTTCCATTGCTGAAATGTACACAAGGTTCTTCTTCAAATCAGGTACATACAACACATCTTGTAATAGAAGGACTTGACCTTGAGATAGATGGAGGGTCACAGTCCCTATTCCTTTCATAATATAGGTGGCATTATCTCCAAGGATAATTTCCACATTAGTATCCTTCTCAACCAAATCAGAATGGGCTTATTTATAACTAGTGAGGTGCCTTGAACCACCACTATCAATTAACCAAACATCCAGGGTGTTGGGTGGAGATGCAACAGAGAGGGAAGATACAAGAATAAAATCATTTCTCTTATTATCAACAAAATTAGACTCATCGTACCTAGAATTTTTTAACCTCTTGAAAGGTTGCCCATTTCCATTACGGTCAGAGGGAGCCTTCCTTTTTCCTTGGAAGATGTTGTTCCTGCCATTCCTTCTCAAGTTGTTGTTGTCATCATCCCTGGGAGAGTCCCTTCTATTAGGGCACTCTCTTGCATAGTGACCAATCTTGTTACAAGTGTAACATCTTCCCTTCCTTCCTTTGGGCCTCGCTTTACCGTGGTTTTGATTTCTCAGGCCACCATGGTTCTTCTTCTTTGCATGAGCGGCGAAGGCAGTAGGGTCACTTCCATTACCATTAGAGGCATACTCCATCATTCTTGTTTCCTCTTAAGTGCATCTCGTCAATATTTCATCAAAATTAGGAATCACATTATTATTGAGAATAGTGGTATTGAATACATGCCAATCATGGGGGATACCTCCAAGTGCAATAAGAACCATCTCTCGATCAGATATTGCTTCCTCAATAGCTAGGAGGTTATTCCTAATTTCAGTGAGCCTCATAAAATAGGATTGAATAGATTCATCCTTACCCTTACTGATATTATTCAATTGATTCTTGAAGAAGAGGATTTGATTAGCATTGCTAGCCCTGAACATGCTCACCAACTTATCATACATATCCTTAGATGTCTTCAGCACAGAAATGTAAGCAACCAAGTGCTTATGAATATAATCCCGGATAATCACATTTTCTTTGATTTCCCTTTTTCTATAATTCGTCTTCGTGGCAGCAGCTACATTTAATGGAGGCTCTTGAATATTCCCCTATACATAGTCCATGACATCTTGATCTTCTAGCACCAAATCCAAGGACATCTTCCTTGCATGATAATAAGACTTATCAGTCAATTTATCATTAGCCTTGAAACCCTTGTAGGTTGAGGATGCCATTTGTCCTTGATAGGATTTCTTCCTTCAGAGATAGCTTCTAACACCAGCTTGGACTCTTGGACTTTGTCTTCACCTCATCTCTGATACCATGTTAAATTTAGATAACCATGGTGTTCTATGCTTGATGCACTTTTACTTCAATCTTTCTTAGGCCCAATACAAAATATCAATCACATAAACTTGAAAGTAAAATTCTGATAGAACACAATAATAGATCAATAGAAGACAAGCCAAATATAGATCAAATTTACAATTCCTTTTATCCAACAAAGATATGAGATATTGTGGCATTACGACGATCAACAGGATACTTCAACCAGCAAAATATTTCTTGGTCAGCCAACACTTTCATGTGTCACACCGACATCCATCAAAGACAGCTCATCACAAGTCAACACAAGTCAAACTAGGGAAAACGCAGAAAATTCAATGCATGTAGCTTCAGAAAAGTGAACGCAACAAACTAGGGCTTCGGTCAAATAGCCCGAATTCCTCGATTTTAGTGTCCAGCTATATGGCCTCCTAAAATTGAAATTTCTGCAGAAGATTAAGGTTAAACGAGCAAGGGTTGACCACGGTCAATTCTGTAGCATAAAATCCCTAAATAGATCAGTGCAGAAAATAGAAAGCCCTAAACAGATCAGCGCAAAAAACAACAGCTTCGCTCCACACATGTGAGGAAAAAGGCTTCCAAAGGCTATCAAACCAATCATATCACAATGAGAGAATGTGTAATGAGATGATGATAAAATGACCTCTAAGTCTCTCCAATTTATATTCATCAATGAGGGTGTGTGACACATCTCTTAGGCATGTGGCATAAATCTGGTTGACCTTGCACATGTGGAAAATAAATTCAAAACCAATGTTCTGCTCATCTGATCAAGATGATATTTAGATCAATCTTACACCTCTCTGAAAGAGGAATCCAACAAAAATATGACCATCGTCTTATCAGCAATGCAACATGGATTTTGGACCTTGTTGCCCAAAATTAACACTTCCACGTCCACATCCTCATTTGCTTCACTCTACATTCATCTACATTTATATCGGCATATCTTTGCACCCTTTTGATACAAATGCTAGTTTAAATTTATTAAAACCTAACACTAATGAACATAAATACATTATTTTTTTACCTCATACTCTTTTTATCCATATTGATTTTGCTAGCTTGCTTTAGGATAAATCACATTGACAATGTTTATGGTCAAGGTTTTGAAACTTCTAAAGAGGTTTATATTTAGTAGGTTCCAAAAGTTGACCACAAAAATTTCTCATGTGATTTATCCAAAAGAAAGTTACAAAAATAAATACATTTTAATGGTGTATTCTAACTTATAGATGAAATAGTCTTTTTCATTAGAATTCACCAAAATATGACAATACAATTTCAAGATTTTTTATTGTTTAAATTACATTTTTGAATGCATAAATAAGATTCAACACCCTGAACCGAGGCACTCAAATTATGTAGATTAAACAATTTAAACTCAAATTTTCAAAAATTAACGAGAAGTCATGAAAAAAGTCATTTCGTTTATAAGTTAGACTACTACCCAGTTTAATTAATTGAATATCTTTTGAATTAATTAAATCCAAATATTGATCTTCTAATAGATAGTTACGAGCTTAATATAAACTCTTATCAACTTAATAAATGCAACATTATTAACTTAAAAGAAAACTCTAAACTAATTATCTAATAAATTCTTATACCTAAACCTTGTTATCTACTACATGTATAATAAATAGGTTCGTGATATAAATTCTTATACCTAAACCTTGTTATCCACTACATGTATAATAAATAATTTTGCTATATAATGCTACTTGCAACTAAAATGGGAGATTTGATGTATAATGCTACGTGCAAGCACAATAATAAATAAATATACTTTAAAAATCATTGTAAATAATATAATTGTACAATGCTACTTGCATGTGCACAATAATAAATAAGTAGAAATTTCTCCAAAATGTGCAAAGATACACCTAAGGAATGGAAAATTTGGGAAGATCATCTTTGGTTTGAGATATCCAACTATAAGAATTCATGACTTGTGTTTTGTTATCATATTAGCGTTACAATTAAATCTATTTTTAAGTAAACTTGACAATGAAGTGATTTGCGGAAGGTTGCTTTTACTTGTGGCATAAACTCCATGTTTATTAAAATTGGTGTCATTTCCATTTCTGGTCATGATATCTTGTTTATTCCTAGTGTAAAATACATTAAGTTTTGGGGAGGAAAACGAATTCGAGCTCAATATCTTCAAATTTGTTCTTTTTTTATTAATTTGACATCATGTTAAATCACCAAAATTTTGGAAAGATGTCTTCTCTCACAATGTTTCTTCTCATTTCAATCTGATATTTATGGCGATTCTATCACATTAGACTTGATTGGATCTCATTTTCATGTTATCTCTGCCACTCTTGGTACAAAACCAACAAATACAGTAAGTTTTGGGGAGGCAGACAAATTTGCGCTCGATATCTTCAAACTTGTTCTTTTTTATTAGTTTGACATCATGTTAAATTACCAAAATTTTGGAAAGACCTCTTCTCTCACAACATTTCTTCTTATTTCAATCTTATATTTATGGCGAGTCTATCAAATTGGGCTTGATTGGATCTCAATTTCATGTTATCTCTGCCTCTCTCGGTACAAAACCAACTTATTGACTTTACATTTCCAGAATTCCTTCTTAAGATCATGGAATTTAAGCTGATGAAGTTTAGAAATGCGCCAGGGTCACGATAGAGTATTTTAGGTCACATGCTTTGTAAATTGGGATAATCTTGGACATATTTAGGTAGATTATGCTTTTTAAAGTTATCCATTTAGTTTCATATTTTGACCTAGTGATGCTTTCTCTAGAATACCACATCACTGCAAAGTAATATGCTTGTTTATATTCATTTTATACAAACTTTTTGTCAGTTTCCTATTTCATTCCAACTTTAGAACCTGATCATAACAAGTGTGATATTTTATCCATGAGAGCATACTCTGATGTGGGTTTCTCATTATAACCAGTAACAAGGTGTAAAATCTTTACCAAACAAGTATATTTATTCAAGACTAAATATGTCTACGGTAAAACAGACCATCTACATTCCATATAAAATTAAAATAGGATTAAAAAATTGATTAGATGGTTGTAGATCATAATGATATTTGGAGTGAAAATCAATAAAATTTCAAAATATTTTTCCATAATCTACGTTGAAGATTTCAAAATATTTCGAAAAATAGTCCCAAAATATATTAAATAATATAATGTTCCATATAAAATTCAAATTCAATTATAATTTGTCCATGTGGTCTTGGATAGAAGTTGACTGGGTGCTATGTTAAGGCACTCCTTGATGTGAAGTCACCGATTCAATTCTTCGCCCCAATCGAGGTGTTATATTGGACATGATGAAGATGTGGTTTTTCCAAGCTTACAAAAAAAAATCAAATATGATTTGAAGATTGATTAGATGGTTTCTAACCATAATGGTTTTGGAGCATCCTCTTTACATCTGAGTGCAACTCCTAGCGCAGAAGATTATTTATGGAATTTCAAATGCTGCAGAGGAAAAGCATGCAGATCTTGGAAAAGTGGATCAAGAAAGTCACCTATTTGCTTCACACACATGATGCTCCGAGGAAAAAAGGACACATCATGTTGAGAATTCATGATGTGGATATATTAGTTTCTGGAAATCTTGATTTTAATATTATAAAATACATACTTACAAATTTGTTGTATACCTCGTCCAATATCTGTATCAATATATCTATAAATCCTAATTATCAGTATCAATTTCAACATCAGTTTATGGAAATCCTGATTTTAATATTATAAAATACAAACTCACAATTTTTTTGGATACCTCAATCGATATCAACATCGATTTCTGTAACTCTAGAAATTCTTGATACAAAATAAAAACTTACAAATTAGTTTGATACCTTAATCAAATTATACAAAATAAAAACTTACAAATTAGTTTGATACCTCAATCTAAATCAATATCAGCTTCTGAAGTTCATTTATTCCGTTTATTCTAAGAGTCTCATTAGATGTATTTATTCTAGTTTCTTCCAAGAAAATTCACTATTTTTTAATTTTAATTTCATTCAAGATTTTTTTTTACAATTCTAATTTCTCCAAAGAAAATTCCTAAACTACTTTTATCTATATCAAATGGGGTGGGAAAAATTTTCTCAAGGCGGAGCACGAAAAAATTAAATTTAAAAACATGTAGATGAAATGTTTTCCTCTATATATTCATTCATTGAATGGATCAAAGGCAAGCGAAGAAAAACCTACAAAATGGAAAGTGGATTATGATATTGATTGAGGAATCTAAAAATTGATGCTTATATTGATTGAGGCATCCAACGAGTTTGTGATTCTTTATTTTATAAAATTAAAATCAGGATTTCCAGAAACTAATGGTGAAATTGATACTAATAATCAGGATTTCGAGAGACTGATATTGATATTGGACGAGGTATACAACAAATTTTGAAGTATGTACTTTATAATATTAAAATCAATATTTCGAGAAACTAATATACTACACAAATTTTAGTGAAGAGCAAAGTTTGCAGGACTTTGGCGAACACAAGAGTTTCTCAGTAGGGTAGTCTTGTCATTCCCACACTTCATCACTTTCTAGGACTGAGACAACTAAATTTTTAGGGGAATCCAACCAGTGCAAATAGTAATGTCTTAGGGGACCACCATGAAACTTCATCTTCCAAGGAGAAAGAGAAAGACAAGGTACTGGGTCAAGTAGTGAAGACAGGATGACTTTAGGGGAATTAATGATGTTCTGAAACTTGCCATATTTCCCTTACAACATCCATATTTCCTTCTTCACTGCTTAGGGATTGTGATTCAGGGTTTTCATCCTGCCTTGAGACTACCTGATTTTTCTCAGGTATTTGAAGGACAGTGGATGCATATGTTGGCTAAAATTTATGGCACGAAAAAAATTCTTGGAAATGAGGAAAGAATTTACCATCTTGGAAGGTTTTGAGGGACCTCGAGTCCATATTTTGTTTCCATTCCAGTGATGCAGAGCTACATTGTCTATGGTGTAGCTAGATTGTTGAAATTTCTCATGGGTTTGTCCAGTGCAGAGGATATTTAATTTCCTCATTTCTGGGTTCATTCAAGCAGACAAGTGCATATTACGTTATGAAAATCATAAATTTTCCAACTATTATAATGAGAGAAATTATTTCAAGAAATTTTGTAATAATATTGCAAGCAATGCACCACATGATCTCTTCACAAATATTACCATGGAGACTCTGTCAAAACTTACAGAAAAAACTATGCAGACAATTGTATGTAGTGAACTGATTTAAAAAGGGTCCAACAGTGAAGCCATGATGACTTTAGGGGAGTTAGGGATGTTATGCAACTTGCCATATTTCCCTTACAACATCCACCAACTTCCATTCTTTTTTGGCTTGGATTTCATCAATGTTGTTAAATTGGTACAAAGTATCTTCTCCTTCTTCACTGCTTAGGGCTTGTGATTGAGGGTTTTCATCCTTCCTTGAGACTACCTGATTTTTCTCAAGGATTTGAAGGGTGATGGATGCATCTGTTGGGTAAAATTTCTGGCTCGAACAAAGTTCTTGGAAATGAGGAAAGCTCTTACCATCTTGGAAGGTTTTGAGGACGTCGAGTCCAAATTTTGTTTCCATTTTAGTGATGTGGAGCTCCATTGTCTATGGCGCAGCTGGATTGTTGATATTTCTTATAGGTTTTTCAAGTGCATACGAGATTTAATTTCCTCACTTTTGGATTCATTCAAGTAGACTTGTGCATCTTACATTACAAAAGTCATAATTTTTCCAACTATTATAATGAGAGCAATGGTTTTAAGAATTTTTGTAACAATATTGCAAGAAATGCACCAAATGATCTCTTCGCAACGATTACCGTGGCGGATTTGTCAAAAATTATAGAAAAAAATGTGCAAATAGTTGTATGCAATGAACTAATTCAAAAAGGACACCTTCTTGTCCTGCACAACTTGGACAAACCAAACACAAAACATAACAAAAAACTTTCACCTCGTCAATAATTCAATTCACATTCCTTCATTCTCTTCTTCATTCATACCTAACCATTTTAGTTAAACAAAAAACAATTATTTAAAAAAATATAAAATAACAATAAAATTTCTGGCATAACTTCAAACTATGACACACGAACTTATCATTCATACCTAACCATTTTATTTCAAACAAAAAAAATTATTTAAAAAAATAAAAAATAACAATAAAAAATCTCCCTTAACTTCAAGCTATGACCCACCAACCTCAACCCAACAACCTCCACACCCAATCGCACAACATGGACCATGCTCCCTAGTACCCTAATATTCACGTATTCAAAGGCTATTGCATTCTTCAACAACCACTATAGTTTAAGCATTTATGAAGCATTGAATATACAAGTGTCCAAATCGAACCCCCCCCCCCCCCCAAAAAAAAAAAAAAACTCAACCAATTCCAGAAAAAAGAGGTATAAATTACGTACTTTGTCGCTCTTGTAATTATAATATCCAATCTCACTTCTACCATGTATAGACATAACATTTTAGATTCTTCTATGTTGTCATTGTGATTATATATATATATAATCTTTGTCCTTGTCTATTATTCAATATGTAATGATATGTGATTATATATATATATATTTATTTATTTATTTATTTATTTTATAAAAAAACAAAAACAAATTAATTTATTAAAAATTAAATATTAAATATACATTACCCTCCTTATTTTACACATTTGATCTCTTCATTCACTGTTCGTTTCCCATTTTGCTAGTTTATAATTGTTTTTATTTATTAAAAAGAAATTTAACAATCTATGCTATAGAGATGACTCTTTATAGTAATTTTTTTAAACAAAAGTAACGAATGAATCTATAATTTAAAATAATAATAATTGTCTCATTATTGATTTGACTAATCATTTCTCCAAACATTTTTGGAAAAGAAAAACAAACGCAAACAAACAATATTTTTTGAGAAATTGATTTTTTTCTTCATTGAATCATTTTATTTTAACACAACTCTCTGTGTTTTCTTAATGTTTCTTTATGCCATTGACTCGGTGTTCTGTATTTTTTCTTAATGTTTCTTTGTTCCATTGACTTGGTTTGGGTGTTCCCATTGATATGTCATTGAATGCCTTCAATTTTCTTTTCCATGGGTGTATGCAAGATGTCAATTTGACTGGTTGGAAAGGAAAATGGTAAAATTTTGGTAAGGTGACGAGTCTAAATTTCCAACTGGATTGCAAGGTCTGAGCCAGAATTACGGGAATAAAATAAATTAAGTTTTTCCCAGGCCATAGACAAAGGATATCCTCTCAATAATTAAATGCACCCATTGTAGACTTAACTGCGTCCAATTATGAAATTCGGGGAGGGGTGAGGCTTTTGAACTCAAGATTGAAACATACATCACTTGGAATCTCTAATCTCTGTTGAGCGGAATTTTCGCCCATGTTTTCGCAGGTGCCTGGACAGCTGTTTGACAAAGAAACCGTGGAAAACCAAAGTAGTAATGACCGTTAACCATGGAAAACAAAAAGACAAAAAATTATAGAAAGTAAACTGATTCAAAAGAGACAAGGAAGGTGTAGATATACTTTAAAAATATTTGTAAGAAATAAATATAACTAAAATGAGTTTGTTGTATAATGCAACTTGCATGTGCACACTAATAAATAAATATAACTTTTTAGGATGGGGGTGACAGACTAGACATGAGTGACAATCACATCTCACTCCACCCGGATAACGAAGATCTTCAATGCAGAGCTTCACCTGTTGCGGATCCAATTATCGTATGCACCTTGCACGATCCTCGTAGAACCAAAAATGATGACGAGAGAATGGGTACTGCGTCACTTGGCCCTAAACATCACCTCGCTTCTATCACCATTAATGTCCATCATGATTAATCAACGTCGTAGCCATTCCTCCCCCGTGCCTGCTCAGGTGCTCAAGCATAACTCGCAGGTCCGTACGAAGGCCACCCATCACCATCCTCGCAGATATCGTCCTGGCCCCTATATAACACCATGTTACCTGCCCCCTTCCTCACTCAGCCTGATGCCTTCACATTTTGCTCCCCTTACTCGGCTATGGCTTCTCATTGACTTCAATCTATTGTGAAGCCTCTATCCCAACGAGGAGCTACGCAGCGTCCTTCGGATTGCCGCTCTCCATCCTGCAAACATGCCCCACAGCTATAGCTACCCCTTTAGCCACAGTGTGATTCCTGTCTTTCTTCCTTGGCCCTGGGCGCTTCTGATTCTCCTGACCTGCTCACCCCATCCCAAGTGCACAATGGCTCCTAGACTTCACCAACGTACTATTCGCAGACGTCAGAGAGGGGCTCTCTCGAGTCAATATCATCGCAGAGATGATAATTGCCTCGAGTCAATTGATGGCTCCGCTTCTAGCACTTTTGAGAGACAAAGAACTGAACACGAGCAATGCGTAGAATCCTCCAGGCAAGCTGCGCAGAGAGGTGGTCGTGGCTCGAGGAGGTCCACCTCCACTACCAGATCGCACTCTCTGCATCGCACTCTTGTTCCTCTAACGACGCCGAAGAAAGATGCTGAGGACACGGACATCTGGGTCATGGACTCCATTGGCATTTGCACACGAATTCCAAATGGCGTAGACCCAAAGTCCCCCATCCTCTACGCTCCTGTGAGCATTCCGAAACGCTCTGTAGTCGATGTGGAAGCAGCTGTTGCGCAGGCTCCAGCCTGCCCTATTGAAGAGGAGAACCCGAACAGTAATAATGAAGATGATGAATAATGTTTACGCTATTGTTTAGTTTTCTTCTGTTTTTTGTGATGTTCGCCCTCAGGGCTTTTCTGTTATCATTTACTTTAGGGTTTTTAGATGTGTCAGCGCCACTGTGCACAACGTACTGCTAGTTTCTAAATTTTGTCTGGGCTGATTTCCTCCCCTGAGGCAGCCCACAAACAATGTAACAAAGACTAGAATTGGTTAAAGGCAGCTTACCAATCTAGCCTATCAAATATGTAACTTTGTGTTTTCGAATTAATAAAATAACTCAACTTACCAAAATAAATAAATAAATATACTTTGAAAATGTTTGTAACAAATAAATATATTAGTTCTTTTAGTGGGCACAAAATGTATTCACTCTAAATATACTTTAAAAATATTGGTAAGAAATAATATAACTAAAATGACTTTGTTGTATAATGCAACTTGCGTGTGCACAGTTATTAATAAATATAGCACAGTTATTAATAAATATACTTTGATGAGATGTTTAAGTGGGTAGAAAATGTAAAGCATGCCAAAAGATGGAAATGTATTAGGAGACAAATCGTAGGCAATTAATGACCTTACACTAAAGTCTTCGCGTGACCATGCGATATATATAAAATTAAATAAATAATGCCCTAATTCATTCAAAGGACAATGTTCAAAATCTGTCATGATAAATCTCATAGTAGGAAAGCCAATGACAACTCTGAAATACAGTGAAAGACATTAGTCTATTTCCTGTCAACCATGATAAGGTATTGACCTATTTTTATAAACCGATGAATGGTAGCTTAAATGGTAGTTGTGGACACTGGTCTTGATCAATGGTTGCTTGTACAGTGCTCTTTGTTCTTTATATAGTCCCTGATGGCGGAGCCATAGAATCCAATCTTTCTCATACCACCAATCTGCCTGAGGAAGTGTGCGACCATACAATGGACGATCGCAATGCCAAAACGAAGCTTCACTTTGTGATGTTTCCATTGTTAGCTCAGGGTCACGTAAATCCTTTCTTGGAGCTCTCAAAGGCTCTCGCTACTCATGGCCACAAAGTCTCCTTCCTCTCCACACCTCTCAACATTTCCAGAATCAGGCCTTCCTTACACCTTCAGGAGTGGCCTGCCCAGATCGATCTGCTGGAACTACCCTTACCGCCCACGGAGGGCCTCACTCCCGGAGCGGAAAGCATGGCAGACATCCCTCCAGAAATGTGCGCTCCGCTCTGCAAGGCTATGGACGGGATGGAGAAGCCGTTCCCAATCCTTCTCGCACAACTCTCGCCGGATTATCTGATCCAGGACCATCACCGGTATTGGATGCTGACTGTTGCAGCGGAGATGCACATTTCGGTCATATATTTCACAGTCCTTTCCCCCGTTTTCTGTTGTCACGCATTCCACCCTTGTAAATTGCGGAACCAGGAAATAACCGCAGAGGAGCTCGCAGCTCCTCCCCCGGGGGTTCCGTCGTCGGTGATCACGTTGAGGCCGTACAGACCAATACCCGGACATGTCAGTTCGATTATCGATTGGGTAAATGCCTGGAAGGATGCGTGGCAATAATCGTGAGATCCTGCCAACCTATGAAAACCATGGTCAGCTGCTAACCTGGGAAAACTATGTTCTAACATTAATGAATAAAATTTCTTATGCCATGGTCGAGGTACCTATTTCAACGTATAGAGACTTCTCTTCAACTTGCAAACAAGGTCTTTTTTGCCTTATTCTATGATTCTAATGGATGACACTTTGACAACAGGTGAGAAAATTTTAGTGAATTCAATACCTTTTTTTTGGGTGAATCCTTTCACCACCAACCTAGCTTTATACCTCTCCTTTTCATTGCCTTCATGCTTAATTCTATACACCCTTTTGTTTTGAAAATCCTTTCTACCTTTTGGGAGATTTATCAACTCTCAAGTTTTATTTTCCAGCAAAGAGTTCATTTCTTCCTCCATTTATTTCTTACATTCTTTCATGTGATCAACTTTACAAGCCTCTTGAAAACAATTAGGCTCACCTTCATTAGTCAATAGGATATAGTTTGAAGGAGGATACCTTTGTGAAGGCTTATGAGGCCTAGAAGATTTGCAAACCAACTATGGTGGTGCATTATCAGGTTGAATCTCCTGTAAAGGTTCCTGCATGATTCCTTCTTCTTGGTGTTCATCACTTTCCCCTTGTTGTCCTTCCTGCTTTCGAATTTGCTGTCCATTTTCTTGCATTGGTGGGATGCCTTCATGCGGCTCTTCAAACCTGTCAATAAATTTCTTGACTTCCACCTCATCTATATTCCTCTTAAAAATTTCTAACTCATTAAATATAACATCCTTGTTCCTAATAATTTTATGTTTGACTAGATCCCATAGACGATAACCAAATTCTTCATCCACATATCCCAGAAAAATGCATTTCATTGATTTATCATCTAGCTTAGTTCTATTTTCTTTGGGAATATCTACAAATGCTTCACATCCAAATGTTTTCAAATGAGAATAATTCAACTTCTTACCAGTCCAAACATCTTCAGGGATGCCTCCATCCAATGTTGTAGATGGAGATCTGTTTATGAGGTAACAAACTATCCCTGCAGCCTCTGCCCAAAAATGCTTGTCCAAACTGGAATTGGACAACATTCTCCTTACCTTTTCCATAATGGTGTGATTCATTCATTCTACAACACCATTCTATTGAGGTGTACTAGGCACACTCTTCTTATGCTTTATGCCAAACCTCTTACAATATTATTTGAATGCATTTGAGCAATATTCTCCACATATCTCTTCTTAGGCACTTGAGAAATTTGTTAGTCTCTCTTTCAACAACAACATGGAATTTTTGAAATATTTCAAACACTTCACTTTTACTTTTCATGGGATAGCCCCAAACCTTCCTCAATGCATCATCTATAAATGTTACAAAATATGATGCTCCTCCTAATGACTTGATGTTAACTGGTCCAAACACATATGAGTGTATTAATTCTGACACATTTTTCTTTCTGTCATGACCACCTCTAAGAAATGAAACCTTTATTTGTCTACCATATATACAATGCTCACAAAGATCAAGATTGTACGATCTCAAACCTGGTAATAAACTTTTACCAACAAGGATTTCTAAACCCTTCTCGCTCATGTGACCTAAGCACTTATGCCATAGATCTGTTGAATTTCCTTCTTTTGTGACAACAACCAAATCTGATTTTCCTATCATTACCTTCAATGAATATAGTGTTCTTGCCTTGGTTCCTTTGGCCACGACTAGTTCTCCTTTGCTAATTTTCCAGCCTCCTTTTCCAAAGCTTGTGGAATAGCCTTGATCATCTAGCCATCCCATAGAGATCAAACTCATGTGAATTTCTGGTAGATGCCTGACCTGTTTCAACAATATATCTTGTCCATCCTTCATATTGATCTAGACATCTCCCACTCCAATAATACTGCAAAAATGGTCATTCCCCAAATGCATTCTACCATAATCACTAGGACTATATGCAGAAAAACTATCTTTGCATGGGGTTACATTGTGAGATGCCCCAGAGTCAAGGATCCAATCAAAGCTACCTCTAGATGTATATAAACAAGCATCCTCTACCGAAATAGTAAACAATACATCACAATCAATGTCTACATCAGTAGTCTCACCTTCATTTGTGTTGGATGACTTGTAATTTGTATTGGCCGGTCTTTGATCCTTTTGTCCTTTCTTCAAGGCTCGACATTTTTTCTTCATGTGCCCGATTTTTCCACAATGAAAGCAGATGATTGTGCCCCTCCTTGATTTTGATTGGCCTCTCGATCATGATCATCCTTGTCAGTCTCTATCAATTCTCCTACCACGATCAACTAGAGCAGGAGCTTCTCCTCCTTGTTTTTTCGCAATTGACTTGCGTCGCAAATCCTTATTCATTAAACTGTTGTTAACATCATCAAACATCAGGGTCCCTGCAAGTGTTGAAGTACTAATAGCCACAATTAAATTTTTCCAACTATCTGGCATAGAACACATTAACAAAATAGCTTTAATTTAATCATCTAGAGTTATTTTAACAGAGGCAAACTAACTAGTTATAATATTGAATTCATTCAAGTGCTCAGCAATAGAATCACCCTCCTTCATCTTGATATTGTAAATCTTCTTCATCAAGAACATTTTGTTTGATGTCGTGTTCTTCTCATCTAGATCATGGAGCTTCCTCCATAATCCTTTTGTTGTCTTTTCTCTGGACATATTGAAACACACATTCTTTACTAGATATTGGTGGATTGTCGCAATCACCATTCTATGTAGCTTATCACATTCCTCATCTATCATCGATGAGGGTTTCTTTGTTACTCCCTCAATCGGAAAATACTGATATTTTAAAATCAGTATATCCTCCATCTGTGATTTCCATAGGGAAAAATTAGCCCCGCTCAACTTTCCATATCATTAACCACTGTCTCTATTCTCAACAATTTCACACCCCAAAATTTTCCTTATAAAATAAGACTTGGCCAAAAATCAACCTTGTTTAAAATTATTATTTTAAACCATAATGCCCTTACTTTGATGATCTTCCTTTTTCCCTTTTAAAAAATTTGAAACTTAAATTAATCATTATAAAACATATATAATGATTATAAAACATATAGAACATTTCACCATATTTTATTATTCAATCACTTTAATGTAATAGTTTCACCATAATAATACACCCCAACGATTATTATGATGAAAACACTCCAAATGAAAAGACAATCCACAAAAAATTGAAGACTCTACAAAAGGGCTTAAGATTGTTTTGATCTTCTGCATGTTGACTGAAGAAGTACTATGTCTCCCTTCTCTGCCAAGTGGAGAGTGATCTCCTTGCCGAGATCTCCAGACGATGGCCACTCACCAAAAACAGAAGTTGCGGAAACTGAATTGTCCATGCGAGCCACACCAATGTGGCACACCAAGCTCGGCACTTCTCTCAGCCAATTAACACGATTTCTAGCACAATGCAGCAGCTTTCCACACATAGAGGCTTGCCTCACGAATCTAGCTTTGATACCAGTTGTTGGAATTAGAGAAGCACAACAGAACCCAGAATGAAAATCACAAATAGAGACAGAGGATAAACTAAAGTAAACACACAAAAACTTGAGAAATTAATCACATATTTCTATTACAGGAGGCCTTTCCTTGCTTTGCTTGACATGCTTAGGCAGAGGTAGGAAATACAAATTTATAGATCAAGGAGGAAGATCTAGAATATACATGTGAAATATATGGTTCTACTATGGAGCCAAAAAATTCAAAGGGCGGTGACGGTGTTGGTCAGCTAGGACTGGGTGGGAGGCAAGGTTAGATTTTGTGTCATTATCTATCAGAGAGTCAGCAAGGTTTGTGAGATCAATGGTCAGCATGTGAATATGGCTTCATATCAACAACCAACCCATCTAGCACACTCTATCAACATACAAATTTAATCTACAATAAATTTTCTTATGTCATCTTTAATAAGATCATTAATAAGATTAGTGTAATTGTATGATGCTCTTCCACACTTGGTTTCTACAAAATAATGGCTCAAATAGCCACATTTCCCAACTATGCATAAAGTAGAGTCGGCATAAAAACAATTCAGTGCAATATTCTGCCAACATAAAACCCTTTGGTGCACTACTAAACGTGTGGAGTTGTTAAACAATAGGTTTAACATGTTCGATCCGGACCTTCCCATTATGCATAAAGGCATACCCCCGAAAGTTTCAACCTGCGACTCTCCCGACCTTCCCATTGTTCCGTGTCTGTAGATTTACAGTTCAAAATTATATATTACCCAATTTTCCATGCGAAGAACTCCAAAATTATATATTACCTAAATTTCCATACCAAGAACTCCATTCGGGTGACGATGAAGTTATTAAGCTGGTGGCACAAAGGCCCCAAGGTTGACCCTCGGAGACTCCTATTTTTATTCAATGGATAAATTAAAAAGTTTAAATAAAAATATTTATCTACTCCATGTGGCCATTGGCCTAATGGTAATTCATTGGACTTTGTCCCAAATAAGTCAGGTTCTCAATTTTCCTGCTTGATCCTTCCGTGATCGATAAGACCCTTTTTGAACAAATTGAGGTGGCCACGTGGTAGCTTTTAATGGGTTCACATGGTAGCAATGTAACCTCCATCAGAAGCCCACCACGTATTCAGCCACGTCAGCACCACATCACTGCAATGCTTTTCATTCAGGGTTGCCACTCGTTAGCTTCATCGACTGCTTTGCCATGTGTCATACTCTTATTGGCCAAAAAAGTTATTACTCTTACAATCCAATCCAACCCAGTCAACCTACCACATTAGCATTCCTAATGCTTTTAATTAAAATTAATCAATATGTTTATTTTTGCTTTTTAAGGTCAACATTATTTCTTTTAAGCAAATATTTTATTTTAAAAAAGACATGTCTACCTTTCTAATAAAAAATACCCTTTTCATTAAAGAATTTACTAGCATTTGCCTTTAAAGGTGCAAAGGTACGCCAAAGGAGATAAATATTATATAAAAATGGAGGGGAGTGTCGTAGGAGAGGGTCGTTGTTCAAATTCTTCCAGGGACGACAAATCTGAATAGTGTCATGAGGATAAACCTTATAATACAAAAATATTCGGCTTAATAATAAGAAAGAAAATCAATATTTTAAAACTAATGTCCAACAAAAATAATTTTGAAATTAATAAAATAATGCAATAAACATATTTGGTAAGTAAATATATATTTTTATTTAAAACAACAATTGTATATTAAATATATTTTTTATTCAAAATATAGTTTTTTCCTATAAATCACATCATTCATATAAAATATACGAGTATATGCCAATATAAAAAACTCCTTATACAATGTAACCTCATAAGAATGGATGTAAGAATTCATAAGATGGGATAACACCTAGGTCATCACATTGGGGGCATTTTCAGTTTGAACGATGAAATTCACGAAAGTATGAACGATTTTTGAACAATTTCGATCTTAGTTCAATGAATATCAAATCGATTTGAAGTATCATTTCGTGCCTTAACTCCAAGGTGAATAAATTTACTTGTAATGGTGCAGGTAACGAAGTGGAAAGAAAAAAAATAAAAATGCCCAAACTCATTTTGCCCCCTCCACGTGGTTTTCGTTCTCCAAGTCACCCGACGAGAAATGGACTATTAGTTAGTTTCTTTTTATAAAGTTCCCTAGTATGTTTTTTGGGTTAAAAAATAGCCAAAATCTTAGCGATTTGCGACTTATGGTTATTTCTATAATATCGACATAGTATCTTAAAATATATATCTTAAATCTAATGTTTTAGAGTTAATCAATTTTGAAAAATTTATAGAAAAAAATCTGAATGGAATAATTTTCACGAACAAGGCGCCCACCACTTTATACCAATAGTTGTCTCAATTCAACGATGCATATTGACATATGCTAGCGGATATTGCAACAAGTGTCGTATGGAACGCAAATCTCGTGAATCTGGATCTCTCATATGTCCTTATATTATATTATGTACGCGCAAGGGATTAAGGCAAGAGTTATATTTTTCATTCAAAGGACATTGTTTAGATTCCGTCAATGATGACGAATATTAACAGTGTCATGAATATAAATATCATAGTAGAAAAACCTTCGTCTTAATTATTGTAAAATTAAGTGGGGCCACATCACAATGTTCCCATCATGAGAAGTATTGATCATTCCATGTATGATTGAATGGACCCATATCACATTGTTTCACAACATGAGAAGAGCATTGTTTCATAGCCAAATAGGCTGCAAAGAGTAAGAAATAAGTGGAGTATTTGATATGTTCAACCTTGGCTGGTGTAAATATTAGTGTAAATTTATCAATGGTTAATAAAAGTTTGATTAGATGATTAGATGTTAGGTTTTACAAATTTTTATTTGATTTAAATTTTTTATAAGACTTTGACTCATTAAATAAAACTTAAAAAGTATTGGTACTCCATGAGTGAGGCTTAATGGCTAGTGTCTCTTGACATCTTTGTCTTTACTGAATCATGTGTCTCTTTTAACTAGCTAATGACTTATAAACTAAATAGTAGACTAAAACTTGTAGTAACAACTAATAATATTTAAACTTAATCCTCACTTAATTGCTAATTTTTTCGAATTAAAAATAAAGAATTAAAAATTTAATCAAGCCTCTTTATATTTTGAATATCACATGTTCATCATTTTATTATTAAGGGTTTTTTATGGTGTTGAATCCATTTCCACTATCAAAATGCAACTCAAACACTCCAACTACTTGATTTTTTGAAATTAGTTTTACCAGATTCAAACAAAAACCTGTCATCCAAGCTATTACATATCTACCATTTTATAATAATTTTCTATATATTTATTTTGCATTCATTACAAATTTATTTATGATATTAAATGATATTAAACCAAAAAAAAACCATTTTCAAATTCTACACTTAATACAAACACATACAAAGAGTTCTATCTATTACTATTTCCCTAACTTTCTACTTTTCATATTTACTATCTCCTGATTATTAATGTCCCGTGTAACGCTTTCGCTCTAGTGACCTTGACCTTTCTTTTCTGGGTTTTTTGGATTCCGCCAAATTAATGCACGGCTTGGTGTGTCGTCCAATGAAGAAAAAAGGGTAAATATTTGGTTGTTGTGGGGTGGGACAGTAACTTTGTCAGTCACTTAACGCTATTTTACTAATTTTACGACGCTAATTCATGATGCTGATGTGGACATTTCATCTTGTACTTCATGATGCTGATATGGACATTTCATGTTATTTTAATTTGTAAGACAACTCGGCTTTATTAAGACATTCTCTTTTTGGTGTTGATGCAAATTGGGTTTTGTTTTGTTTCAATAATTATCAGCACCCTCTGCCCCTGGATTCACATGGGACAAGGGAAAACCCACTTGTAAATTCACAGCATCATATCTTCCAATGTATACTATTTTCAAATATGAAAACAGCTGTCCATTACTTTATATCATTTGTTTTCATGTTGGTCTTCCTATATTTTGTTTTGAGCGCTACTTCGCCACTCCTTTTTTTCGCCACTAATTTATTCTAAAGCGTTTTATTATAACCATACGTCATATGAAAGATGCCAAACACTTCTATTTCATCACAGGAGCTCCCATATTTTATGAAGTTATTTATTTTATAATTTGGCTTTTATTTATTTTATGTGGTGTATGGTGTAAAATTACTGTTCGCTTATCTCTTTTATGTGATATGTGGTATTCAATCCGTTTATATTTATATGTTTTTATTTATGTATGGTATAAAATTATGTTAGATTTTGTAATTAAAATTTTATATGAAAGATATTAATCATTTTCACTTCTTTTTTATTATAAGAGTTCTAATATTTTTTTGCAATCTTCTCTAACTAAGTCTTTTTAGTCTTCAAATGATTGGACCTCAATGCATTTATGGTTGAATCCTTGTGTTTCTAGACTAACCATACCAAAATTTAAAAGATATATAAAAACTAAAATTTCTATATATTTCAATTAATTATTATTTTCTACATTCCCGACACATTTCCCGTCAACCGTGATAAGGTATGAATGGTAGCTTAAATGGTAATTGTGGACACTGGTCTTTGTCAAATGGTTGCTTGTACAGTGCTCTTTGTTCTTTATATAGTCCCCGATGGCGGAGCCATAGAATCCAATCTTTCTCATACCACCAATCTGCCTGAGGAAGTGTGCGATCATACAATGGATGATCGCAATGCCAAAACTCAGCTTCACTTTGTGATGTTTCCATTGTTAGCTCAGGGTCACATAAATCCTTTCTTGGAGCTCTCAAAGGCTCTCGCTACTCATGGCCACAAAGTCTCCTTCATCTCTACGCCTGTCAACATTTCCAGACTCAGGCCTTCGTTACACGTTCAGGAGTGGCCGGACCAGATCGATCTGCTGGCACTGCCGTTACCGCCCACGGAGGGCCTCACTCCCGGAGCGGAATGCATGGCAGACATCCCTCCAGAAATGTGGGCTGCGCTCTGCAAGGCGATTGACGAGATGGAGAAGCCGTTTGAAAGCCTTCTCGGAGAGCTCTCGCCGGATTATCTGATCCAGGACCACCACCACTATTGGACGCGGACTGTTGCAGAGGAGATGCACATTCCGGTCATATATTTCGCAGTCCTTTCCCCCGTTTTCTGTTGTCACGCATTCCACCCTTGTAAATTGCGGAACCAGGAAATAACCGCCGAGGAGCTCGGAGCTCCTCCCCCGGGGTTTCCGTCGTCGGTGATCACGTTGAGGCCGTACGAAGCGCGGGATTTGTTATATATGTACAGATCAATACCCGGACATGTCAGCCCGATCTATCGATTGGGTAAATGCCTGGAAGGATGCGTGGCAATAATTGTGAGATCCTGCTTTGAAGGTGAAGATAAATACATTCGCTATCTTCATGACGCCATTGGAGTTCCTGTGTTTTCCGTTGGCCCGCTCATGCCCACTGTCCAGTCGGGCGCTGACGGCACCGAGGAATCCGAGCTGCTGAAATGGCTGGACCGACAGAGGGCGGCCTCGGTCGTTTTTGTGTCATTCGGCAGCCAGGTGTTTTTGTCCAGAGACCAAATCCAGGAGCTGGCGCTGGGACTGGAGGCGAGTGGATTCCCGTGACCAAATCCAGGAGCTGGCGCTGGGACTGGAGGCGAGTGGATCCCCGTGACCAAATCCAGGAGCTGGCGCTGGGACTGGAGGCGAGTGGATTCCCGTCCCTCTGGTCTCTTCGTTTTCCGCCGTACTCGGACGGTGGGCCAGACGATCTGCTGGGATTCCTTCCCGAAGGATTCGAGAGTCGAACCCACGACCGGGGGCTTGTCGTCCAGGGCTGGGTACCGCAGGTACGGATTCTCTCACATCCAGCGGTCGGTTGGTATCTGAGCCACGGGGGATGGGGCTCCGTCATGGAGTCGCTGAGCTTCGGAATACCCCTCATCTTTCTGCCTCTTCAATATGACCACGGCTTGAATGCGCGGCTAATATCCGCGGAATTAAAGGCGGGGATCGAAATCGAAACTGCAGACGATGACTCTTTTCTCAGAGAAGGGGAAAAGTGGAGATCGAACGCGGCCAAGGCCTGTGATAATATACCGGCCAATAAGCAGAGTTATGTACGTGATTTCATTCAAAAGCTTGAAAACTTGGCAGAAGACTATAAGAACTAAAGGTATGTAGTGTAATGTTGTTACTTAGTGAAAAACAATATAGATCTAGTGAACCTCTTCAACAAGGCTAGAGAAGTGATATAATATGGGTCAGGAATTATCGTTCTAATAGTATTAATATTAGTGTTTTTATGGTGTTTGCTGCTCCCCGGTGCCATTGTTAGAATTCGTTGCACTTCGCCCTCCAGGTAAATCTCAGCCCGGAATTTTCTATTCACTTTTTTCGGACAGCTTTTATATTGCCAACGGAATTTACTTGGGCTTCGTTTTGGTTAGGGATGGGGTTTGTGCGGGCTGATGCTCGATTTAAATACATTCTTATTGACCTTTGAAAATATATGGAATTTTTTTTATGTCCTGTGCGGTTTCAGTGTAAAAAGCTATTCTACCTGTCCTTCGTCTTTTTCGTTCCTCTCTGTTCCACAGTCCATAGCAGCAACTAATAGATTTCAGAGGTGCACTGTGCTTTACCATGGTTGATTGGTGGAGTTGCCGAGCAGATTGGCTGTTCTGCCATTCCCGAACGAGGTTCGGCTCCGTGATGTCATAAAAGTTACCCCATATAAACCTAGTGCCATGTATATGTTTCACTTTTCCACTGTAACAATAAATAAATACTTATGTTAGTGCATATTCATTCGATGGCTTCTAGTAAGAGTTTGTGAACTCCGAACTTCCAATCATGGTAATAAATGGAAATTATTCATACCTTCCTGAAGAACTGGGGTCGTGTATCAGAACTAGGCTTGTGTGCTATCCGGGTTATATGTAAATAGACTTGGATGCTCTTTTTTCTTGTCCATCGTCGATTACCAAAAAGGTAAATTAAGGTAAATTATCAAATAGGTAATATGTGGTATATTTAGTATATTTTTTAAACAAGTTATTATTATTATTATTATCATTATTATTATTATTATTGAAAGTCACAAATATTAAATTGGAGTATAAGATTTTTTTATTTGTGGGATAATGGATTTATTTCCACGCAACAACATCAAATTGATGTATGAGATTTTCTTGTTTGTGGGATAAGAGACCCACTTTTACCCAGCAATTTAACTGCTAAATCTACGAAGACATACATACTCTACCCCTATGATTTTGAATTTGTGATCTTTTAAGAAGAACCACATGCTCTTAACCATTAAAAAAAAGTGTGATTCAAAATTTGTGAATATTTTTTGAAAGATCCAAAAACTCGAATTAAAAACTACAACCCCAAATGATCTTAAAAGAAAGGCTTTGCCCCTTAAATCAAAGAGAAATTGGAAGAGCATCTATTGCATAGAGAAATACACTAATAGTATTATATTATTAATTTGCACTCAGTTACAACACATTTATATAGTTGGTCTGAGATCTAACTTATTCCTAATATGGATATAGAGGTTGAGAGAATATCTCAACAACCTCCTACAAACTCTCAAACCAACTCTAAACTTACACATTACATTAATGGAAGCATTATTTCTAATACCTCCCTTTAATGCTGACATTTGAAATATAGTATAAAAAAAATACATGGAATACACATATGTTTGATATGGTCTTCATCAGCAACTCTACCCACTCTGTAGTCTTTTGGACTCCGCTCTTTCTTTCTCCACATCTTCGAACCTACCTTCCAACTTATTTAAAGTACACCTGCTTCTGACCATCAATCACGCACACTGTAAAATTGACGCTTCTTGACCTCCCGAAGGATAATCTCAATACTAAATCACCCGATGGATACACTTCCATCTGTGAGATTCCCTCGAAGAGAAAATTTCAACAATTATATAGGAAAATGATCTGGATATTGATCGTATTCAGCAGTCAATCATACAACTAACCTCATTTAAACAATACACACAAAAACAACCTATAACTACAGATCTTGAAGCCCAAAGCATAACAAGATCCAACATAATATAACATAATATGCATAACCAAACTAATTTAGATTATGATAATGTTCATTGATTGGTTCTGCAATATAAAAAAAAAATTACAATCACAATAAATACACATTAATTAATATAGCTGCCTTTTTTTTTACTTCATGCATTCACGCTTCAATTCAATGAAACGAGTCTTACTCCTACGTGCTCTATATGCTAGTGCAAAGCTCTGGGCTCGAAACAAACTTAGATGTAATATTGTCGAAGCACTTTGGCACCAGGTCTGGTGAGAGACCCAAAGAGTTTAGTTGCTCCTGATATATTCTGAAACAAGAGACAACAACGGCATAACTAGGAAACTCGAACACGAATGCATCTTTAAAATATTGAGCAAATCCTATGCTGAGCAAGCTCCTCAATGTCTAGCAAAAATCAGCTTCGTTAATCGTCGGTTTGCAGGTAGAATGATCCCACGACACTCGACAGACATAATCAAGGCTAAGCAGGCCTTTGACACCAGCACCCAAACTACAATTCCACAGCAATAGTTGCAGCAGAATGAGAAGAGCTTCCGCCTTCATTTATTGTTTATCAGAAACACCTACAATTAAGCACATTAGATTAAACGCCAGTCTAGATGATGCTATTGCTACTAAATTTCCCAACAAATACTAATATTAAGAGATAACGATGAAAAAAGATCCGCTGTAATTGCTAAAAATCAAGCGCCCAATCCAGCCAGATGAATAATATTAACGCTTGTAAACAACATGAGATTAATTGATGTAGTCACAACGAGAGCCATGGCACTCAACGTAGCCAACGCGAGAGTGGGGAAAACCTTGACTCTTCAGAAACTTGATTCTTCACGGTGTTGCAGTTCTGGATGAGAAGCAATTTGATTTATAAAGACATCCAATCCTCGACGCCTCAGCTCAATAAGTGGCAGATAAACACAGAAACAAGAACTGTTGCTTTGTCAGTGCACTCCTTTGTATCCGTGGAATTGAAACCGCTGAGTGGCGCTTCTTGCACATCAAAAAAATCACATGAGTCTAACACAGGCAACGATAGGCAGCCCTGCTGATAAACATTGAACACACAGCACTCTCATAAACAAAATAATTCAACACTCCTAATCTACATATGTACAGAGAACCTCTCCCAAACTATTTCATCTTCCTGGGCACTCCCATGAGGGATTAAGCCTAGCTAGGCTTTGATACCAAAAGAGAAATTGGAAGAGCATCCATTCTACACAGAAATACACTAATCTTATTATATTATTAATTTTCACTCAATTACAACACATTTATATAGTTGGTCTCATATCCAACTTATTCCTAATATGGATATAGAGGTTGAGAGAATATCTCAACAACCTCCTAAAAACTCTCAAACCAACTCTAAACTTACACATTACATTAATGGAAGCATTATTTCTAATAAAATATATAATTAATTGACTTGCTTCAAGACAAATGCCATTTCCACGATGATGGAGTCCACCTTCCTCAAATGGATTAAGTCCTTAGACCAAGATGGGTGAATGGTGCTGGCCTAAAACCATACACGTAAGCTTGTTGCCATTTATTGTTACGAATGAACCAAAGCTTGTAGTTAGACTGATTGATGTGACTATCTTACCCTTGTCTGTGATTACGAACCCAATTTTTATCTGAGAATGAACCCATGATTCCATGCGTTGATGATGGTTTATTATGATTTAATGATTGATGGTTTCCAAATTTCTCTAAATAGCTTTTAACCCAGTAGAAATAACTCTAAGGAAGCGCTGCAGGAGGATTAACATGGAGGGAGGATACCAGCTACTTTAGAGCTTGGAGGATGACACGATATTTATTACATTGATGTTTTGAGTGAAGCGTTGATGACACATTGAGGTTGAACATGATGAGGTTCCACGATGAAGCTAAAGTTATAACCCGCCCTATGCGCTACGTCCTCCCACCCATCAAGCTATGTCTTCCTCTTAAGTTCTGGTAGTTTATATTAAATCTGGCTAGTAGTTCCATGATTTAAGCTAAATGTAAACCTATGGGCTACTCAACCATCCATTAAAATTCGTTGCACTTGGTTCTCGAGGTAAATCTCAGGCCTTGAATTTTCTATTTATTTTTTTTGGACAACTTTTATATTGCCAAGGGAATTTTCTTGGGCTTAGTTTTGGTTATGAATGGAGTTTGTGGAGGCTTATGTTCCATTTAAATCCATTCTTATTGCCCATGTATAAGCAGCCTTTAAAATATATGGAATTTTTAATGTAAAAATTTTGAGGATTAGGGATGGAAGTAGCCAATGGGTTTATGGTTTAGCACTGCAAACATTATTGGATTTATGGTTTAGCATTGAAAACATTATTGTGTTATGTTACTTCTCAAGTTTAAATTCTCCAATGGGAAGAATAGTTATTTATGGTAAATTTGATAACCAAGGTTTTCTAGTAACAAGAGTAAGCTGTTAATCTAGATGAAAATATTGGATCATTTTTACAGGAGAATATCTTATTTAAAAACATAAACACAATATTTATAACATTTATAAGATACTTCCAATATGAATATCTTAAATCATTTATAAGATACTTCCAATATGAATATCTTAAATCATTTATAAGATACTTCCAATATGAATATCTCAAACCCAATTAAAAAATAGTCCAGAAAACAAATAAATCAGACATGAAAAAAGGTAAACTATATAATTTAAATTTTTTTCTGCCAAACTCATCTACAACAAATATTTAATGCTCATTGTTCCCAAAAATCTAAAGGAGCAAAACCTTAAATTGTTTTTAATTTTAATAAATTACAAATAAATTGTCATCGATGTTCTTGGGCTGAAAGTGCAGGATATAATTTTATATATAATTTTATCAGTATATGGTTTTAGCTAAAAAGCACCATTGACAATATGTCACATTCAATCAAGATGATAACCAAATATAAAATACAGAGTAAAAGTAAAATCATATAAATGATAATAGTTGTTTATAGTACTCTAATCTCTAATCTGTAAAAAAAAAATCGGAGCCTTGGACTAATTCATTTTATTACTTACATTTACTTTTACATTTTCATTTGCTACTCACATTTACTTTTGCATTCTCATTTGTCTTGTATGCAGTATCTAATCTATTTGCATCCAATTTTTGTAATCATTTTTAATAAATTAATATCTTAGATAGCTTACCACTTTTAATCGGTTTATGTAAGGGAATTTAATGTCAATAAAATTAGTTACACACACCCTATATTTGTCCATTTATATAGGGTTTTCAACAAAATATCACAAATTTTTGGGTAATTTTTTATAACCTAATTCCATTTATATAAATGATATTACATAATCGATTTTCTTTTAAGGAGTAAACTATATTTGGGTGTGCAAAACACAATTTCAATGACATGTTATGGTTGACACCACTTCTATTAGCTTCATATATATCTAGCTTTATATACATATTACATCATATGTTAATTGTCTTCTATTTTGAAAAGCGTTCAATGGTGATATCTTGCATCCACGGTGATCTCTTGCATCCACGGAGAATAAATGATGATCATAAGGTATTTGCTATCGGTAACTATGCTTATGAGAATTCCCACAAAAAGAGAAATTGATATTTCATACATGGATCTTGTAGAAATTTATTTGATACATGAGAACTATAATCCTTTAACCTGTTTGTTGCAAACTTCTTAACAACTGCAAGAATTAAATGGAGAAAATAATGTCAATGCTGCAATTAAATTTCAATGGCATGTTACTGTTGAGACCACTTCTTTTAGCTTCATATATACCTAGATTTATAAAAATCTATTACATCATAGGTTAATTCTCGTATATTTCGAAAAAAATTCTATTGTGATCTCTTGCATCCATAGAAAAAAAATGATGATCACAAAGTATTTGCTACTAGTAAATATGTTGATGAGAGTTCCCACAAACTAAGAAATTGATATTTGGTACATGGATCTTGTGGAAATTTATTTGATACATGAGAATTGTAATCTTTTAACCTATTCGTTGCAAAATTATTGACAACTGCAAGAATTAAATGGAAAAATTAATGTCAATGCCAAAATTAAGCCTGAAAGTGGGGAATCCGTACATAACCTGCCTGCCTGCATTCCACTCCCCGGCAAGTGGCATGAGCCCGCCTGCCTACTTATATATAAGGAACTAGTCTCATAAGACGAGCCCGAGCCCACCTTAGAATATATCTTCCATCGAGCCATATCCTTGTCGTCCCGTTGAGATTATAGCATCTAAGATTAATAAACCATAAAGAAGAAATTGAAAAGAAGCTTATTCATACCTTACAAAAGTTAAATGGTTATCTTCTTCAGATCTTGGACAGCCTAGTTGTACATTCTGCAATTCAAACACTTTCGTTACTAACTACCACTTGCACTTGCTTTAGTTGATTAGCACATGAGCTCCAATACGTAGATAAGTAACTTATTGTAAAACTTGCTATATAGAGTGGTTGTAGGGTATCTCTACCCACTATGTAATATTGGGTTCTAGTACGTAGATAAGTAACTTACTGTAAAACTTGTTGTATAGAGTGGTTGTAGGGTATCTCTATCCACTATGTAATATTCTTGGCACTGTATTAATGCAATTTTTAGTGCATGTAGCAATGACAACATAAGAGAGATAGTGATTCTCTCATATTTTTTTGGCAACAAACTTGTCTATCATTAACATAATGAAGAGTTCAAATGAGAACTTGAAGCAACAATATATATCAACATTTCTTACCTACCTATGGGCTCTCAGGAATATCCACGAAAACTCTTGAAAAGCTTTTGTAAAACTGAACAAAAGAAAGGAAATATTATGAGATTTTATGGAAAATAAGGAATAAATGTTGGCTAAAGTAGAGCTTGATGTTTACCTTTATATACTCTATTGTATCCCCTCTTGATTTCCACATCTCTACCATTGGGAAAGATGGTGCAATTTTAGTAACCTGTATCAAAGCAATTCTATTACCAATTACCAACTAATAATTAAAAACATGAAGATTAATAGAGAAATTAAGCAAGATACAATTGTATAAATAATAACTAAAAAGTAAATTTAGGAAAACATTTTAAAACAAAGTTGATGTAATAACTTTAAAGTTATGATGAAAAAAATGAAAAAATTATTAAAAAATAAGAATTAACCATCACTCTCTTATCATCATTATTATGAATAAGATAATGTTGTTAAGGTTTTATTAAAAAAAGTGAAAGAAAAATTGAGATCTAAATTTTTCTAATAATAAGCATGTTATAATAACCATAAAATAATGTGGTCAACATTATTAGTTGTTTTTGTGTTGAGTGTTTGTTATAGGTGTATTAATAACAATTATGGGTTGCAGTCATACTAATATAACTTAATACAAATTTGAGTGGGTTTAGATCTCTGAAATTCTAGCCTAGTCTTAAGGAAAAATTGGCTCAAATTCTTACCTAGTCTTAAGGAAAAATTGGTTGTTAAAGGAGTATTACTTTTATGAGCTTATTATTTTATTTTAACCTATGAAATGACTTGAGCATTGTTTGATAATTGTATTTACACAATTAAAAAAGATACTTTAATTTCAATGGAAATGTGGCAAGAGATGCTTGTGAGCTAGCATTATATCCAAATGAGCATCTCTTTCTCAATTTTTTTTTTTCCAAATTTCTTTTTATTTCACATTATTGGCAAGAAGCTCCATGATTTTTTTATATGGTCCAACCTATCAGGGAGTTCATGAATCTATTTTGTATGGTTCTTGAGTGCAAAGGGTTTCCTTTTCTTCATTTTCTCTCTTCATATTTGTCATTTGTTGATTCTTATCTCACCTTGGTACTTTCTCCACTTCTCAAATGTCATATAGTAAAGTGTAGGATGAGAAGGGAGTAGGAAGAGGAAGGATACCATCATTACTATGCCATTATTTTGAGACAATTATGTTAGTATAACTTTCTTTTTAAATTTAACTTCCTATTACATTCTTAAAATATATATCGAAGCTCAAATTTTGATTGCGTCGAGAGGTGCATTCTACAGCCAAGTATGACCCCAATGTGTAAGTATGTCAGAAGCGAAAAAAAAAAAAAACTAAATTTTAAAAAAACGTAAAATATATATAATGTCGGCTTTAAAAATAACTTATGTAGCCATATAAATGAACACTGAAAAATGAATTTAAATAATATAAATTTAAAATATGAAGAGCTTTACAAGCACTCAAAAAAGAGATATGGTAAATAAATAAAAATATAAATAAAACAAAGGTATGATAAATAAATAAAACCTTTTTTTATACTTAGCTATGGTAATTAAATAAAAATATAAATAAACTAGATGTATGGTAAATAAATAAAGCCTCTTTTTATATTTACTCCATAAACTTCTTTATATTTACAAAAACTCAAAAAAAAAATTATTGGGGTGAACCCTATGGGCCAAATACCATGGGAAAAATTATTATCAATACCATGGGCCAAATACCATATTTATAAAAGAGGTAGAAAAAAGTAAGATAAATAATAAAAAATATATCAAATAGGAGTAGAAATCAACATCTAATTATATTTGAAGCCTATGGGCCATATTAATGATAATAAAATGAAAAAAAAAAAAACATAATTAACCCTAACATTAATATTAAAATTTATTAAATTTAATAACTTTATATTAATACAATATTAAATTTGTTATATATATATATATATATATATATATATATGGGAGGGAAGAAGAAAGACATATCATACAGGTGGGTAAATAGAGGGAGTGACAAGGGAGAGATGGAGATAAATTGAAGGAGAGGGGAGAGGAGGAATGAAGAGAGAGAGAGAGGGAGATGAGTGGGACAGCTAGAGAAGGGTAAGAGAGGGAGAGGGAGACATAAATATGGAGGTGGGATAGAGAGAGAAGGAGAGAGGGAGGGATAAGGAGAAAGGATTGGAGGGTAGGGAGAAACATAGAGAGAGAGGGAGGGAGAAGGAGGAAGGATTGGAGGGTAGAGAGAGAGAGAGAGAGAGAGAGGGAAAGATAGATGATGTTGGGGAGGGAGAGAAGGAGAGAGAATAATAAAGAGAGGGATATAGTAACATAGTTGGAGAGATAGATAGAGTGATGGGGAAAGATAGATGATTTAAGGGTAGAGAAAGAGAGAGAGAGGTGAAGATAGAGGCAGGCAGGAAATAAAGGGAGAGAGAGGAATGACGAGAGAGAGGAAGAGAGTGGTGGGGGAATATAGAGGATTTTAGGGGAATGAGAGAGAGAGTGAGTGATGGGGGAAGAGAGAGGGAGGTAGGAGAGAAATGGAGAGAGAGGAAGGAAAAGAGAGGGGACTTGATAGAGAGGAGGAGAGAGGGAGGGATAAAGATATGGAGTTGGAAGCGGAGAGAGGGAAGGATAGAGAGATGGAGCTAGATGGGGAGAGAAGGAGGGATAGAGAGATGCAGTTGGAGGGGGAGAGAGGGATGGATAGAGAAATGGAGCTGGATGAGGAGAGAGGGAGGGAAGAAGAAAGACATAGAGAGTGACAAGTGGTGAGAGAGAGGGAGTAATAAGGGATAGGTGGAGAGAGAGTGTGTATGTTTGGGGGTGAGATAAAGAGACAAATAAGAAGAAATGGAGAGAGAGAGAGAGAGACGTGGGAAAGAAAGGAAGAGAGAGAGTGGAGAGAGGTAGGGAAAGAGAGATGGAGATGGAGGGGGAGAGAGATGGAGTTAAGAATAAATACATAGAGAGTGAAATTTGGAGAGAGAGAGAGAGAGAGAGAGGGAGTGATAACGAATATGGAGGGAAAGCGAGAGAGGATAGCATGAGGGAAGAAAGATAGAAGTGGGGGAGAGGGAGGGAAGGGGAAGAGAGAGAGAGGGAAGGAGAGGAGGAGGGAGTGATAGATAGATAGATTTGAGTAAGAGAGTGTATGTTTTGGGGTTGATATAGAGAGAAAAAGGGATATAGAGATATATATGGAAGGTGAAGAAAAAGAAGAGATAGATGGAGACAAGGAGGGAGGGACAAAGAGATTGATAAATATGGAGTGAGAGAATGTGTGTGTTTGTGGGGGTGAGATAATGAGAAAAAGGAGGAGAGATGGAGGGACATATAAATATATATGGAGAGGAGAGAGAGGTAATAATATTTCTTACAAAAGATGCATTGATTTCAGTGTTGATGGTGATTTCTAATCCCATTTGATTGCTTGCACTAGATGCATTGATTTTAGTGTAGATTTTGATTTCTAATGATATTTGATTACTTGCACTAGATGTATTGATTTCAATGTAAATGATTTCTAATTCTATTTGATTGCTTTCACTAAATGCATTGATTTCAATGTATATGGTGATTTATAATCCTAGTTGATTTCTTTCACTAGATGCATTAATTTCAATGTAGATGTTGATTTATAATTATATTTGATTGCTTACATTATATGCACTGATTTCAATATAAATGATTTCTAATCCTATTTGATTTCTTGCACTAAATGCATTGATTTTAGTGTAGATGGTGATTTATAATCCTATTTTATTTCTTGCACTAGATGCATTGATTTTAGTGTATATGTTGGCTTCTAATCCTATTTTCTCACTTGCACTAGATGCATTGATTTCAGTGTAGATGTTGATTTCTAATCCTATTTGATTATTTGCATTAGATGCATTGATTTCTGTATAGATGTTGTTTTATAATCTTATTTGATTTCTTGCATTAGATGGATTGATTTTAGTGTAATGTTGATTTATGATTTGATGTAATGGATGTATGATAGTATGTTAATTTTAAAGTCATTGGATTAATAATGTGCATTGATTTCAGTGTAAGCACAAAAAAGTATTGACAATGTAGAATGATTTTTTTGTTATAGTAATTAAACCTAATAATTTTGGAGAGAAAGAGAGACAAGGTATGATGTTTACTACAACATCTAGAGCTAAATATTGAAATTATTTATGACTTATGATTTCTACTATCTTTTTCATATAATCGATATGGAAAGATGACAAAACTAACAAGGGTGACAATAAGAATAGTAAAAGAAATAGTTTGAGATTGATCACAATAAAGGGTATTTTTGATTGAATACATTATTATTATTCACATTTTATATCATTCAATATTATTATATTGTCACTTTGCATTCAAAAAATTCATTTCATCATTTTTTATCATTAAAATTATTTTACAATATCTATCATCTCAACAAACTCAGAGGTAACTAAGAAAATTTAAAATTAAAATGACTCAATAAATCTCAAACATATCTAGCCTATTTAAAATGATTATATTAATATTAGATGTATTTACATATTATTGATATAATTAATCATATGTTCCTCATATTATCGATAGATTTTCCTTAGTCACACACCAACCTAGATCCGTAGTTAAAATGGATCTAGGCTGGTTACTTACATTTACTTGCATGTTATTAATTATATTTTATTACTTAAATTTACTTTCATGTTATTACTTATATTTACTTTTACATTTACATTTGATATTCATATTTACTTTTGCATTCTCATTTGTCTTCCCACTTTCAATATCTAATCTATTTGCCTTGAACTTTTGCAGTAAGTTAATATCTTAAAATTTATATTGGGGAATTTAGTGTCACTAAAATTAGTTCCGCACACCTTGTATTTGTCTATTTATATAGGGTTCAAGAAAATATTACACATTTTTGGGTAATTTTTTATAGCCTAATTCCATTTATATAAATGATATTACATAATTGATTTTCTTTTAAGGAGTGAACTATATTTAAGTGTGCAAAAAACAATATGAATGGCATGTTATGGTTGAGACCACTTCTTTTAGTTTCATATATATCTAGCTTCATGTACATCTATTACATCATATGTTAATTCTCTTATATTTTGAAAAACATTCAATTGTGATTTCTTGCATCCACATACAAAAAATGATGATCATAAGGTATTTTCTACAAGTAACTATGTTGATGAGAATTCCCACAGATGGAGAAATTGATATTTCATACGTGGATCTTGTAGAAAGTTATTTGATGCATGAGAATTGTAATCCTTTAACCTGTTTGTTGCAAACTGTTTGACAACTCCAAGAATTAAATGGACAAAATAATGTCAATGCTACAATTAAATTTCAATAGCATGTTATGGTTGAGACCAGTTCTTTTAGCTTCATATATATTTAGCTTTATAAACATCTATTACATCATATGTTAATTCTCATATATTTTGAAAAACATTCTATTGTGTTCTCTTGCATCCACAGAGAAAAAATGATGATCACATAGTATTTGCTACCAGCGACTATGTTGATGAGAGTTCCCATAAACAAAGAAATTGATATTTGGTACATGGATCTTGTGGAAATTTATTTGATACATGAGAATTGTAATCATTGAACCTATTTGTTGCAAAATTCTTGACAACTGCAAGAATTAAATAGGCAAAATAATGTCAATGCCACAATTAAGCTTCAAAGTGGTGAATTGAGATGATAACATCTAAGATTAATAAACAATAAAGAAAAAATTGAAAAGAATCGTATTCATACCTTACGCACATGCTTTAGTTGATTAGCACATGAACTCTAGTATGTAGATAAGTAACTTAATGTAAAACTTTTTGTATAGAGTGGTTGTAGGTATCTCTACCCACTATATAATATTCTTGGCATTGTATTAATGCAATTTTTAAGGCATGTAGCAATGACAACATAAGAGAGATAGTGATTCTTTCATATTTTTTTGACAACAAACTTGTCTATCATTAACATAATGAAGAGTTCAAATGAGAACTTGAAGCAACATTATATATCAACATTGCTTACCTATGGGTTGTCAGGAATATCCATGAAAAATCTTGAAATTTTTTTGTAAAAATGAACAAGAGAAAGGAAATATTATGAGATTTTATGGAAAATAAGGAATAAATGTTGGCTAAAGTAAAGCTTGATGTTTACCTTTATATACTCTACTGTATCCCCTCTTGATTTCCATATCTCCACCATTGGGAAAGATGGTGCAATTTCAGTAACCTGTATCAAAGAAATTCTATTACCAATTACCAAATAATAATTAAAAACATGAAGATCAATAGAAAAATTAAGCAAGATACAATTTTATAAATAATAACTAAAAGCTAAATTTAGGGAAACATTTTAAAACAATGTTGATGTAATATTAATGTTTTGCTTTAAAGTTATGAAGGAAAAAATGAAAAAAATATTAAAAAATGAGAATTAATGATCACTCTCTCATCATAATTATTATGAATAAGATAATGTTGTTAAGGTTTTATTAAAAAAAGTGAAAGAAAATTTGAGATCTAAATTTTTCTAATAATAAGCATATTATAATAACCATGAAATAGCGTGGTCAACATTATTAGTTGTTTTTGTGTTGAGTGTTTGTTATAGTAATTGTTATAGGTGTATTAATAAAAATTATGGGTTGCAGTCATACTAATATAAATTAATACAAATATGAGTGGGTTTAGATCTCTCAAATTCTAGCCTAGTCTTAAGGAAAAATTGGCTCAAATTCTTACCTAGTCTTAAGGAAAAATTGGTTGTTAAAGGAGTATTACTTTTATGAGCTTCTTATTTTATTTTAACCTATGAAATGGCTTGAGCATTTCTTATTAAATTGTATTTACACAATGAAAAAAGATACTTTAATTTCAATGGAAATGTGGCAAGAGATGCTTGTGAGCTAGCGTTATATTCAAATGAGCATCTCTTTCTCAAGTTTTTTTTTTTCCAATTTTCTTTTTATTTCACATTATTGGCAAGGAGTTCCATGATTTTTTTATATGATCCAACCTATCAAGGGAGTTCATGAATCTATTTTGTATGGTTCTTGAGTACAAATGGTTTCCTTTCCTTCATTTTCTCTCTTCATATTTGTCATTTGTTGATTCTTATCCCACCTTGGTACTTTCTCCACTTCTCAAATGTCATATAGTAAAGTGTAGGATAAGAAGGGAGCAGGAAGAGGAAGGATACCATCATTACTATGCCAATTGTTTTGGGACAATTATGTTAGTGTAACTTTCTTTTTAAATTTAACTTCCTATTACATTCTTTAAAAAATATATAAAAGCTCAAATTTTGATTATATTTCATTGTCCATATATTTTTCTCGATGATTGTTCCAGCGACAAATACCTTGCTCCACACCAACAAAAGAAGAGTAGAAATTATTTCATGGTTAATCGCTCATTCATGGATACCCCATTTCCATTGACAATAAAATCACCACAACCATTTTGCAATAAGTCAATCCAATTTCACTACAAATTATTTTATAATTCCCAACATTCCTTCGCAAAATGACACCTCTTTTGCCACCAATTTCAACAACAATATCTGGAGCCTCAATTCCGCACGATTCCTCACAAAATTCCTGAATAGTGTAGGTCGCCATCTCTCTTTCACAGTGGGGCTTGCCCTGGACTCGTGTCCCACTTGTAACAATGGTTCCTGTGTATCTGCATCCATTAACAATATCAACTTCGTTATGCCCAAGATTTCTCTTCTGCAATCCCATTTCTTTAATATCATCAGTGTCTTCACATTGATTTTCCCTATAGGCCTCCCACACCTTTCAATTATACGAGCACTCCACCAAAACACCGGATAACATCTAAAGGACCGAGACTCACTCAGATTCCCTTCAACTCAACAGTGTAGTTAGTACTTCAAGGCATTAACGTGCTCACAGTGGAGAATCATCCAGTCCATCTTCATGGCTTCAATTTCTTTATTGTTGGAAGAGGGTTTGGGAACTATAACCCAAAGAAGGACCCTCCCAAATTCAATCCTGTGGATCCTCCCGAGTGCAACACTGTGGGCATGCCCATCGGTGGTTAGACGACTATCCGGATTCAGAGCCGACAATCCAGGTAACCTAACCTAACCTTTACTCTTTCATATTTCTTTGTGTTGGAATATTGAAAATTCCAGAACAAATAGTGGAGAGATTAATACTCTCCTCTTTAACACAGAGAAATTTAAAATTTTCACTCACAGGAGACAAAGTTTCAACTCTTAAAAAAAACATCTATTTAAAAAAAAAACTGTTACAAATTCTTCCTCACACAGAGGGATTTACAAAATATGTGACTGCTTCAGACACAGTTCACAAAACCTTCACTGTCACTCAAACAAAACACTTTGTCTCACTCTGGAAAATACGCTGCTGTGTATTTTTAAAAACAACGCACTGTTGTGCAAAAACGACTCTGTTCTGTGTAAAAAAAACATTACATTATAGGCTCTTGGGCCTTTACAATATATATATATATATATATATATATATATATATGCCGCGCATATAATATAACATAAAACATATTAAAATGAAACTTAAATCCGCTTCATTGAAAGGATTGGGTCCGGTCTTTTAGACATAATAAAATGACCAAACAAAAAACTACAATTGCCGATCAATTGTCAGATGTGATGATACAATAAGCTCCAGCCTATAAAACATCGGGTCTGGACTTAACCAAAAAACACATGATCAATCGAAAGTTCCGATTGCGATTGACTATCGGACGCGATCCCATATTAAACTCTGCCATAACAAATGGCATTGGGTCCAAACTTTAAATATGTGCGATCGGGCCTTGTGCAAGATCATTGCGATCTCCTATTGCGATTTGGAAAATGGACGCAATGGTCCATATTTTAAATCCGCCGCATAACTCCATCGGGTCCACCACTTCAAAGTGTAATCGGGCCATAGCATAAAACTCCCTTGATTCAAACTTGTGATTCAATTAAAACAACGCCGCGTGGCCTATGGGACCACCCGTGGGCCTTGGCTCAAAGTGGAGGGTGATTGTTATATTACGTGCGATTTGTATGATCGCATTGGGCCTTAACAAAAGGCCATGTTAAATGTATTATATGGAAAACGTTCCGCTTGCGGAACTCTACCATATCAACAAGACACTTCAGTTTTGAACCATATCAACTGCAATATGCGATTGCGACTGTATTCACATCACATCGCAAATCTTCACATCAAAAAGACACTACAAGTTAAAACTTGTGATTACCGCCACTTCCATTTACTCCGCCGATTATATTGGTAAGGCTTTAAAGCGTGATTCAACCTGTAATCAAAGCTCTGCCTACTGGTGAGACTTTGAGTCTTGGCATTAAACTCTGCTGTTTAAGAAATCGGCTACCGCCTTGAATAAAATATCAAAGGGTTCTAATCCCATCTGTTCTGTACTGCACCTGTGCAGCTTTCCAATCCTTTTACAATTTTCATTAATACAGCGGCAACCACCTTTGCTAAGGCTTCAATGTGCCATAAATCTTTCACTTCTGCAATTACTGCTGATTGACTTCAGCAGTTGGAATTAATTTCCAACACTCCCCCTTAATTTCAACTGCTGGGTTTTTCTGCATACCCAGGCATTTCCTGAAATGTTCAAAGCTTTTCTGCGCAAGTGGCTTTGTGAGGATATCTGCAAATTGATCCTCTATTATGCAATGTTGCAAAAGTATCTCACCATTGTTAACCAATTCACGTATGAAGTGAAACTTGGTGTCAATGTGCTTAGTCCTTTTATGAAAAACTAAATTTTTAGACAATGCAATAGTTGAGCTATTGTCACAATAAACCACTGTCCCTTTCACATGTTCTTCGCCTAAACTTCTCAACATTTTTCTCATCCAAACTGCTTGACATGATGCTGCTGTAGCTGCCACATATTTTGCCTCTGCTGTAGACAATGCTACAATGGGATGTTTCTTAGAAGCCCATGAAATGGCTCCTGAACACATGTGAAAAACATAACCGGAAGTGCTCTTCCGATCATCTACACTTCCAGCCCAATCACTGTCAGTGTATCCAACTAAATCTGAACATTCTGAAGCAGTATATAAAATACCAAACCTTGTTGTAACTTTGACATACCTCAGAATTCTTTTTGCTGCCTGCCAATGTGCATCCTTTGGCTTTTCCATGAACCTGGAAATCAAACTAACAACATGCATTATGTCCGGCCTAGTTGTAGTCAAATACATAAGGCTTCCAACTATGCTCTTGTATAAGCTAGGATCAAAATCCTTGCTGCTGTCCTCTCTGTTGAGTTTCAATCCCATCATTGTGGGAGTGATCGCTACTTTGCTTTCCTGCATGTTAAATATTTCAAGCACCTCATTAACATACTTTTCCTGTGAGATAAAAATCCCATTTTAATCTTGTTCTACTTCTATTCCTAAGAATTATCTCAACAAACCCATGTCAGTCATTTCAAATTCTTCTTTCATGACTGTTTTAAAATGTTCAATATGGTAATCATCATTACCTGTAAAAATAACATCATCAACATACAAAACTACAATCAATATTTTTCCATATTTTTCTTTGATGTAGAGGGTGGGTTCTCCCTCACACTTTTCAAATCCATTTTCCAGTAGATACGAATCTATCCTACTGTTACACAACAATTTGTCACCGTCCCTGCAATTCCCCATCTTGCACAATTATAGGGCTCATTTCATGACCTGTGAGCAGTGACATAACTTGAAAACACTTTCATGGCATTCCCCTAAACATGTACTTTCATTGCCTTGAAGACAACTCCTTGTGAAAAACCCTAAAAACACCCCTTTTTGCATTGGCGCGTGAAGCTAGTTCAGTACCCGCACCAATGGGGGAAATCCTTCAAAGAGGGCACGCCAATTGGCGCTCTGTCTCAGAGTCACACTCGCGCCAGCCATTTTAAGGAGTGTTTT
Source organism: Pinus albicaulis (assembly GCA_034641835.2). Classification (NCBI taxonomy): domain Eukaryota; kingdom Viridiplantae; phylum Streptophyta; class Pinopsida; order Pinales; family Pinaceae; genus Pinus; species Pinus albicaulis. The sequence continues at coordinate 1,460,586,245 of CM076570.1, forward strand.
TTAAAAATAAATGGCGGGAGTTTCGTCCTAACCAATCCATAAACTGGTATCCAATTTGAGTTGGGAGGTTTGGCTCCAGATCTCCATGTAGAGGAAGTGGTTTGCCACCTCTCATGGAAGCTTCGTTGAGGATAGGGCCAATCCCATGATTATAGGGATCCCAACTCCCCTTCCTCCATCTATAAAAGCTTTCTCATCTCCTTTGCAAGCTAATATCCAAGTTCCCAAGAGCCTTATGTTGCAAGAGCCTTGATTCATTCCATTAAGGCCAAATCCAAGAAAGGAGATTATTGTCGAGACATCTGAAGAGAGAGGTTTGTCCTATCCCCGATAGGCTTTTTCGAGACATGTTCCGCTGGTGACCCTCCTAAGGAGAATTCAGCGTCAGGGCTATGGTTGTATTCTTCTTTGATTGATTAATGGTAAGAGACTATTGGTTATGGTTCCACTCCTGTTGTTGATTATGATGATGAGTTATGTCTTCTCTGACTAACATATAGTTGCATATACTGGATTTTATGCTTGCGTTTGTTTTGTTTCTTGCGCGTGAAGGTGTCTGGTCACGGAGATCGTGAGGATTGTGATCTGCCGGAGCTGAGGAATAGGAGTGCTAATTTCTCTATGAGCGACAGCGTTGGATTCCAGGTAAGCCTTCATCGCTAGTTGGTTTATTTGCAATTAGGAACCTGCACTATAGCGTTTGACGATTGTTGCTAGACCCGGTCTGGGCTAGTAGGGATCGCCTCTGTCCGCAGAGGGGATTTACCTCCACAACAAATTGGCGACTCCACTGGGGATCGTCTAGCTTGTTGTTGTTCTGCTTTGTAAGCTACAGACGGAGCCTGAAGTTAGCCAGATAGCCTTTGAAATGCTATTGCTCTGCATTAGCGAAGTAGATCAAAGCTGCTTCAATCAATCTTCGGTTTAGTTTATGAATTGAACACTTGGAGTATTGTCTTGTCTTTTCGGTTGTTTCTCGATTATGCTTGCTTCACTACAAGAAAAAATAACATTGGTGAGGGTCATGCTTGTGACGGACCTTTAAGGTCCATCACCAATGTCACATATGGTGACGGTCCTTAAAAAACCGTCACTGTAAGTGTATATAGTGATGGTCCTTTATGGTCCGTCACCAAAGATATTTTCAATGACACTTTTGGTGAGGGTCATTAAAGGTCCATCACTAATTCTCTCTTTGGTGACACTTCTAGTGACGAACTTTTAATGACCCTCACCAATGCTCTTTTTGTTACTTTTGGTGACGGTCAAATTTTTTTTTTCATCATTGATCATTAAAATACCGTCACTGTAAGTGTATATAGTGATGGTCCTTTATGGTCCGTCACCAAAGACATTTTCAATGACACTTTTGGTGAGGGTCGTTAAAGGCCCATCACTAATTCTCTCTTTGGTGACACTTCTAGTGATGAACTTTTAATGACCCTCACCAATGCTCTTTTTGTTACTTTTGGTGACGGTCAAAAAATGCCCGTCATCATTGATCATTCCAATGTGTTTTTGATGACACTATGTGCCTGTTATTATTCTTTTTGTCAAAAGATAACTATTTAATACAATTATTGTGGAGTATTTTTTATAATATGTCCAAGGCCATAGTGGTTAGGGTCAATCAATTTTTTTAGAAGTAATTAGTGTGTATCATTTCCCTCAAGTAATGACTAGTCGAATAGAGATTACCTATGAGTCAACACATGATTCATATATATTAAGTTTATTATCTAGCAAATTCCCTTTAGATAAAGTTCCACTATTGTGTGTAGGAAGTATATTATTTAATACATAATCAAGATTTGACAATTCTATTAATGAGAAAGACCTAACAATCCTTAACAATCTGGCACATCTTAAATTAATGCTTTGGCACATGGTAACATTTCTTAGCACCCCACATGTCTTGGAACATCATTGTACTTAGAACATCTTGTGATGACACCGACGCCCAAGCAAATGGTGGCATGCGCTAGCACAACATGGAACTCTCCTAGCATGTGTTGGCATGCTGCACATAGTCCTTAGCATGCCCTGGAACGCCTTGGTTAATGCATTGACATACATTAGCACTTGGCACACAATGCCACTTGGCATGTATTGGGACCTATTATTAGTGTGCCTAGCATGCCCCTTTTCAAAAAGATAAAGTCTTGACTTATTAACCCTCTTATTGGTTCTTCCTTTTGTTTCCTTGACACATATTGACATGCCCTGGCACCCTGTGCCACATCCTTAGCACCTAGCATGTATTGACATATCTTGGCACTATTAATTTTCACATGATATAATTAGCACACCTTGGAACTCCCAAGCACACTTTGGGAATTCTTGGCATGCCTTGATATTCCCTAGCATGTCTTACCAATGCTTAGCATACCTTGTCACTCCCTCCTTGGCATGACAACTAACACTCATTAACACTAGTCTCTGGCACAAGTTCCTCATATTCATTAACTTCCATGAATTTTTACCTAGTTCTCCCTTAATGTTCTTTCCTAGTAATCCTTAACACTCATCAACATGCATTATCACTCTCTAGCACACCTTAGAACTCTTCAACATTCCCTTCCACTTCATAACATGCATAACACTAGTCTGTGACACATATTGGTGCTTGGAAAGTCTTAGCATGATTGGAATACGTTGAGATGCCTTGGTATGATTTGGAATGGTTTAATATTAAATTTATTTGTGATGATCAATTGTTGGAAAGTAGATGAGAAGCAACAAAGGAATACTTGGCACTTAGAATGCACTAAGACTTTGCACTTGGCACGTATTTCCCCCTAGTGTTGGTGTGCCTAGCATGCCCCTCTTGGAAAAGGTAAATTGATGACTTATTAAGCCTCTTATGTGTTCATTTCCTTGTAGTTTAACTTTTTTCTCCCTTTTTTTTGTCTTGATAGACCCTGACACGCATTGACACACCCTTGCACATCTTGGCATGCCTTATCACTTGGCACATCTTAACATGTTTGACATGTATTCCCACTATCTGGAACATCAAGGGGGTGAAGAGAGATGTAGTCCTAAAGTAGGTCGAGTACGAGGGCCAAGTAAGGGTACTTGCTAAAGGGAGGTCATGATCATCCTCCAAGAGCAAGATCATCATGTGAGGGTTCAAAAGAATGTTGCATACCTTAATGGTCGATTTGTGCTAGGAAGTAGGATGACATATTGTTGGTTCTCTTCTAGAAGATCAAGCTTAAGAGAGGTTTCTCATGAGAATCTGGGAATGTGATTTTAATGGTGTCTTTGTGTGAAGGCCGCATCAAATTCTGAAATGTTGAAATTTGCAACAAGAAATAGTGAGATTGGAAACCGGAAAGGACAAAAAAAAAATGCACCCATACTGGTGAGGAATTTTGATGCACCAAGAGTGAGGAATGTGGGGCATCTAATCTATTTTTCCCTTAAGTAAATTGGACAATAAATTATAATTTCATCTCATAACAACTTGTGTCAATTAATTAAGTCATGATGACCAAGTTAACTCAAGAAATTCAAGTACTTGAGGGTCTAAGATGAGGCATCTAGAGGGATTCTAATATTTTTGGGGTCCAGTTGAAGTTGATGCATTAGTGGGGTGCAAGTGTAATTAACTCAATTAAATTATTTAAAATTAGTTTAACTAGTTATAACTGAGTGATGAGCTAGTGAGAGGTCCAGTGAATTAAATTAGATTTAATTCACAATGAGTGATCAATCATATAACTGAAAATTTGCTATTAATAGTTGCATGCATGTCAGTTTCGAGGAATACCCAGTTGAGACAGAGGTTAAAGGGAACATAACTATCAGTTGTATTCAGACATAACTCTCAGTTGTATTCAGATAACATTTCCCATGTGCAATTATAAAGTCATTGGGATGACATGATGGATTGCGCAATCAAGGAAGACTGATTTTCCTAATTAATAAGGATTTAATTCCCTAGGAATTGCATGAGCAAGGCAGGCTGAAGTAAGGATGAGAATTGGCTAAGTACTAGACTGATTTTTCCTAGATCAACGGGAGACAATTGACAAAGTGCTGGAGAATCTCATGAGAGATTAAGCATTAATGTATTGTTTCATGATTCCTTGACTTAATAAATAATAGAGATAGAGGGGTTTTGAGCAATTTCTTTCCCTTAATACATCATGTTGTTGTGCAATTGGTAATTTATTTTTCTGACTTATATGTGATTGTGCGATCGTGTTTTTTTTTCGCAAATTGTAGGAAGGATTCAATATCTTGTTTTAGTAGATTACAAGATTAGATTGAATCTCGTTGGTTAGATTTTCTACATGGTATCAGAGCAGGAATTTTTTGGGCGGTGAGTTTGCAGAGAATATCTAAATATATTGGTGTAAAATTTTCAAAAACAAATATAATATTTGGATTCCTTGCGAAAATATACCCAAATGGAAAAAATAATCGGTTGAATCGGAGCTCGGATGAGGGAGATATCATCGATTTAAAATCAACTCTTTTTTATAAACTTTTTGTAACGTCAGGACAATGCGCGAGTTAAGAACCTATATGTACTTGAGGTACCAGATGCATGCAAAGATTTTAGGAGAAAGGCAGAAGTTAGAGACTTGGTGGTTTAGAGGGAGCATAAATTACCTTTCAACATGCATCCTCATGAGAAGCAGAGAGGAGACTGAGTGGAAGCATCCACTCAAGCAGAGACCTCCATGAGGGGGAAATTTCGAGCCAGATGGGAAGAGGGAGCAGCCATACCTCAAGGTGTATGGTGGGGTGATGTGTAGACATAATCCCAAGATAAGAAATTTGGGCAAGGTCCATTGAGATGGTGTGTCTCATGGATCGAACCTGGCTACAAGGAGCCCACAGTACAACAGTAGTAGGAAGGATCAGTTAGATTGATGTAGTTAGATGTCAACAAGACAGAAATCAGAGTGATAGATGTCAAATACTGGAGCACAAATCAGAGTTAGCAACAGTTGAAAGGGCACAGATGCAGATGTCAGCATCAGCGCAGAGAATCCAGTACTAGACAGATGCAGTAGCTAGCAGCAGTCAGAAGACTCTAATGACAGATGCATTATACTGATTCAATTGTTTGGAGGCTATTCAGTTTCAGGATTTGTAGGTGTAAACAACACTAGAGAAGTGTAGCATGCAGAACATTCCAAAGGTGTCGGATGGGGATAGACTGAATTCCTTTCTTGTTGAGAGGGAGTGTTGAAATTTGCAACAAGAAACAGTGAAATTGGAAACTAGAAAGGAAAAAAAAATGCACCCACACTGGTGAGGAATTTTGATGTACCAGGAGTGAAGAATGTGAGGTGTCTAATTTGTTTTTCCCTTAAATAAATTGGACAATAAATTCTAATTTCGTCTCATAACAACTTCTGTCAGTTAACTAAGTCATGATGATTGAGTTAGCTCAAGAAATTCGATTTAAGGTGTTCGAGGAGGATATTGGTGGCCACCCGCCTATTCCACTTGGGCCCTCGCCATTGTCTCTTTCAGTTTTTCAGTTTCCTTAATTATAGCACAATTTACGACTTTTGTCAGTTTTTCGGGTCCTAAACTTCTAGAGCCATTTCGAGGCCCCAAACGATGTTTTTTGGGCATGAAAGGCTTCATGACTTCATAGAAATCGCATTAGCAATTGTAGTCCTCGGAGAGATCTTTCTAACGAGGTATCATGTGCGTCAAACGAATATAATATGACCAAGTTACGACCCCGGGAAGTTGAATGCCCAACTAACCCCAACGGGGCCCATAAACTCTTGGTGTTACATCTCCTCGGGTTAGGGTTTTGGTTGTTTATGGTTTTATCTTATTTTTAAATAATAAAAAAACCCTTCATCCTTATTGTAACACAGTTCAAAGGAACATAACTATCAGTTGTATTTATAGAAAATTTTCCATGTGAAATTATGAAGTCATTGGGATGCCATGATGGATTGCGCAATCAAGGAAGGTTGATTTTCCTAATTAATATGGAGATAATTCCATAAGAATTGCGTGAGCAAGGCAGGCTGAAGGAAGGATGATAATTGGCTAAGTATTAGACCGATTTTGCCTAGATCAGCATGAGACAATTGGCAGAGTGCTAGAGAATCTCAAGAGAGATTAAGCATTGTATTGTTCATGATTCCTTGAATTAATACAAAATAGAGATAGAGGGTTTTGAGCAGTTGCTTCCCCAGATACATATTGTGTTGTGCATTTGATAACTTGTTTCTCTTACTTATATGTGATTGTGCGATCGTGTTTTGTTTCCACAAATTGTAGGAAGGATTCAGTATCTTGTTCTAGTACATTACAAGATCAGATTGAATCCCTTTGGTTAGATTTTCTACATGAAATAGAAGAGAGGGTTGATACCATCTTGCCTTGTGGTGGTTAGTAGGCCGCAAGGTCTATGATAAAGACCAACATAAATGGAGGAGGGCTTGCACTGTAATTTAGAGCCATAACAGAAGTCGAAATAGGCGTAATATTGATTGAGTTAACCCTAGTTTGAGGGTCGACATTTAGATCTGAAGTTCATGTCAAGATTCAGTCAAAGAAATGCCCAGAATCTATGGATCCATATGAGCTAGGTCGAGTCTCTTATGGAGGCAAAAGTCGTGTTTTTTCTATGTGTGAATAGGTTTTGTTCTACAATAATTAGAAGTACATAAGTATAATGCCCTAGTTAGGATAGTTTCCTAGCATGTTTAGTTCATAAGGTATTCCCTTAAGACTGTGACAAATTTGCGTAGAAGAAGATGGGTTGTGAACCTTAGAGTGAGGTTTATTTCTGCAATAAAGACCGTAGATCTGGAAGATGGTTTTCAGATTCAGTATGTGTGGAGACATCAGATCCAAAGGAGGGTGGAACTTGAGCAGAAGATTGAGCATGCAGAAGAAATGTGCCACATGAAGAATGGATTGACATGCAGAGAAGTTGATTTTGGTGTAATTTCCATATAGTTTTAGACAAAGATCTGAAGAAACCTATGAAAAATTAGTAAATGGACTCTTAGTGGCTGATTTGTGACCCTTTTTCAGTCATCTATAGATTTTTAGAAGTATGATAAGAGGAGTAGTTCATATTTGTTCATAGATTGGACAAAAAATTAGATCAAATTGTAGATACACAAGAACAATTATCTTGAGAGAACTCAAACCATTGTTAGGTGGCAGATTTGAAGAGCCCTAGATGAAGACAATATTGTGGGCCCTAGATCAGTAAAAAGAATTGACTGTGGTTGGGCAGATTGATGGTAGTCCAAGTACAGGTGGAGGGTGTTAGGTATTGTCAAAGAAGAGCCCTGACTCTTGTTCTGGTGAAGGACAACAAAATTGGTAGAAGGGTAGGTGTATAGGGCCTAAGGATGTGCAGACTTTGAAGGACTAAAGTAACAGTCAAGTGGGCCAACCAACTAGCCCTAGTTCACTATATTGTAGAGGATTGATTCAAAGAGAAGAAGGGTAGCCTCCATAGTCCTGGACTTCTCATCTTGGAGCTGTATTATGGAAAAAGTGGGCATACCAAAGAGTTGTTCAAAAATGGAATTGTGAACAACTTATTACCACTCAAACTAGTAGTGGAACTAAAATGGGTTCCTAAGAGGGCAATTGTTAGGACAAGGGAAACGATGGAGGCTTAGCCCATTGTCACCACAGCTAAGGCTCCTTGCTCTTCATGGAATTTCACTGATGGGTGGAGTCCCATAGTTTAGGAAGTCACTTGTAGAGTATAGGTCAATGAATAGGTGGGAAGTGACCCTCAAAACCATTTACCTAAGATAAAATAAAGAGTGGGACTTTCTTTCCTTTTAATTAAGGGAATTTAGCTTCTAGGGAGAGAGGAGGGGGATTAAAGGGTTGAGGGAGAAGAAAAAGACTTATGAAGGAAGTTCTCAATCCCTAAAATCCTTTGGGAACTTGGATTCCCAAATGGTCCTTGATGAAATGCCTTTGACACCAAATGGGACCACACGGGGCCAAGTGGACCCAGCCCAGGTTCGGGGATGGAATTTAGCAACCAATGATGTTCCTATCCTGGAAAAGGTGAGGGGAAAGGATCAGACAAGAGTTTTTACTTCGATAGGTCAAATTGATCCTACTAGGTTCTGTCCTTGGGAACACCTAGGAAAAACTTGATCCTAGAGCTAGGGCTTGAGGTATCCAGAGATTCCACTATTAGAATTGGCCCAAGTTCTGAGGAGAGTGAGGGCACCCAACAACGCAACTGCCTCTAGGATATAGAAGTTTTCCTCTAGCTAGATTCCTAGGAAATTGTTGCCCTAGGTGACCTAATGGGGCTAGACCTAGGGAATTTGAAAATTTCTTAATCTAAGAAACCCTACTACAGTATCTTGATTTACTTCTCCTACTTGAATTAAGTTACAAGTTAATTTCTGAATATTCAATAAATTAGCGAAGTAAATAGTAAATACAACTAGCAACCTACACATACAGATCAAATATTAAATAACATGCTCATAGACAAAGTGACACGGATTTTTTGGACAACTGTCCCCGGAAAAAACCCAATGCAGGAAAATCAGTGCAGCTAGCTCTGGAGGGTTTTCATTATCATGCATAATCTAAGTACAACAATCTTGGGCACCAAAATTGGTTCACCTAACAAAGAAATAAAAATGGCAGTAATACGCTGCTCTGAATCCCTCTACGTTAGCCTGAATGGCCTTTTTCAGCCTCTGCGCTGCTCAGTAAGGGCCTACGTCACACCTAAAGGGCTTACATTGCCCCTGTGCTGCCTTGATTGGGCCTGCGTCAGCCCTGCGTGGCTCTTGCTGCCTCTATGCTGCCCCTGGTGGGCTTTGGCTGGACTGAGTGGCTCCTGCTACCCCTGCTGCTCTGGCTGGCTGGAATGCTTATGCAAAAAAAGCATAGGTAAGAAATAAGGCACTGGCCAAAGGTAACACATAACATTCAGAAAAAATTGAAGAAATGAAATGAAAATAGATCAATGTCCACAAATAAATGAAATAGCTCAATGGGACTAGAGAGTAAAGCTTTGACTAGAGCAATAAGTGCTTATAGCATCAGCTAAGAGAATAGAGGAGACTAGTTCATGAGGTTAAAATGTTGTATAATTGTTGGTACAGGAAAACTATAGATTTTTTAGAGTAAATATTTGCAGGTAGCATTAGCTGGTGATCGTCGATTATCATTTTATTTCATCAAATACCCTAAAGAATAGGCCTTACAAGCTATTTGCGTAGACAAATGCCACAGAAGCTGTGTGATGGAAAAATATTCACACTATATTGAAGAAAACACCTACCAAATAAGGATGACATTTCAAAAGGGGCAAGAAACAATAGAGAGATAAACATCGAAAAAGTTAAAATTCTAGGGCAATAGGAAAGCAACTAGGTAGCATGGTAGAAAGCACAACAAAGAAAATTATAAAAATGGAGAACCCTACAAATTAGCACCCATCGAAACATCACCACAATTTTTTCTTTAACTCTAAATCTCCAAATTCATCAACTTATATCCTGTATTCAAACCTGACCCTCTTTGTTAGCCATTTTGAAGATAAGGCTGAGAACTTACTACAAAACCATCACCTACATGTAGTGATCTTATTCTGTGACCAGACAACCCACTTTCGTGAAGACACGGAAACGTAAACACTCTCTTCCAATATTTTCCATACAACCCAGGTTGAGCAACCACATATATATCACCAGTTTTTTCTCTTCAGATTTGTAACTTAGAAGAGCTTTGTCTGACCACCTCCGGGTTGCTCCCAGAGTCACCCAGGCAAGCCCTCTCAGCATCATCCTCTTTCTGTAGTACCTAATTAGTAATTTAATTAACCATAATAGTTTCTTGATCATGCAGGTATTTCAAATATATTGCGAATAAGCATAAAGCTTTCATGTTAAACAATCAGGTCAAAAGACTTTAGACTATGATGCAAAAAATACAAAGAAACCTCACCAACACTCAAAAGACAAACAAAGTCAAACCTCTACAAAGTATAAATAGATATCTGATAAACTTCATTCCACCACAAAAATGTGCTTAACTAAAGAAAATTCTAATTACTATGCTTTCAAGACAAAGCTTTCAAGGGAAGTGATGTTATAAACATACCCCTACACCTCGTGAACAATCAATGTGTATAATTAGACCATCATAAGGCTCGTTTTAAACATCATTATTATCATTTTATAAATCATTTTCATCAAATCAACAAGAAGAAAGCAACAATTACACTCATTTCCACTGAAGCAAAGTATATGGAAGTTTCATATACTTATTTATGAAGCTATCTAGATTTGCAACTTGATTGTAGAGTCAACCAATCAGTTCTTGAAGACCAATATTGTCTCTTGTGAGAATCAAAGTTACATCAAGCTCTATGAAAATCCAATGTGTCATGACCATTTCAAAAACATTGATATTCAATACAATTTCCTAAGATTCCAATTTCATTAGGAAGTTGGTGTGCGTTTGTAGGTAATGCGCTTATAACATGTATACCAAATGTAGAACAACTAGATAATTTGAAAAACCTCGATAAGAGTTGCTCACAATATCTACTCTTCATGTTGACATGGAGCTTGTAGTGTTCTCCCAAATAAGGAGTTGACAATTAATAAATCACTCATAATGACACAACCTATTCAACCCTAATGAACAAGGAGCTAACCCTTGATAGAAATATTTTGTTTGCTAAAAAACCAAAATTGTGTCAATGTATAATACTATACATAAGAGAAACTAAAATGATATTATCCACATAAATTCTTGAAATAGCCTCACATTTGCCACGAGTGGTGAGCCAAGGGGTGAATGTAGGGAACTATTAAAGTTACATCATGTTTAAATTCCTTTTACATCAAGAGATTGTTCTCCATTAGGGTTGATGCACCATCACAAGGGAGCATGACACCTTTTTGTGGGGGAGCGATTAAAGTTGTAACACAATTCAGGTGACATACACCTCCAATGTAAATGGCATCATTATACGTTTGTGTCAATTTGTTAAAGAGGTTATTTATAAACAATAAATTTAGTACTTGGACTTCATATTTTCATGGCCTTGACTCTAAGATGGATTTTTACTAGGAACACTTCATGCAAATAAGAGTGGGCCTTAATTTTGAACCCTCATACACACAAGAGCACTAGATGTTGCCCTTCAAATCCCCCATGGTGGTTTCAAAGTGGGTTTACATTAGTGTCTAGTTGAAACCAATGACATCATGATATTCCTCTTCTCAATAACATCTTCTAGATTTGCCATATACACAACATTGAGTTAGAGGATCACCTCATCTAATGATCTTACAATTATAAGTTGTAAAATTTCACCTGCTAAATTAATACTAAATTTGAGAAATTTTAAGTGACCGAACTAAAAATGACTAACTTAAACGGCTAAGAAAGTCATAATACATTGCATGTATTTCTATGATCTCTAGGATGAAAGGGAAACCAAACTCAAAGCTAGACAACGTACATACATTGAAGATGGATTCAATTTTGGAAACTATCATTTAAAAAGAGGCTAGCTCTGCCCCAAAATGATAGTACGTCCTCCAATACCTTGCCACAACTTCCATAGTTGTCAATTTTTACAATAATAGAACCTCTAAGTACAAGCTTACCATATACTTAGAACTTAGGTTGGATTTTATTTGATTCTTGAACTCTTTAGATGATGCCTAAAGATCATTAAATATATAGATTGAAGCATTTGCTTGTAGTTATTGATGAACTTGTTAACCATCCATAGAGGAATACTTCCCTCAGACATGTACTTGATTTTGTCCACAATGAAAGAATCCTACTATGTTTTTGGTATATTCGACAAGACTACATCTTTAAAGTAATGAAAATTTAATTATTAATGTTTGAAAATCCTTTAAGAGGTGGAGAGAATCAAATTCACATAAGAGGAGGTATTCCCTTTGTTTAGCGAACCTCCATGGAGAGAAAGCAATAAATGCAAGATTAACATATTTTTTATGTGATAATTAGGGAATGTATATCCATTCTCTCAAAGATTAGTCTTAGATAATGAGAAAGAATCTCCTATTTATTCTAAATAATCCTTAACGCTATTTATAGAATACCTTCTCACCATCACAATCACAATAGTCATTTTTTTAGGAAAAAAACTACAACAAAACTTTAAATATGCAAATAAATAACCTCCATATATGAAGGTAAAAACATATTTAAAACAAATTTAAAGTAAATTAAAATATAATATAGAAAAATTAACAAAAATCTTGATACAACATTAATTTAAATAATTTTCTTTAACACAAATATATTATTAAAAACTACAAATTAACTTTAATAAATAAAGAATTTATATAAAATCCCACTCTAATAATGAATAATTACTTAATTTATAATTAATTTATATATCGATTCAATTTCACTCAAAAAAATAACACAAGCCATTATAATTATCCCACCCAATCACTTAGTTTCATTCCTTTGCCCTCTTGTCCCATTTATTTTTCCAAATTAAAAAAAAAATTAAACTATTCCAAATTCTTTGAAATCATTTAACTCAAATACAAATATATGGCACCTTTACATTTAATGCCTCTGTATTTTGCTGCTATTGCATTATCCCTCTCCCTGGCCTGAAACGAGCTCACGCCGAGCTCAGTAGCTCGCTTTTGCATTATCCCTCTCCCTGGCCTGAAACGAGCTCACGCACTGAAACGAGCTCAGGAGCTCGCTTTTGTACAATCCTGGTTTGCAATCGCTCCGGGATAAATCCCCGAGCCCCCAGATCCCCTCATGCACGACTTCCAACAGATCATTTGTGTTTCTTCACCGTCAAAACGAGTTCAGAAAGGTATTTTTCTGCAAGAGAATGCTTAAATTGCAAAATCTCATCATTTTTCTTGTGGCTGTCATGAATCCTGTATGCTCTGTCTTGGAGAAAATTCATTAAATAAGCCATTGTATTCTCTAAACTAAATTTGTTGAAATAGGTCTTGCTCAAAACACTGTTTTAAGCAGCGAAATTAGAGAAAAACAAGTTGATTAAAGTATCTACAATGGTTCTTTGGTTCTTTCAGTTCCATTATTCTAAGCTTCTCTAAGAAAGTTTGTATGGAAAACCAATGTTCTATTGAAGGTTTAATCATACAAAGGATGCGTAAAATGAAACTCCTTTAGTGAGTCCAAGAAAAAGACTTGGCGAAGAATTGGTGCAAAATGATACCTATAGAAGAGCCGACAAAGTTCCAAAATTAAAGCCAACTTCGCTAATTAAAAATTGCAAGCAACCTAGAATCCTATCTTCAGGACGAGAGTGTTTGAAGCACCCCAAAAATTCAAGTATGTTGCTACTGTGCTACCTTTCTATAGACTAGAATTATTTCTTTTATTGCTGTAATATCAGTTATATAGTCCTGGTTCAAACATTTGAAAGATAGACTTGATTTTTCATCCTGTTGATTATGAGACTTTGTACTCAAGGTCATGAGAAAAAAAATTCAATACTTTTCAGCTAGTCAAGCATAAGTTCTTGAAAGTTAAATAGTAATTGTCTCTATCTAGTTTCCCACTGTGCAGCGGGCATATCGCTGATTTTAGCAAGCCTTAGCATTTTCCTCTCTAACTGCATAAGCAAGCAAATTTTTGAACTCTTCCCTGACACACATGAAAGTCAGATGCAGTTTTGGCAATGGCATTCGCAAATTATAAGAAATTATTGTACAGGAATCTTCTTACAGTCCTTGCTTCTCAATGGCAAGCAGATGCTACAATGAGAATTTTGTCCAACCATCCTTATAATTTTAGCTATTGCAGTATGATTGATGGAGCAAAGATTTAACTGTGTCCTTATTTTTTATTTTCTCTTTCCAACCTGGATTGTTTATCTGCTCTTAACAATTCATTTCCTTGAGAGCACAAGGCTGCCTTTTAAGTGCCCATTTTCCCTTCTTTATTACACAAATATCCAAAACAACCTTGTTACCTTGCATCTATTCTTTGACTCCTTCCTTCTTCCATTGATCCTCTAGATGATAATATGGAGGTTAATCATAAAAACAAGACAAGATACATTGCTCATATTCCAGACAGGATTTCTTCATTTCCACATGTGCCAGGGCCCAGAATCCAGTTGAATTTTCCTTCTTGTGACAAATCACGTCACAAGAAGGTGGACCAACAGTCCTAGTAATAAAAATCACGTCTCTATCATTCCTAGTAATAAAAATATGAGTTGATTAGGCTTGTTCTAGTGTAATTTAAGAACATATACCATGCTAGGGACTAATGTTTTATTCCTATTTGGCACAAAAGTGACCAGGTTTATCCCCATTGACTAGCTTCCAACATCAGTGGCTCCCTCTGGTGATTTCTCACCATCAATATTTAGCCTACATAGGGCTTGGTCTAGTGGTAAGTTGGACCAATTTTGATGCTGGAGACCAAGCTTCTATTCCCTATAGGCATAGAAGTTGACTAGGACTAACTTGATTGGCTAGCGTGCAACATTAGTGCCACCTGTTGTGGCCCTGTAATTTATAAGATTGGCAAGAATAAACGAAAGAGGACAACATCAAACCGCTTTGGATTCCATAACCTATCCTTCCTAGACTCAGAGAGGGCTCTCTCTATTTTTATGATTTAACTTGATGATTATAAAGGCTGATATTAGGCTAGTTATAGAAATTATGAGGGCTATTTGTTTTGATTGATTATGTGGTTGGATAGATAGAGCTATGAAACTTAATCTGTTGGGCTATGGAATCATAAAAGGTTGAATTGTGCATGAACTTTTCAAGGGCATTCACAGGGCAAGCTAACTATGCAGACTGGATCTTACTGGCAGTGTGAATATGAGATGGAAGAAAACAATGAGTTCAGTAATAGCTAAAGAGCAGTTAAGAATTCTTTAACTATACTTCAGAAGAAAACATTAAGATAGTAAACACAGACAAAATTGAGGTGCTCTCTTAACAAATCTTAATCTAAATTTTCTGTTTCACAATCAGACAAATTGATGCTCAGCATGAAAGGCAGAGAAAAACATTAACACAAAAGAAACATCACCATTAACATATCTAAAGAATCCTGTGAACGGTCTCTTATTATTGATGCCCTGGCAAAAACTACAGTGCTCCAATTCAATGATCTTTACAATGTAGAGTCTAACAAGGTCCAACCCTTGATAATGAAAATACAAGTAGTATTTAACTGCAACTATGCTGGTTGCCCTAATCTACTTCGGCAATCTTCATTAACTACAATTTAATTAGAATTTGACAACTATGGCCATGCAAGGCCTGAACAAAAAATATCTTTGGCAAAAATGACTATAACATTAACTTTGGCAGCTCTTCGTAGATAAAAAAGGTATGCTGAAAGTGGCTGAGGTGGTCACGAAGAGGCAATGCTGGGTGGCTCTGACATCTGGCTCTGCCATTCAGATCGCCTTTGCTGGATCATTAGTTCTAATGCGGCACTGGCTACCATGTGTACCCTCAAATATCTCTGTCCAATATTTTCCATCGGTCACCAATTTTTGCATCTACATCATCAATTTCTTTTCCTAGCTTGTGAAGCATAGCATCGATCCTATTTATCAGAGAAGATGAAACATTTCTTCCTACAGAAACTTTAGTTGCATGACACTTTGCATCCTTTGATAGCTAGACATAGAGAATCCTTCACCCCTGTTAGGAAAGGCTGAATTGGTGGCTTCACATTGCTATTTACACTCAGTCACACTATCTGAAGGAAGAGATTGTGTTGCCTTCTGTGGTATCTCAAATATACCCTTTGCAAAACAACCAATTCCTCCTGCTATCTTAATTTCCTCCATGTGGCCCTCAATTATATCTTGCAACACTTGTGTTGGAGTTCGCTTGACCTTTTTTCCACATTATGACATTTGTTGCCGCTTGTAATCTCTTACTTCAGCTAATGATTCTTCTCTTGTTTTCTCCCTCTTTGTCCCCTGATAGGAAAAACGCTGCCATATAAGGCCATCCTGCTCAAGTATGGGTTTATAATCGGAACGCCTTTTTCGCTCCTTTGTAGCCTTCCTCACGACATTTTCATGCACAACTAATAGCTTAAAGCATTTCAAAATCGCAGGAAGCTTTGCCTCTTGGACAAAGGCAATTAAGACCTGTGCATGACGAATGATGAACTCAACAACATCTGAACCAAATCAATAGCAGAACATTGGCCATACACATTCTCGAGATTTTCCACTATAACATATTATCCTTGTGAAAGCTTAAACTTCTAAAAGTGCATCATATCCCATTTCAGGGACAAACTTAAGGCAAACATCAATATTCGGAACAGGTGGACCAACAGTCCCGATTGTTGAAATAACATTTGGAAAGGAAACAAAACTTCTCGCAAAAGTTTCTGCCAAACCATAGTCCAGTACAACATGGAAACATGTCACTACTCGTAGAAACTCTTCCACATGTCTTGCAAGTGGAGCTGCTCCTGATGACATTTGCAAGTGGAGCTGCTCCTGATGACATTACACGGACACGTCCTCCCAGACCTTGTTTAATCTTGCTAAAGACAACTTGATCAAAAAGTGGAGATGCTTTTTCATGTTTCAACCCTTTGCGCATATTATTAAGCTCGTATTTGTATGCAAATTCAAACACCTTTCTATTCGGAAATCCTCCAACGACAATCTTCTGGTTTAAACCTGAATATATGTGATCAAAAAACACATGGGACACCACATAAGATAGTTGGTTTTAGTTCTGCAATATCCTCCACGAAAAGCTTCACATCCCCGTGCTAAAAGCCTATTGAAGCACTTTTTGATATGAAAAATTCCTCTGTCACTCGATAAAATATACGTACTAAAGGAAGAAACGAGAAATGAACATCCTTCTCTGTGAGCTCTTCATTCTGACATTTAAGAAAATAAGCAATTTCGGTCACCATAGAAACAATGTTTTCATTTGCGATCAATATGCCTTTAGGTTCACCAGTTGTGCCATTAGTGTACATTATCATGCAAATATCGCTCTTTTTGGGTAATGATAGTTCAAACCTCCTTTCCTTTCCCAGCAACAAAAATTCATTCCAAGTATAGACTTTGAGCATTTGTTTTACAAAAACCTGAAACCGGATTTTGGAGAGCGCAACAGATGGTAAGCCGTATTGTGATTTGGGGGGGGGGTGCTAACATATCCTTCGCTTGCCACATGGTTAATGGCTGGGTTTGAAAAGTACCCATTTCGAACCCCCCATCCTCCATTAAAATTCAAATCACCGAGGGGGTCCGAAATCAACTTGAACTGTCAATCTAAACCAACGGTTCTCCTTCATAAGTCGAACATGCATGAGGTTTGGCATAATATCGATAGAAGCTCCACTGCCATAGTGTTATAGTTCTTAGCTCTTAAATCTCCTTCTACCAGACCATCCTCTATCGGAACACCAATACACATAGCCTTACTTGCATCAGGTTCATCTTGGGATTATCTTCCTCCACTTCAGGAGATCTCTGCTCATTTGTAATTATAGATTCTGAATTGACAAAACATTCAACCATTTCATTGTTTATATTGCTTTTAGACACACCTGTCGCTGTTGATATAGTGTGGGGAAAAGACTTGTTTTCATATTTATAACATTGAACCACCAGCTCAATCATTTGAGAATCTTCACAGCCTCTATGTATATGCTCAATAGAATCTTTACTGAGGCTTATTATTTCATTGTTCTTTTTTTGCTGATTCAATGTTTTGCAATGTCATATCTCTGAAACATGGGTAGTCATCGGCTGTCACTCTCGCTATCTCCCTGATTTCTCTGTTACTAATTGATAGCTCTCCACCAGCTTTATTTGACGAGCAATAATGCCAACACATCTTGGAAGAAGTTCAACTGGCTGCCCTCCAGGGATCACAATATATTCAATAGCAAGTCTGGCCTCTTATAAAGCATCAATCTCTTCTCGGGAAGATCTTCTATTGGCTGCTCCATCTGATATCTCAATATCATTCTTAAGCTTTTTGAATGAACTAAAATAACTTGCACCAAGAGTCTCCAAAACAAGAATAGTACGCATGACCCTTACCATCTCCACCATCATGTTTGTCTTCATCACAAATATGGGTAGATGCTGATATTTAGCCACTCCTCGAACCCATGAATTCTCCTTGAGCTTAGAATGTAAAGCAAGAATTGCATCAGCTACTCCAATGTCATTGTGAATTTAACTGCATTCTCTAGGCCCATTACTTCCACTACTTGCTCCAGATCAGCCTCCATGATCTTTTATAAGTATATAAAATAAGTGGTGAATCATCATCCTTCTGAAATTGCTCATAAATACCTTTCAACCCAAAAATATCATCATCACCACTCTCATTACCAGCCTCAAAAAACACCATTAGACTCTAAACATGTCAAATGCTCCTAAAATGGCTTCCAATGTCTGGTTATGTTGTGGCAGGACTTCTATCTGTCACTACCTTCATAACCATCTGGCGGACCTCAAATGATGGAGATTTTCCTATTCACAACATATCATGGAAATTTTATATGAAGTTTGAACAGGCCAAGATAGATACTTGATTAATTATTTCTGTTTTTGAATTGACATTGCATACTACATCATACAACATATTTATCCCCTGGGATGGATATGAAAAACTTTATAGATTACCTGCTAATATGGCATCCACAGTTGCTTCTAAGATGTGATGAATATGACATTCGGTCCCTGATGTCATCTCTACAGCATAAGTAAATGAGGATGGTCTTTTTCTCTCAAGATTAGCCTTCTGAACTCCCCTTCTCTTTGCGTCATCATCTCCAAGGGTAACACTCTGCACACCCTCTACAAGCATCTCTAAAGAAGGATTCTTTATGAGATTTTCAATAGTCATTCCATGTGCAGTTCTAACCAATTGGATTCCACGCTGAGAAATAGTACTGGCTGCCATTGCTTCAGGCTCTGTTCCAATTTCATCAGTAATAACTGTTTGAGGCATATGATTTTCAACTGCTTCAATCATGACTTTATGTTGCATATCAACATTTGGTACTTGCATTCTCCGTGATCGACCAATGCATGCATGAGGGATGTATCCATCACCAGCTATTTCATTTGATGTATAAACTACCACAGTGCGCTTCTTATCTAGTTCCATATTAGGCTGATTGGATGGGAGAGACATTGATGTTTCTGAAACATCAAGCATATTTCCCAATTTCATATCTACTCCCTCACTTATTGCTTCAACACAATCAACTACAATTTATTCCACTGTCAAGACACTCTTCTTCTTCATTATCTAAATGTGAATCAAATTCAGCATCAGAGGAAGATGAGTTTGCCTCTGATTGAACTTCAAACCCCTCATTGTCAAATGAGTTAAACCTATCAGTTCCATCTTTGTGTTTCCCACTATCATCTGTGCCATCCATAGCTTGAGAAATGCCCTCAAGATTGGGTTTAGTTGCAACATCATTTGTGTCTACACTGGGGTTTGATTTTTTGAGAAATATCTTGTATTTTAACATTGATTTTTCTTCTTTTCACAAAGGCTTTCCTCAACTATCTGCATAGAAATTCCACCTCCTTTTATCCTGTGACAAATACCAATATACCACTAGGTCGTAACTTCTTATGAATAGCTAAGACCTTTTTATAAGCCTTCCCCAAGTACTCTACCAGCTCTGTCTTTGCTAAGAGATGAATGGTTACGGGAAGTTTCCTTGTAGTGAATGAAGGGTATGCACTTACGTTTTCTTCAGTATTCATCTTCTGTTTCTGTTCCCTTTAGAATTTCAAGGGCTTGCATGTTGAATTTAGAGTTGAAAATTTACTTTTCAGAATCTGGGTAGTATGATGTGTGTGTAGAGTCTTATAAAAGTGAATTCTCAAAATAAAGGTTTCAAGGAATACATTTTTCTTCCTTTTCAAATCAATGAGATTTAATCCTGAAATTTTCAGGGCTTTATACGTGGCCTTATGTGGTTTCAACCAGATCCATTTTAGACAAAGAAGAAAGTCACAATAGCTACAGCCATGGCTCTGGTGTACTTTGAGCCTTCTAATTTGCATGGGTGTTTGTTGTGTATTGCTTGTTCTTTTTCAATTATGTAACCAACCTGGAAATTAAATTTTCCTACCTTCCTTATGAACAGACCATTAGCTTTGTTATCAAATATTGAAAAAAGGCATTCTAACTATAACGCCTTGAATTACAATTTTCCCAGTTCTACGACCTGTTTGAAAATGGTTCAGTCGAAAAATTGCTCAACGACCTACAATGATCTGCATGATCATTTGAAAGAAGAAATACTATTGTTGCTGCCAGTGGAATGTGTGTGCAGATTTCGTAGCGTCTCAAAGTAATGGAATAATCACCTGTCATCACACAATTTCATCAAAAAAATGTGGAGAAAGAAGCCTCCTAACGTGAATGTTTATGTGCCAGAATACCCCACTTTCATTGAGCCCGAATACCCATTTATGTGCTGCGTAGGCGTTAGGGATCGTGCGTGTTTTGTAACTAATGATTTTCTAGTGATAGAGGTGGTTGTTTAGAATATTGGTGAAAATACATGGAAAATTCTTCCCAGCTTTCATTTAGATTAGGAAACAAAGACATGGATTAGTCTTTCCAGCTTTCATGGAACTGGTCACAAGGTATGGAAAGGCAGTGGTATGGCCTTTGAACCAAGTCCTGACATGAAGGTTCTGTGAAGCCTGGTATGCATTCTTTTTAAACATGATTTCTCTCTTATTTAGGTCTAGATTGGTCTCTCCAAAGTTTCCTTGCCTTGCAATGTTCTTTGATATCAATAGTGATACAAGCTTGTTTTATTTTGGTAATTAAAAGATGTTCCTTTTTATTGATTCAAATTTTTTAATACAAAACCGGAATGCCCACAACCAAATCCCCTGTTGTGGTTTGGAATTGGCCTTTAGAGCTTTAATGCATTATATTCTAGACATCTTTCCAATGGCATGATATGACTTTCTCCACTATATATTTCTACCCTGTAACAAAATTTTACCTCCTTATAGTTGGGACTGATTTTCTTTCTAGAGATCAGATTGATAGCCTTTAAGATTTTATTATCTTGGATGGTGCCATCTTGCAACCTGTGATAAACGATTTGATAACATACGAAAACCTTCTTAAACAACTGCAAAACCTTCCCTGGATTGTTTCCTTGGGAATTTTTTCTTCATTCTTCTCTCTCAATCACTGCTGTATTTGCAATGTATGTAGTCTGTTTTGTCTCTCTTTCTTCATTCTCCTTGCCTTTTCCATCCCTCCTTGACTTCTTTGCAGCCATTTTCCCAAAATTGGTTGGATGGATTTTTTGTCTTTCTCATCACAGTGGGATATTGGAGATTCCTCAAGTTGTACAACCTTGATTCCACTTCTTTTTTCTAGTCCCTTGATTAGAGCTCCATTCTCCAATATTTCATTTGCAGGATTGATGCTCCATTCAGTGTGCTTGTATTGTGCATCATCATACCTTTTCAGCCAAGTATACCACTGGCTAGCTAGAATATCTTGAATGTGAATCCGAGTCCAATGTAGCCAATAAAAAGACCTCCCAAGTCTCTGTTTAGGATTCCGGGGAGTGGATCTGTGAGGAATACATTGGGGATTCTCCTATTATTTATTTGGGTTCCCACTCTGCCCCTAGTCTTGAAGATTATTTAACATAGATTTCAACAAGATGCCTATTCTGTCTACCACCTGCTTCGTAGGTTGCTCCTCATATCTTCCTCTTTTGGAGGAGATATTTGCAACCGCTTTGAGAATAAAAGTGTCTGGCTCTACACATTTTCCTTTCTCGCACTAAAGAAATTTTCCCTTTTGTTCATGACAAGGCTCAAGCAATCAAAGAAAAGCACAAAGCCTCAGGTTTGTCGGGTAAAGGAAAGATGAAGCATGGAGTGGTCTGAACTTAAAAAAAATAAACAATGACCAGTCAATTGGAAGGATCATACAATATAGAAAAACTGTGAAGCAACACCAGGTGGAAAGACACCTCAAAAGTGGAGTTAAAACTATGAAGCTGCACTGGATAAATAATAGGACCTACCCTTAAAATCTGAATCTTCAAAACAACTGGGCACAATGTTAAACTAGCAAGGAATGCAAGACCCAACCCTTTTGGAAGAACTCTATTGTACACTTGATTTAGAATCCCAAGTCAAATAGAAAGGCAGAGGCCCTAGGCTATTAGTTTGGTGTGCTTTGTTCTACAATAATCTATTTTGACTATTCATCTTCTCTTCCTTTAGAAATAATTAACCTACAAAGATCACTTTTTCTCATATTTTGATTTCCCAATGCTCTTATAGTATTCCATGATTCTGTTGAGTGCCATCAAGATACCAATTCTGGTTTATGCTTTCTTAACCATGATTGATCTTGATGTGTCACTACAAGCTTGGTTTTTTTTACAGAAACAGATATTTTGCATCACCTCTTTAAAAAGGCTTTGGCCTACCCTGGAGGAAAAATTTTATAGAAATTCCAATGGATAGAAGGTGCGGAGTACCCAGTTCAAACCTAGATAAATCAAATCTATTTCAGAACTATCATTGTTGTCCCTAATTTTCTGTGTTTTTGTATTAGACAGACAAATTGTCCTCCTAAAAATAAACCCAAAAAAACATATATTTGCTAACTATTTTGAAAAAAAATCTTCACATTTTGCTTCCTTGTGTTGTTTGGCCCTTGAACTTCTTCTCCTGCCTGCAATCCGCCCATCCTTGACCTTCTTCTCCTGCCTGCAATCCTTTCCCATCAATGTTAAAGTATCCCTTGGAGGAACTCCACTGCACACTTGATTTAGAATCCCAAGCCAAATAAAAAATCAGAGGCCATAGGATATTAGCTTGGTGTGTTTTGTAATATCTACAATAATCTACTTTGATTATTCATCTTCTCACCCTTAAGAAATAAATTAATAATTATCCTACAAATCTTACCTTTTATCATCTTACAATTTTCCAATGCTCCGACACTATTCCATGATTCTGTTGAGTCTTATCAAGATCCCACCTCTTGTTTATGCTTTTCTTAACCATGATTGATCTGGATATTACACTGTGAGCTTGATTTTTTTACAAAAACATATATTTTGCATTACATCTTAAAAAAGGCGTTGGCCTAACCTGGAGGTAAAATTTTATGGAAATTCCAATGGATATAAGGTAAATCAAGATAAATCAAATCTGTTTAGAACTATCATTGTTGCCTCTAATTTTCTGTGTGTTCGTATTAGATAGGCAAAATTTCCTTAAGAATAAACAAAAAAACATATATTTTACTTATGTTGAATTATAATTAAATAGTTATATTTTATTTATGTTGAGTTATAATTAATTATAGTCAATGAACAATTAAAACTATAATAATTAATGGATTAGTGATAAGGGAATATTGGTTAGTTGATTAATGGTTTAAGGAATTGTGAGTTAAGGATGAATCATTAGAAAATGTGTTGGTTATTACATTAATGGTGAAGGGTTCAATAGATTAGTGGTTTGCTTATTGATTTAATGGGTAAATAATTATGTATGAAAGGGTTTATGGTAATGGATTGAGGTTATTGGATTAGTGGTTTATGATTAACTTAAATTTATGGTATTAGTGAACTAGAGACTAATTAAATAGTTATATTTTATTTATGTTGAGTTATAATTAATTATAGTCAATGAACAATTAAAACTATAATAATTAATGGATTAGTGATAAGGGAATATTGGTTAGTTGATTAATGGTTTAAGGAATTGTGAGTTAAGGATGAATCATTAGAAAATGTGTTGGTTATTACATTAATGGTGAAGGGTTCAATAGATTAGTGGTTTGCTTATTGATTTAATGGGTAAATAATTATGTATGAAAGGGTTTATGGTAATGGATTGAGGTTATTGGATTAGTGGTTTATGATTAACTTAAATTTATGGTATTAGTGAACTAGAGACTAAGGGTTTAATGGCTTGGTGGTCAACTAGGATGAATGAATTAGGGAATTAGGGAGTTAGTGAGTTAGAATGTAGAAGTTAACTATATTGAAAACAATTCTTTCCAACCCTTTGGAATTCCTAAGCTTCTAAACACTAAAATATATTAAATATTGTCTTGAAAACAAGTCTTTTCAACTTATTAAACTAATTCACTATACTTATAAATGTGGGATTGTCACATGAACTTGGGCTTCTAACATTGTAGATGGTTGCTCATTTATTGGTGTCACATGTAGATGATTGTAATGGTCATAGAGGTTCATTGTAAAGGCTTATGAATGTAAAAATTCAGTGCTCTAAGAGAGATATTGATCTTGTGTTCACAACACTACAGTGCTCAACAATTGGAATCAAATTTATAGATTAAGGCATGAATGCACAACAAATAAAAGGCATACCATCCACTGAAATATTTTAATTTTAGCAGAGAGTATGATGTATTCACAATGGACAAATATTAGAGAGTAAAATATATGATAGAGAATTGCAGTGCTTTGGAAATAAAATGCATGAGTCAACCTTACATAATCTGGAATTCTCCAACACTTCTAGATTGTGACTACAATTTACCTATGCAAGTTTCCTGATTATCATGCTGTCTTCTCTGTTGCATTCTCCTCTCTCTGTATTTTTTGTGACAATTTTTGTTGTATCATTATATCTTTTTATATTATTTAATTAAATGTATTCAAGACTTCTCTATAGATAAAGGCTAAAAGGAATTTTTTCTTCCTCAAGGGCTATTCATAAATTAAAGGTTAGTTAACCTTCCTAAAGTACTATTCTACTGTCCTAACATAGACAGTAAGACCAAACCTTGCTTTGTAGGAGATGCAGGTCTACAGGATATGTGAAGATTAACAAAAAATATAACATTCAGTATATTTATCTTGCATGTTTTAGTTGATGTATTTCCTATATTTGCTATCCCTTATAACCATGATGAGTTGTTTTCCTCTTGTTAGAAAGGGGTAATTAAAGGATAATTTCTGCACAAGGCCTTAGGCTAACTTGGAATGTGTGTTACTGGTTTGTGAGCAAATTTATGAAGTTTCTCAATTTAAAATTTTGCTGTTGTCAACCCAATGTAACTTAGTGTTACTGCTACCTGATTCAAGAAAAAAACGAAGTTGGATAAATATGCTTATAGTGCATTGTATGAAGCTTTAAGACCCAAATTATTTCTTGAAGCCTGAATTTTATATTACCATATTTTGATTAAAAATCTAGAAATATATGGTAGCGTTTTTTTCCTTGAGCTTTACTGTGTTATAGAAAGCCTTTTTATGATTTCTGTTTTGAATCTTTATGTTTCTGCAGTACAAGAAATGCTATAAAAGCACCTGATTGGCATGATAGCATGGTTGAAATTGGAAAATGGTCTTGTTGAACCTCATTCAGAGGTTATGTTTACATGGAATTTACTGGTCCAATTCAAGTAGCTTCTCTTGATTTAGAGCTGTGGTAACCCTTTTTTGAATAGTTATGTTGGTGCAGTATAGCTAAATAAGAAAATGCTATAAAATCACCAGATTGGCATGATAGGATTGTTGAAATTTGAAAATGTTCTTGTTAAACCTCCATCATAGGTTATATGGTTATATGGAGTTTACTTGACCCACACCTGTGATAAGTTATAACCATTGGAGGCTTTGTAATGATATCTTGAATTGAGTTTCATTTTTGTTTTGCATCTATTCCCTATTTATTTTAAAGTTGGGTTTTTTTTTATGTTATAACTTAATTTTCAACTTGTATGGTTTTCTGGGGCTCGGCATAAGTTTTTGGATGGTTACATGTTTACACAGCAGCTGTGTGAAGGCAAAAAACTCTTCTGCTTCATATTTGTTGTAATTTGTTTTATGGTGCATCTACAGGTTGCAATAGTCAGTGCACAAAAATTCTGGAAGCACATCAATTATTTACACACAACAAAAATTTAAACAACACAGAATCCGTATTGCCACTATAGAACCATAAGCTTTATTTTCATGCAATCTTCATGCAGAGACTTGAGGGCCAAGAGCCAATAAGACATGTTTCCTTTCAAATTTATGCCTAACTATACTTTAGGAACTATTTAAAGTGTAGAAAACTTTGGAACGTTAAGAAGCCATTGAACAGTTAAATAAGCCACCTTCTCCAGCAAATGTGAATCAGTGATTCAGACCTTAACTCCCATGTTGACCTATTTCAGTGCCCAAATAAAAATGTGTTACATATCCTGGCAGCCCAAATTAACTTAGGCATTGGTTATGAAGGCACCATGCGGTGATTATGAATGTGTTGGAGTTGATATTGCTTTGAGAGGCCCCAACATGAATCCTGGACTGCTTATCTCTCTCTTAGGTAATGGTTATCAAAGTCTAGTGACTATCAGGAATACAAAGTAAGGGAGTTGATATTCCCTTGAGAGGTCCCGACATGAATCTTGGACCGTTTATCTTCCTCCAAGGTAATGGTTGTCAGAGTCAATCTTGCCTTTGCAAGTGCCACACACTACCTCCCAACTACGAGGACACATGTGGCTTTTCAACCCAACAGCAAATGTTACAAATCACAATTGTTGAGAATGTAACCCATTCAAAACGTGATGCAACCCTTGGTAGTGTTGAACAAAACCAGAATTCTATACAGCGTATGATCTCTATAACTAAATCCTGATCACAATGTAAAAATTCTCAGCTCAGTTAAGATCAGTGGAGAATCTATCAAAATCTTAACTGGAAACAAAATTTGTTTTTGGCCGTGAGGATTGCCCATGAACCAGTGAGGCTCCTGTATCGTTTTGGATACTATGAAAGCCCTGTTTACATTGATTCTGCAGTCAGAGGGCAACACCTCATGTGTGACAGATCATGACAGATCATTCTCAAGACTCGTATTGATACAGCAGCTAGCAGAAATGGGTGGTCATCGAAGGCATGGAGTGCAGTGGATAATCTTTGTATAGTATATATGATTAGCCTCTTGTTCTGGCACTAATTACTGTTGCAGACCTGGAATTGCCACCCTTTGGAATAGTGGAAAAATCTTGTTGTATGATTTAGGTTCTAGGGATTCCGACATTTTCAAGTCTTGTGTTTGTTTAACTTAAATGTTCAGCATCTCTGTTAAATATATGCTGTATTTTATTTTAAACAATGTTTGGCCATAATGGTGTTTTTTAAGTTTGGCGGACTGTGTCAGTTCTGGTGCTATCGGACTTTGCTCTAATCTTTAAAGTGATTAATAGCTATGAAAGTAATTTCTGTATTGAATGATCAGTGCACATGATCCCAAATCTTATCAGTCAATATGTTTCATCTCTTAATTGACAGAAATTACCTTCGGGTATGTTTTATTGACAGATTTGGTGAGTCAGCAAATGGTATTCCAAAACCTACCTCTCCTGGACTAGGAGAAGCAAAAATATCGGAAGAAGAAAGAGGAAAGCGAGGGCTGAGAGGTTTGTTCTTCCAAAATTCAGGAATTTATTTTCTGTCTTCAGATTCCTAAGATTATGATGATGCTATTTTCCTTATCTTGTCTGTCTAATTTACCGTCAGCTTAATTTGCTTAATATTTTTTTCCAAAATTATGATATGCATTTGTTTTACTCTAGAATAATTGGAATCTAACAATGACCAGATTATTAAATAGGTTTGGACTTGCTTTGCGCTCATCTGCTGATGATGAAGCAAAGAAGAAAGCATGTTTAGCTAGATTTGGAGTAGATGTGAAATCTGCTTCCTTGGAAAATGACAAGAAAAAATCAAAGGCTGCAAGGTAAACTCTATTTCAATGATTGTCTCTGAAAGTATTATTTGTTTGCTTTGTATGTTATGATCAAGATCATATATGTTTCTTTCCTTTGTGCTTTTCATAAATCAAGTTTTAATTGGAACTTTATTATATATGGAAGCATACCTGAGGGCAATTCCTTGTGTAATATTGAAAAATGATTGTAAATTGTATGTTTATCTTAGGTTTGCCTCGGAATTGGATAGAAGCACTTCAGAGGTAAACAAAAAGCTAAAGCCAGACCTGGCAGGGACTGTGGCATCAACATGAATGGTGAGTGTAAGTTCCTTGATCCATAAATCCTAATTTAGTTTGATTTTTGTTGCATGATACAAAGAAACACAACTGATTACTTTATTTATGATTCAGGTTTGGGATTCCAAGGCAAAGATGCTCTTCCTGTTGCAGCACAACACAATCATGCAATGTTAGATACTGGATATGATAAAAAATAGGCCAGTGGGGCTACAAATTGCATTAAATTTTGGTTGAGGATGAATGCCATTTTGGTAAAATCATTAATTAGTTTTGCTTTTATGTTTTGGTTAGCTTTCTTGTTTCTAGTGTCTTTCTTTGCTACATTTTGGTGTCCTTCTCGTTTAGCTTTACTCTTTTCTGCCCCCTTTTAATTTAATATTTGCGGTGCTTACATTTACATGGAATCTTATTTGTGTTTGAAACTTTTTTTGTTATTGTTGTGGTCGCTTAGGTTTTAACCATCTATTTTACATTTTTAAAATTTTTCTAATCTGCAAGGTAAAATTGTCTTTGGTTTTGCTTTGAATTGCTCATCTATCGACCTTCTGTTGGACTTTCTTGAAATTCCTTAACCAGATTGGGAATGTCAATTGAAAAGTAAAAGTAATATGATATAGAGGATTTGAACCAGGGTGTGAACTTCGAAATTGATGTTTTTCTAGTCACTTAATTTCTATGGTGCTTCACATTCTCTGACTGGTGCTTCTAATTTTTGCTGTTGAAATCCGCTGAAATTTTATTTTTGGTTATTTCACTTTTCATCAGTTATACTCGGTTTTTACTTGTCTTACTTTTATTTTCCTCTATTTCTGTTAGGTTCCCTGGCTTTTCTTTGCCTCTCTTTTGTGATTTTTTTTTTATTTTTTTTCTTTTCTTTCAATTGCCTCTTTTATTTAAAGAGTAACCAGTGCCTTCATGTCTTTTTGGTCATTTTAACCCCAAAGCATTTCATTGTGGTTGTTGCATTTTCTTGGTTGATGGTAGGATTTTGGGATCATTTTAATGTTTTACTAGGCTTGCTAATAGTATTTTAGGAATGAAGCTCATTTGACCCACATAGGCATGCAGTTTTGTGTTTTACTTAAAATGGCAGGGATGCAAATTCCTCATCGTACGATCTAGTTGGACAGTTATTTGGTCAAGGGGGCCAGGCAAATGGAAACTATATTTGGTCTTCGTTTTGCTTGGCAAATGAAAAAATGCAATTTCCTTTTTTGCCTTAGGTGAATGATTCATTTGCTCAAGATGGCCATGTGTTGTATAGATTTGCAATTGTAAATGGGCGACTTAATTGTATATGATATTTTGATAAAACTTATGTTCATCTTGATCTGGGTTAGAATGTGATGCAGTATATTTTGCCTTTTTTTCTGAAACTTTAAAATGTGGATTAGTTGTCAACTTTGACCTGAATATAGTTGTCCAAATCTATTTAGTGTATACAACATACCGTGCTGACTATATTTCCAAGGCCATATTTTAATATTTTGTGAATATTGCAGGTTTGGCGTGTTTCGTAGGGCATTTTCAAATGTGACAGTTTTGAATGGTCATTATAAGTGTGTTCCGCTACACATTTCATTTTAAGCTCAGATAGATTCCTAAAACATAGAATTTGATGTTTGTGGGTGAAAAAATTAGGATTTCAATGACTAGGGGTGCAATTGTGAATGTGTCACTTGTTTGGAATTTGGCAAACCTAAAAAAAAAATTGAAATTTTCCGAGGTTCTGCAAAAGTCAAAGTTGAACCTCGAACTTGAGCCCAAACCTAATCCAAATCTAATCACAAGTTGAACCTGAAGCCGAAACAGATCAAACCCAGACCCAAATGAAAACACAAATTTCAAAGAAAAAGATTTTCTGCAAGATTTATGTTGAAATATGACCTTGGTAATTTTAGTGTCTTTTCATATGTTTGAGAGAATATGTAAAATGCTTTAAATTTTGAAACAGCCAATCAACAATTTTGCCATATCTGTAAATATAATAGTTGGTTAATGAGAGCCTTATCATTTTCTTTCTTGGATTCATGTTTTTCGTCTTTTCAAGGATTAAATTAGTAAGGCATTAATAATTTAATTATGGTTTTCATTGTTGGCTCATGTTATTTGGGTCATGCAGGTCACATGGTACCATCGTACTCACAATAAATCTTGAACGATGAAGTGGCTGAGCAAGCATTTTAAAGGTTCAAGTCACAAAGTGTCAGATGGACACTACGTAGGGGTGCATTTGGAGATGATAATGTATTTTGGCATGTGCCCTCTAATGCCACGGTAATCCCTAATTCATCAGAGTGTATTGTCTTTTAAACTTCAATCTTCTATCTGTTAACTTTAACAAAGTTGATTAATTTGAAACTGTGTTTTAGTGGAAAAATTCACTGCTTTTTGGTGGAATAGTTCATAAATTATTCTGATCTTTTTTTGCAAGTGTACTAGTCACGATGATAAATGTGTGGTTTACTTCAGAGGGTTCTTAGTTATTTCTAGATACGCTTTTCATCATTTTCTTTGAATACTTCTCTAGTGCTTTACCTTCATATTTTATCCCCTACACAATTTCTCCTGAGGTCCATGTTGTTATGTTTATTGACTGTTTTTGTGGAAACTTTTTCCTGAGGTTCTGCAAGGTAAATCCAAATGCAAAAAAATACTATTTTACATATTGAGATTTGTTCAAGACATTGTTGTGTAATACTTGAATTTCATAAATCTAGATTTCTATTTCATTATCTATATCAATATATAAGAACAGGTTCATGGATTGTTCATATTTCTCAAATTGTGGATTTGTTTCTTTCCTGTTACATGTTGTTTTATATTGTTATGTTGTGATTCAAATTTCTAGTTGTGCTTTCCAGTTATTCTCTTACATAGTACATGCTTTGATAGATTATATGAAAAGTCTTATCAATACAATAACATTGATTGTTGTATGTGGACATTTTTGTTCAGGATGGTCCATTACATAATCAAGATGAGGAGTTGGATCATGGAATTGCACTTTCTCTTTCTGAAGAACTAACCAAACAAGATGGTATATGATGGAAATTTCATTTTTTTACAGTTACTTTTAGCTTAATTATATCATTTAGCTCGATGCTTTTCATATATTCAATTAAAATTTTGTTGCTTAATAAGACTTTGTCATTTCCATGTTTTAGTGAACCTGTTTATGGTTTGATACTCTCATAGATCTTTTATCAAGTTACATGCACCCTCATTAGAAAAAACAAGAGAATTTTGCTTGCCATGACTATCTTTCTTTGTCATTGTTGACTTAAGAAAGTCTTTTAGCTAAGACACTAGTTTCAAGGTTATGGCATAACTTGTCATATAAATTGAACAGAAGCTATATCCAAAATGTTAACTTGTAAAATGCTTAGCTGGTTTTAAGCTTTCCATTTAAAATCTACTTCAGTTTGAACTTTGAACGAGTTGTTCCATAGACTTGAATATTAAGAGATTTTGGTGTAAGGATTAAAAATTAGCCCGTAAGGCCTCTTAGTTATTCATTTATTTGATATGAATATAACATTTACCATTAAATTAGAACCACTCAGCAAAAATATGTCATAGATCAAAATCATACTTTGTAGAGTGTCGTAGAATAAAAATAGGAGCAAGGAAACTGAATTCTTTCAGTTTTTCTTGGTTCTTATTCCTTTGGTGTATCTTTGCACTTTTAGGGGAAATTTCTAGTTTAAAGTCTAATTCTTTAAAGGGTGTTAGCTCAATGGAAAAGCACCTGCTTTACAAGTAGGAGGTTGGTGGTTCAATTCCATCTTGCTCTGATATTCATATATAGGGAATGACGAAGATCAATTTTTGGTGATGGATGCTCTTTTGACCATCACCAATGAGCTTATGGTGACATTTTTTTGACCCTCAGCAAAATATGAAATGGTGACGGTCAACGAATGCCACCATATATACGCATCAATAGTGACGACAATTAAAGCTCCGTCACCATAAATCATTGTTGTTGATATGAAATGGTGAGGGTCATTTTTTGTCATTATAGTTAATATTCATGACAGACCTTGATGTCACCAATGAGTTTATGGTGACGGTCAATGAACATCACCATATATATGCACCAATAGTGATGGCCATAAAAGGTCCATCACAAAAAATCATCGCTGTTCATATGAAATGGTGACGGTCACTATCCGTCATTATAATCAATATTCGTGACGGACCTTGAATGTCACCACGACACATACGTTCGGCGACGCCACCTTTGGTGATGTTCAGTTTTTTGGTGACGGAGGCTATTGTTCATCACCATTGCTCATATGAAATGGTGACGGTCACTATCCGTCACTATAAATCATTATTTCTAACGGACCTTGAATGTCAGCACAACATTATACTTTCAGTGACACCACCTTTGGTGACGTTCATTTTTTTGAGGAGGGAGGCTATTGTCCATCACCATTGCTCATATGAAATGATGACGGTCACTATTCGTCACTATAAATCATTATTGGTGACAGACCTTGAATGTCACCACAACACCTATACTTTCGGCGACGCCACCTTTGGTGACGTTCAATTTTTGGTGACGAAGGCTCTTTTGACCCTCACCAATGAGCTTATGGTGACCATTTTTGCCCCTCATCAATGTGATTTTTTCTTGTAGTGATTGATCGACTCTTTTGGCTGGCTCTTTTGTGATTTTGGCTTTTGGTTAGCTTGATCATCACTAGTATGCTTGTTGGATTGATTTTTTTATTTTTTCCATAGCAAAACTCTGATCGGCGCGCCTTACAGCCTTGACAAATGTGCCCATTGGCGGAGGTTGCTTGTGTATTACCCGCGCCAATTCCTTTCTCGGCGCTAGTTTCAGCCTCGCGCCGTGCCAATCCCGTGAGGTACAGGGTTTGCTCGTTCTAAGCTTCCCGAGCTTGATCGCTGTGTTTGGTCTTGTTTTCTCGATCGCTTGAGTGTTCTCGAGCCTTGTTTGACTCGACCGTGACCTCCATCCTTTGGTTGTTTTCCCATTTCCATCGATTTCACATTCTAGCCCTAGGGCATCTAGGTGCTCCCGTGTGTCGCAGCCTCAGATTTTTTGGTTTCTATTTGTTCACCAACATTTTGATTGCTCCTCTGCATTCGTTCGCGTTGTTTATCATTTTATTGCATTATTTGAGTGTTTTTTATCTTCTTCATTCAAATTTCACTTTGTCTCATTTTCGGGCCTAGATTACATGGTCCATTTGAGTCTTTGGGATTCTCTTGGTTTTGAGGACCTGCTTTTTGTCAATTTGGAGATCCGATCGTGTGTTTGCGTTGAGGAAATTTGTGTGTTTTGCTCTTTCCTCATCACTTCTCAAATTTCTCTTTTCATTAGTTTTCATTTTGTTTAGTACACTTTGCTATTAAACATTGAAAATATAAAAAATCTCTTTGATTTTGACTATTTAGTGCAAATTAAAATCTTTTCGTTGTTATTAGTGATTAGTGACTTTGAGAGAAAAGTTTTTGGTTTACATTAGCTGCATTAGAGACTTTGTGGGTTGTTCTCTAATCATTTTATTATTGTGTGAAAAGCTCTTAACTCTCTTGTAATTAGCTTTCATCGAATGAAATGATATATTGTGGCATATAGTGTGCATTTATGAGATTTCGAAACATAACACTCGCTAGGGCCTCGAAAAATTAAATGTAATTGAAGATAAACATTAAAATTTATTCAATTTACACTAAGGCAAAACATTGAAACATTAACGCAACATTTAGAGCTCTAGGCTAGAGACATGTTCCTATTGCCTTTAAACCTAGTAAACCGTCGTTCGCCTCGTCTTTGCATAACACTAGTATGGACTCGTGCTCCCCGTACCGTCGAGTATATAAAGGGAGACCCCACTAGGTTTCTATCCTTTATCCATTAGACGCCGAGTCTCCGCGCCCTATACCCGTGATACACCTATACACGCATTTGGGGAGATTTCCCGCACATACATTAAGTCCTTTTCGGGTTGACTTTCCTTTCATTTTGAAACCAAGGTGTATATCATAGCTCACTTCGTTATTTGGTACACCCTTTGCCTAGTATTCCTAAGTAGTCATTTGATATTTTCTCGACTCTTTAAATTTGAAAGGATCACTAAGCACTTGTCTTTTCACGCTTGCTTCAAACCGAAAGAGATAGAGTCACCTTTAATCCATTTCTCGACTCTTAAAACATGAAACAGTTGAAGATGCTAAGTTTCAATGTGGTAAAATAAATCACCCGCGATCACACACCCCGTTAGATTTTTCTTGTTGTCCATTTGATTGTGTTTCGACTCTTTTTTAGCCCGTGTGTGTTGTGCTTGATCTTTTGTCATCGTTGTCACAAAGGGCGAACCTTCCAAGCCATCTACCGGTAGTCCATATACGAACGATTCATCGAGGTTTTTCAATCCTCTCCGCCGAACCTCATCAACCCATCGTTTCCGAGTTTCCCCCATGGGGGACCACGGCTCGAGCTTCACTTCTTCGAGGACCAGCTTGAGTTCAATTTGGGCCTCCTTCCGACCCTTGGTCCGGATTAGGAGTAGGGGAGCATTTCCTCCTCTTTACACGTTCGATTTCTTTCTAAACTCGTTGTTATTCCTCCTAGTCCTCGCCATCTCGTTATGAGATCTAGCGCAAGTTCGAATATGAATGATTCTCCTAGCGAGGAAATCCCCACATCCGGGTGAAGATTACCTCGTTATTCCCTCGATAGTTATTTCTAGAAGACAACCCTCAACCATCCGTTATGTCATCACCCGTCCCTCATTACCACTGGTATAGATGTCAGTCAAATTATTGCCACCGCCGCCTCCATGGGGGTGTCGCCCCTTCTACGAGGCCGGTTGTTCCCTCTTTGGGGATGTCTCCTAAGACACCCATTACGTCATCCCCTCGTGTCACTTATGTACCCTCCATGCCCATTGTTTGTGTGGCCGCACCGCACCCGCCGTTACTACCTGCATCCGTAAGGACCACATCGCTTCCCGAAGACGTCATATAGCATCCGCTATGCCGGAGAACATCTCTAGAGAAGTATCGACACTCGCAACAATCGAACCCCGAGGTTAGATAGTCCTCTCAAGATCCCAACCGCTCGTATTTTTCGCATTATGCACAGATCATACACCCATGTACGTTTTTCCATACGTACGATGAGCATGGGAACCATTTACGTTTACCTCGCTCCTAAGGCTCAAATTCATGCTCGTGGTTTACCGTATAACTAGGCCGGACAACCTTATAACCTCGCAAGGACAACCTTTTCGGCCAACCTTCTCAGCGCGCCCTCGGCTATCCTTATGACCCGCAGGATAAACTCGTACAGGCTACCCTCCTCGCCGCAAGGGCCATTATATGGTACGCAAGGATAGTATTACAACCCTTCCGTCAACTCGTGCAACCTCTCCCCGGAATCCCACCTCGGGCAACCTCAAGGACTCACAAGAAAACCTAGAACAACCAGGCCGCATATGGTCCTCGAGGGCAAGTCCAACCTTCTCAACCTATGCAACCGCAATATCCTCTTGGTCCCAACGTCACACATTAGCTAGGACCATCTTATGGTCCTATCAAGTGTCAAAACCAGCTTATCAAGAACCACCCAGCTCCATTCCGCTACCAGGCCAACCGCCCCATCCGCACAACCCGCGTATCCCGCCACCATGCCAACCGGCCAATCCGACACAACCCCGGTCCCTCCACCAGGCCAACTTGCCCATCCGCACAACCCGGGTGCTCCTCAATAGCTGTGACAACGTGCACAACCGCACAACTTGTTTATATGGGTCAACTCGTTCAACCAGTGGCACTACCACTGTGGGCCGAAATTTATTCACCTGTGCCTGCCTACACAGTCCTAATACCCCGCCAATGCTCGACTCGATCTAATGCCACACCCAAATCAACCACCGCACCCTAATTCGTGCTCAGCAAGGTCCCACCTATCGCTGTTCCCCCACTCAACCTCAAGGCAATTACTATTCTCATGGTCAATACCGACCGAATTATGCCTGCCCCAAGGTTCTAACTATTATTCTCAACAACCCGGCTATACCTATACTCATCAGCCAAATCCGCATCGCTCAAACGAGGCCGACTTACAATCAGGGTCCATACTCGTTATCAAGCCCCGTACGCCGGTTACCAAGAATCAAGCAAAAGCCGGTTATACACCCTATACGCCTGCCGAATCCTCGCGTAATTTAACCCCCGGGGGCAAGGATGTTCTCAACTAGCATGGAGTACAAGTACCGGTCCCACGAGGGCCGACATGCCGCCGTCCAATCCGCCATTGCCGTTCCTAGCTACCTTGGAATTACCGGATGTTTCGAAATTAACTAATGATCCAATTCTACACAATCCATACTCGGCCTCCGCTCCTACCAAGGTACCCGTGATTGCCCCAAGTTTGAGGGTAAAGCGCCGGGGAGGACCCCAAGCTCATGTGATGACTTACCATCTGGGTGTTCGTCCAAATCTTGATAATTCAATTCGTCTACACCTCTTTCCAACCGCACTTTGATCAGTGCTGCCGCTATGGTATATTGAATTATCCCGTGGCATCTTTCAAGATTTCAATACGTTAGCCATGCCTTTTCCGACTCACTTCGCTACCGGTTCGCTACGAAGCCGGACGCACCTCCCCGACTTCTTTGAAGCAGGACAAAAGCCACCCACATTTCGATCACATTCATGAGTGGCGACGTCGTACAGATCGATCAAGTTCCATATACCCTCGATCGCATACTAACTCATTGGTTCACCACCTCCTTCGTTAACAAAAATTGCCCAAGATATTGCTATGGGAGTGTGTGTAACTCGAAGAACAGCCATAGCGCATGCCCAATATCCGGATCCGGTATACTCTCGCCCGGCATGCTTTATGATATTTTTCCCGATGCTCCATGGTCTCGAACCTCTAAAGCTCCACCTACCTCGCTGGATGGTGTTATTGGTTATGTGTCTCGTAATTCGAAAAATCTTCGAATGGGAAGCAAGTCCAACTCATCCAATAATTCTCGTCTTCCTCCCGCCCCTCCCGATTCGCAAATGCGAGGTTAATGCCATTCGTGCCAATCTCACGAAAAAGCCTCCAAAAGGAAAAAGAAGGGAAAAGGAAAATCTAAATCCGACGCCCCCAAATCCAGAGTCCAAACCTCGTACCGGAGCGCTCCCAACGTAAACCGAAGTATCCCTCGCCTTATCCGTGAAGGAGATCATTACACCAAGGATTTTCCACGACGATATGAGGTTAGTCAACTTATAAAAGGCTCCAAAGGGACTCCGTGCCAGCTCCTAAAGAACCGTTCCGCCTCAGCGTACCCGTATGGTTGAACAAACTCTCTTCACCATCCGCACCATTTAGGTCCCGTGTCTTTATGATGAATGGTGCTACACCTCGTCTCCATTGCTACGCATTCGAAGGATTATGCCGGATCGCGCTGTGTAGCTAGGAAGGAAGTCATGGATGGCCCACCTCCCCCACCTCGTCTCCCAACTGCTGGAAGTTGAGAAGCCTACCGCCGAACCCGTTGTGAGGCCACCTTCTAAAGGTGTTCTATGAAGGTCTTCCTACAATCCGAATGCCCATGCCACTCAAGACTACAAAAATATTATTGAGGATTTGGCATGCGCCTTCGCCATGATCGCATTGGAAGTTATTCAAAGTCGTCTTCGCAAATGTAAGCCTCGTCGACCCAGGAATCGATCCCGCCGATTCTAGTCTTCTCACCTTCGACTTAGAAAATTTCACCCCCCGACTTCCACATCAGATCTCTTGTTATTCAAGTCGAGATCAATGGTCTTAATATCCATAGGGCCATTTTTTATGAAGGTGCCTCTACTTGTGTCATGTCGTTCGCCCTCGCCGGAAGGCCATCGTTCTCTCGTCTTTTCATCATCTCCCAATGCCCTAGAGGCATTCGATGGCTCAGAATCCAAACCCTTGGGTGTTCTCGAGAGTTTACCGATTACTTTACAGCGGGGAAGACAATCAACTAGAAGTAGAAGTGGTTGATGCCAAGCTTAACTACAATATACTTCTCGCCTCGCGTTTGGACTCACGCCATGCTATGCATGCCATCCACCCTCTTTCGACTTCTTAAGTTCTCTCACGAGGGAAAAAATCGTTGTGGTGGATCAGCTTGTCTTTCTTCACCTCCACCTCCAAGAACAACATTCCATACGTGGATCGCATCCCAAATCCCCCCGACAGCCGTAGGACCGCCTATTCAAATACCACGTCCTCACGGGTATTTTTCCCGCACCGCCACCGCACACCACTCTCAAGTTAATATGATCTCTAGGTCCACGACCCATGGCTCGTCCATTTGCCTCGAGAAGGTGACTAATTTTGAGAATCTCATGCCCTTAACTCAAAGAGAGATTAATTATCACAAATCGTCGCCGCATCGATCCTCCCCTCCCCGCATGCCCTTTCGAGCATGGCTTTAAATGTTCACCAATCCCCCCCGTTCGGTGAGGCCATTAGGGGAATTTTGAGGTCTAAAATGGGCCTCCTAAGGAAATTATAAAATAATAAAGTGGAAAAAAATCTAATAAGATTTGATGACATCATCAATTCTTAGAGGGAAAAATGAAAAACTACTTTTTCAATTCATATTTTCACTTATTTCCCAAATTTAATTAAATTTTCGAGCGTATAATTATTAGATGCGGAATTTAATTCCCCATCCAAGGAGTACCCATGTTGCATACTTTCGATGGGTTCTACTACACGAAATGAGAAATACATAAAAAACGTGATTACAATCACGTTTTTTATGTATTTCTCATTTTTCGTGTAGAAGAGTTCATCGAAAGTATGCAACATGGGTACTCCTTGGATGAGGAATTAAATTCCGCATCCAACGAGTACTCCCCCGCTCGAAATTTGTGTAAAAATTTTGGGAGATAAGTTTAAAATACGAGCTGAAAAGTAGCTTTATTATTTTATTATTTTTAATATTTTTACTTTTTTACTCCAAAGGTGAATCATCCATTATGGATGACATCATCATATTGAATCCTATTGGTTGTTATAAATTTTATTTTTGTTGTACATTTTTCTTATGAGGCCCATTTTAGACCTCAAAATTCCCCTAATGCGACTCGCCCGATCCTCTTAAAGAGGTTTTCCTTCGACGGCTTCTTACCGTTGAAATAATGTCTCTCGAGGAGCTACCTTGGAGCGATGGACATCATCATTCCTCATTCATGCCTAGCTTGGGGGCAATGTCGATTGTCTAGAGCGTTTTTCGTCTCAAAGGTTCCCACTCCACCTCTCAGATGCCCATTTCGACACATGAGGTGCTTTCGCAGGGAAACCCGAGCAACATTACTCAAACCATTCCAATCGAAATCTCCATTAAACCAGGGATAGTTGAGAACATACACGTGGGAGTGACTTGTTCTCCCGATGAGATACAAGTTTATACCGATCTTTCTCGAGACCCGCAGACGTGTTCGCCTGGTCCTATGAGGAAATTCCCGTGATTGATCCCAAAGACGCGTAGTGCATGAGATTCCTACATATCTTGGTGCGAAACCCGTGTGCCAACGCCTATGCCCGTGCATTTCACAAAGCCGCCGATTAAAGCAGAAAAACTTCTAAACGCTAAGCCTATTTACTTGATTCCCCTCACAAAATAATGGGTTTCAAATACCGTACCCGTAGATAAGAAATAAAAATGGTACTATAAGGGTCCGTGTTGATTACCGTGATATTAATCGCGCCCTCGTCCTAAGGAAAACTATCCTACTCCCTTCATAGATCAAATCATTGATGAATGTGATGGGAGTGAGATCTATTCCCTAATGGATGGCTTTTCCTAGTACAATTAGATAAATATTTTACCTACCGATCAACATAAGACTCCAGACCATCTCATTCCCCTGGGTACTTTTTTCCTATAAAAAGCTCTCGTTCGACTCTAAGAACGTTAGAGCCACTTTCCACCGCGTGCTGTGTCTGCAATACACGTTCCATGACATATGCCATATCGTTTGTTTATCTCGACGATCCGCCACCTCATTTAGCTCGTTAAGAGGACCATCTCCTTGAACACTTCCGCCATATTTTTCTTCGCCGTAGACGCAGCACATCCATGTTGGGCCTAACCCTCATAAATGTACTTTGCGTGGATTCCCGCCGTCTATTGGGGTTCATAGTCTCCAAGGACTCGGATTCGCCTTGACCTCAGAAGTTGGGCCCAGGCTATTGTTAATCTCCCATCACCCTCATATATCAATTGCAGTCTCAAGTAGGAAAAACTAATTTCCTCCGATGCTTTATAATCAACTACGTGGAAGTATCCAAAGGATTCACGCGTCTTTTAAAGTAGAACATTCCCTTTCATCGACGACATTGCTCAACAATCCTTTGAGAAGCTCAAGACGTTACTTGTTAATGCTCTCGTTGCTTTGTCCTCCGAACTATCACCGTGATTTCACTTTTATACTTCGCTGCCGTTTAGCACCATACCTATGGTTATGGTGCAGTGTGATGACGATGATGGAAATGAACACGTTGTTTATTATCTATCACGTAACCTTCTATTACGTAAACGCATTACGCTACGTCAAGAAGCTATCTTTAGCAGCTTGTACAAGCCGTGCAATGTTTCCGCCACTACATCCCGTCGCGTACCGTTACCGTGGTTTTAGATTGCAACCCCATGACATATATTCTTTCTCGACAATTGGCCGGGGGGAAAATACTCCAAATGGATCATTATCCTTCGTGAGTTCGACCTAGAGCTACTACCCAAGTCGACCAAATCACCGGTTTTCGCGATCTTATTTTCTCCCTACCGATAGACTCCGCCCCCATCTCATTCTCAAGAATATATTCCGTATGAAACCATCTTCCTTATCGCACTCGTGACCCATGGTAGTTGATATTATTATGTATCTTCGTACATCAACCTTCCACTCCCGAGTCGACCAAATATGTCGACGCTCTGACCCGCATCGCCCCAACCCTACCGCATCGTAAGAGATACATTATACCGAGTTGGAGTAGATTCGGTGCTCCGTCTGTTTAACTCGGGAAGAGGCCGAAAGAGTCTTAAATCATCGTCACGCGGGCGCCCGCGTGGTCACATGTCCGGATATGCCACCGCCCCGAAGATTCTCGCGTGCGGTGTTACTTCGGCCGCCGCCTTCAAAGATCGTATTGTCGTTCACAAATGTCACACATGCCAGGTTTTTCGCCGCAAGATACGCGCTCCACCCCTCCCCCTCCTCGCATCTTTCATTACCATCGTCCTTTCGCAAAATGGGGCGTAGATTTCATGACGTGTAACCCTCATTCTACGGGGGGCATGCATATATAATCGTTGCCGTCGACTACTTTACTAAGTGGGCCGAAGCAATGGCTACACTAGCCGCCGACGATAATACAACTACCCGCCTTATCTTCAACCACATCATCGCACATTTCGGTCCCTTGTGCCATCGTTACCGATCATGGTACTCACTTTCGAGATTACATGATGGCCGAGCCGACATCAAGATTGGGCTTATGACACGATAGCTCAATGCCATATTACCCCTGTGCAAATGGCCAGGTTGAGGGCCGTGAACAAGGTTTTGGTCACAATGCTTCAACGAATAGTTGGAATTCATAAGTCCAATTGGCATCTCCAATTGTTCTCGCCTATGTGCCTACCCCATGTCGCAAAGAGTGCGACCGGATTCACACCATTCCAATTGGTGTCTATTCGGAAGCAACTCTTCTCGGTTGAGGCGAAATTCCTTCCTTAAAGCTAGTCATGGAACTTTTGCCCGACACTTCTCCCCCGAAGAAGAACGTCTCGTATTTAGAACTATTGGATGAAACCCGCCTTGGCTACGTTAGTCATTGAGGCAATGTACAGTTTCGGTCAAAGCACACTTTCGATCAATCCGCCCCCACGCCCTTGTCTAAGGGGGACCTTGTCCTCCTATACGACCAAGCGCATGACAAACTCGGGGCCGATGTTCCCAAACTCCATGTCGCATGGGCCCTACATAGTAAAACGAGTATTGAAGAATGGGGCTTATGAGCTCATTGATTATGAAGGGGAGTTCCATTGGTGCGCCCCCAGAATGGGCCGTACCTTAAGAAATACTACGCTTGAAGTGATTTTTCGGGTGTGGTGTGTGTACATAGGTGTGTATATTCATTTGTGTGCATGTGTGGTGTGGTGTGCGATGTAAGCATATTTCCGTCGATCGTGTCTTCCCGATTGTGCATGTCCATTACTCCGTTCGTGGGTTTTTTGGATGGTGCCTCCCCGTGCGCACTGTGAATCCGTCTGCAACCCGGGTAATCTACGATCCGCCGGTGAATTGGGTTAACCCGGCAAGGTGTGTGTGTCCGGGTCCTACTACAAATAATATCGCGTAATATAGTGTCATATTGGAATTATTAATCGAGGCTATAAACCTCGCATTCGTGAATTACTTGTGTATCTAGA
Source organism: Pinus albicaulis (assembly GCA_034641835.2). Taxonomy (NCBI): domain Eukaryota; kingdom Viridiplantae; phylum Streptophyta; class Pinopsida; order Pinales; family Pinaceae; genus Pinus; species Pinus albicaulis. The sequence goes on from CM076570.1 coordinate 1,460,628,746, forward strand.
CTCACAACTTGTAGTCTTACAACTTAACAGCATTATTCGCAAGAAATCCATCCATTTTACGTTTGTATTTTTCGTACTCATCCGCCGGAGAGAAATTTTTACTATATTACATATCAACACATACCTGCATATGAATACATTAACAGATGCAAATCCTGGCTAATTTGGTTTGCGTATAGACATTTGAGCAATTTATAAACAAAACATCATCACATGTAAAAAGATCCATCCTTTAAAAAGGTATGTATATATGTGTGTGTGTGTGTGTGTGTGTGTCGAAATGTTTACATAGTGTACATCACATAAAATAAAAAAATATACATGTTCGTCTTAATACATCCGTAGACGACATGTCTCTCAAAAAATATATGCATGAAAGCTTGTGTGTCTAATCCGCATGGTGCCTGCGGTAACATGCTACCGCGTGCACTAAGCGTCTCAAAGCTCTGGGTGTGGAGGCGACTGTGCACTCCCACCGTATGTCTCCGATACGCCTACCCTGACATCCGCCACGGCTTAGTCCGGAATCCCCCGTGAAATCCCCTCAAGGTTTTGGATCAAATCTCTCCTTCCCAAGACCTCAAACTCGAGGGTCAGCCGGCGGCCGAGTTCTCGTGCAATGGGAGAGATACCAACAGGTCTCTCTCGCCGATATCCGCATACATATAAAACTAGTGTTAGAATGGACATGTATTACCAAAAAAAAATCATAAAACATAAAAATAAAAAAGAGAGGTCATACCCAACTCCTCGTCCCGCTCATCCTCCGAGTGGGAGATCCGGGTCTCCAATGAAATCGGTCCCGTCATAGGCCAATCCTCGACCACGATCAACCGACGTCGTAACCATCCAAAAACTCCGACCTCCAAGACATCTCGTTGGCCTCCTCCCGACTCCGGCATAAGTGTCGCCCGCCGAGCCATCCTTGGCTCTCTGCATCGACTCAAGAACTATGGCCCGGCCCCGAAAGATGTGTAGTCATTCCGTGATGAACGATACCAAATGGAACCGTAGCCAAACTCGCTTTAGTTTGACTCGCTTGCACCTTGTAAGCCGCCTTTTGATATTTTTTGTCAATCGCAGTAGCCCAATAAAACAACGTAGGGCTCATACACTCGTGAGGCTAGTATGAGTTGGGCCTTGGTCACCTCATGCGTTGCTTGCAATCTCGCAACCCGTAATGGTGTGTAGCACTACCCTAAGTGCTAGATCGCTTTACGTTGTGGATATCCACTTTCCCGCTTCCCGATCCGCCGTGCCCGTCGCCATTACTTCGCTCCATCTTCTCTCCGCATGCGTTACCTCGTCGTACGGGGCACCGGACCCCCGCACGACACCCGCTATGAAATATACGTTCGAAACCTCAAGTTCCGCACTTGGTCCCGAAGTTTAAAAAATTCCTCATTTTCATCCCATATGCCGACCAAGTACGATGTTCTCCGGGCCGAGCTCCTAGCGCGGTGGTGTGAGGAATAATTTCTTAAGTCCATAGTTCTTAAGTGCATTCATGCAAAGCTATTCTATAGCCATTTCATCTTCCTCTCCATGTTCCCTCTCCTTCCATTCGATAGCCATTTTTTCCTTTATATCTCCATCAACACAATAAAAAATACATCGTTAGATCTCTCGGAACATTTGAAAATCCACATAGATAGCTCACATTTTCAAAATTTTGAGTGGAAAATTGCGTTGCACGATTGCGACCTCTTTGTGAAGAAACAGTCCACGGCGCAGTCTATGCCCGATACTCGCGCCAATGGAGCGAGCCCTAAAATTTCAAAATGGTTCGCCTAGAAGTTTAATGCATAATAAAACATATAAGAAATGGATTGGAATGGAGCTTAAGGAAATGCCTATTACCTGGGAACAAACACTAACCGAATAACGTCCCGCATCGCCCGTAGTCACCGTCGTAATTTTGCACACAAATGGATCACCGTCGCTCTCCAATGAGGTAAATAGTAAATGTAATTTTGTTTTTACCATTTGAGACTTATTTATAACTTTTTGAAATCTAATTAGGGCTTTAAAAGTCATTTTTTTATTAATATTTTAATATATTTTGTCAAAAATGGATTTTACACTTGCCTTTATGTGCAACAATAGGTTTTTACGCAACTTAAATAGTGACATGAGTTGCATTTTATACTTTTTCTGACTCTCGTAAATACACGAAAAAAGTCATTCCTAATCATCTTTCAGCTCTTTTCTCGACTCTCTAAACATGAAAATATTGTTGAGGCTCCCGTCGTTTCGATCTCGTTAAAGTGGCCACAAAACGACATCTACTAAGTATACGTTTACCCCTTTTTCTGGGCCGGGATAGATTATTTACGAAAAAGGAATACCATATCCTATCGCGACTAGGAGGTTTTCTCAAATATAGTTTTCTACCTTTCGTATCCGAGGAACTATTTATGAAAAGAGATTGTTGGAGTTTACTTTTACGCTCGCTTTCTTTCAAACTCTATAAATATAAAAATATGCCGAGTTCTTCCTCCGTTGTAATTCTCGTTAAACCCCGATGACATTGATTCAAATACGTAATGACATTATTCGAGTCGCTCCTTCCTAGGGCTCGTTAAATGTACTAGGATGGATTCGTCCAAAGGAAGAACTTATATTACAAGCATATGCTATCCCTTCAAGCTTGTTATCAAAATAATTGGGGTACGTGAAGCGAAATGGTGGGGGAAAATGGAACCGTAATCATTGTTGTGTCCCGCATGTCGCTCTTGAACATGGCACTCGTCCGCATTCGTGTCAAGTTGGGGATGTTAGTGCCCCGTGATTTGGCCGATCGGCGAGCCAAATGATGATGTAACATCAAACCAAGCTTTGGAGCCCAAGGACCTAGCTTCCCGGACCTCGTAGAGGGCTCTCTCTATTATATGCAAAAAAGATACTTCCGTGTGTTTGCTTATGGTGTTCCGATATTAGGCTAGTTATGCAAAGTTGTGTTTTTTGATTTTTGGTTTTTAAAGTTTGTGAGGGATAAACTCGATCAAAGATATAAAATAGGTAACAAGAAGTCGCATCAACCGGGCTATGGGGTCAAAAAGTTCAAGGAAGCTATCGCATGATGATGCAAGGCCGTCGAGGGGCCGATTTGATTCCTAAGAGAAGGGATTCGGGCAAAATGGAGTAAATGGACATCAAGTTTGTGAAAGACAATGGATTTCAAGTATAACTAGTTGATAGCAGTATAAACATGTTATAGAAGGCCATTAATCATGCTAAATGTAACTATGAGCTAATTAATACATAGAAATCAAACATTCCAACCATGCATAGAAGTATAAGACCTTCTAACTTCTAGGAAATGGCTATCGACTTTGGGGAAAACACATAAGATGGACTAACAACTCAAAATACTATGCCGGAACACCTAAACATGTTTCCCCTAAGTTATTGGGCACTTTGACAAACAAGTTTTCATAGTTTTAGGCAAAGGGCTAGATCGGGACTAGGCCTCCTTTGGTTCAACAAGATGATAGGCTAATCGTCAAAGAGATAGTTTTATGCATTTAAGTATGGAAAATCATAGGTAAGTAGGCACACCATACATCCTACTCAACATACATAGAACTTGTAAATAAAACTAGCAACAATACCCTAAGTTACTACGTAGCAATTAAGAATTCTTTAGTATAACTAAGGAAGAAGAAAACATAAAGCCATGAAGATTCAGGAATTTTGAGGTGCCTCCATGGGCACATCTCAAAATTAATCTCTACTGATCTATAGCAAGAAGAAGTATGTATCATGAATGAAAACTAGAAGACAACAACAAAGCAAGAAACACTATACCATTCTACCATGTCATGGAATCCATCAACAACCCTTCATCATTCATCAAAAGCATCCAAGAGGCAAACTCCAAAATCATAACACAAGTATGTTCTTCAAAGCTCATATGACCAATATATTGATTCTTCTCTCAAGTTCAGCCTTGTTTTACAATGAAGCCTTGTGGAATAAATGTCCAGTGAGGAAAAACTCATGGTGCAACTAGCTATCCCATTGGCCTAATCAAAATATCAAAACTTGTCCTTGAGGCTTTGCAAAGCCCAAGGCACAAAATATCTCATAAAATATCTAAAAAATGCTAAAAATGGAAATTATATTGACTTTGCACCATTTTCCTAGTGCAAAAATAGCTAAACACACATTTGGAGGTGCCAGATTTTTGAGGTTCAAAAATTACAAAAATACTTCAAATTTATATCAAAGAAAAGGTCCCCCACTTGCTCTGGAACATTTGGCAGCCTTCCTTAGTGTCGAAATGAGGCTCATGATGGCCCGCGTTGGAAAGCTCTCTATGTCTACTTTCTGGCGCAACTAAAATCACCTCAACTGGCCCGGAAGTCCTCCAAATCTGTACCCGTGTGTAAAAATCCAGTGAAAAAGCATCGTCGATATGAGGGGCGTAATGTGCAAAAAAGCGAGACGCCAATTTGAGGGGGCGAATGATCTCTCCGAAATAATCTGAAAATCGCTGGGGACCTACTCATAGAATTATGGCATCCATTGGTATCATCCTTTTCCTCGACAAATCCTCAAACTAAAATGGCGAAATTATGAGTTTTCGACCAAACCCAAAAAATGCCAAAAAACAAAAAGTTTCCGAAATGGGCCCAAAATTGGCACACATGACCCTCGTGGGTCCCTAGCAACATGCTCCGAAGCTAAGGCCAAAATTTCAAGAGCCGATGCGCTTTTTCTCCTCTTTCCGTTCCAGCGCTTCCTCTTTCGCTTCTCTCTTCAATTTCTCTTGGGTCGCCTTTAGTTTGCGCCGGCAACCGATTCAGCCTTTTGGAAGTGATGTGTCCTTTTCCTTGCAGCTCTAGATCTCTGCCCACACCCTCTCAAGCTTCATTTCCAAGTGTTTGTTAGCTCTTTCAAGCCATGCCTCTTTGTTTTCTTCCAATTTCCTCGCTCAAGGAGGCAAAGGAGAGGAAAGGCTTGAGATGAGCTTGTTCTTCTTCTTTCGCTTTTCCAAGGCTCTTTAAGCTCCGATGGTCCTAGGCCTCTTCCGCCTAGGTCGTCCTCCTCCTCTTCCTCATCAAACTCACCAATGATTTCTTCTATCCTTGCTTGCGCCTTACCGCCTCATTCTTATATTTGATGTGCTCGTGCTTCATGAACAATCGTGTGAACATTCATCTCGTTTGTTTTCGATCTCCAAGAAGTGGTTGAAGTTCCTTGCCCTTTGAAGATCCTCCTCTAATGCCTCAATTTCCCCTTATGGATTAGGAGGTTTTCAAGAAGGCGGGCCTCATTATCACCGCTATCGCTGATAGGGATGATAGCCAATGCACCTCTATGCTTTGTACTTTCTCCAACTTTGCTTTTCCCTTTGAAGGCCAATCTTGCGCTTTTCCTCTCGTGCATGTTAGTAGGTGTCCTTTTGGGTGATTTCCTTTGCTAGGAACAACCTTTGCTGTCGTTAGAGTGGCAGCCTTGGACCCTTTCATCCTTGTTATGCCGACCTTTCGTTCTTTTGGGAGGAGGAGAAACAACCGATTTACCTTTGACATCTTCTTGCGACCGCCGCTCTCCTCGGTGGCCGCTCGGATGTCTTCTTCTTGCCGTTCACTTGGCTGCCCCTATTCACCAACATTAGCTTGTTGTTCTTCATCAATGCCTTGTTCATTTGGTGCTTCAAACTCGCCGCTCTCTTCTTTGCCAAAATCAAGCCGCTCGCCGTGCTTGGATTTCCTCGCTCATTTTGTGGTTCAAGAGGTGTCTCAATTTCCTCGCTCTGCCGTCGCTCCCGTCCTTCCATATCAAGCCGTTGTTCTTCATCTTGTACTTCGTCGACCTTCACCTTCGTTTGCTGCTGTTCCTCATCTCCCTATCCGATGTCGCTCATCCCTTTCCTCTCGCTCGCTCGTTCATCCTCTCCTTCTTCCCCGTTGTCCGGCCGTCCCGTAGTCATTCCGAGCCTTCTAGGAGTAGGCCTACCGGACAAAGGTACGGCGATGGATAGGCCGAGTGGGAGACACATGGATAGGAGGAACAAAAGAGAGAAATCTGGATGACCGATGAATACATCCCATGGAACCTCTTTTTTCTCTACCGGTGTAGGAAGATAATCTTGATCAGAGAATAATGGAAAAGAGAAGGTATTTGCGAGAGGTGGGGCCTTCTTATGATGATGCCATCTTCGATGCTCTTGAATAAAAAGTAAGGGAGGTTTAGTTGCCTCGTTTCTAGTGAAATGCATTAACAGCGCACATGGTAGGCATAAACTCGATCAAACCTCCCTTCACAAGTAAAATATTTCATTATGACTTTCATAAGAGGAGCATAGCCGTCAAGAAGATATGAAAAAGGGAAAAATAGCAAGAAAGCATCACTATGCTCGTGGTTTGATGAAAGTTTATAATCTTCTAAGTCAAGATGAGCCTGTTTGAACCACTTTTCTCCATGATACGGAATCTTGGTGGCCTTGGACACATACCTTGGAGAAATCTTGAAATCAAGACCTGCCACTTGGAAATGTTTTTCTTTGAATCTCAGGGTGCACAAGTGTGTTAATGGCGAAAAGCTTTTGACTTCCTATATCTTCTGGCAGAAATCTAAGCAATCTACTTCATGGAAGTTGAAAAGGATGGATGGATGAGCATTAACCTCTTCTATAGAGATTGGCTCATATCTTTTATGCGGACCGCTCCTGCCGTTCTCGTTTTGGAGGCATTTTGACTCGAATAGGCTTTGGAAGAAACAAACTGCCTACCGTGTAAACCGCCTTTGGAGTCAAAATGTGTTAATTCAATCGTTTTTTATAGAGACAATGTATTGGATGATTGCACACCGTTTCCTTACAATACAAAGAACCCTTGCTCTTTCGTAAAAGGCATTTCCACTGAATGTACTACCAGGCAGCATTTCTCAATAAGAGAGCAAATAGTGGAATGAAGGATAGATCATAGAGGAAATCGTCATGAGAAGTGTCAAAATCACCCCCTGCTCTTGTGAAGTTTTTAGATGTCAATCAATACATCCGTATTTTTCCTCAAGGTAGAATTTCAATCATTAACAACCCGCTTCTTTTCTAAGGTGTCAAATATTCAACAAACTTGCATATATGCAATCAACCCTTAGTGCAATTAAGGTCAACATCACCGGTCGGAGAACGAGACGTGACAAGGCGCGGGATTTCAACGAGAGGTTGTAGCGGCTTATCTCTTTCAAAATAATCGGTGTCCCTTTATCAATGTAACCCTCGCCTTTGCGAGAAAAAAAGACTTTTACCCTATATGCACATCTATTTGATCAATATGGTGGAAAAACAAAAGACATTCAAGTGGAAAACACGGTGAACAACGTCGCTACCCCCGTGAAAAGTATGAGCAACCTTCCCCTGTAGCTTTCAACCTATAAATTTCTGTTTGATCAAGAACACTTCCTCCTACTATACTTCTTGTTTCTCTTATATGTGACTCTATCAAATAGGATCATATACATCACAATTATTTTGATGTGAGCATAAAGCGGCCTTTCGATATGGAACAAGGTGACAAAAATTTGAAGAATGTTATACAAGTTTCGACCAAGCCTTAGGAGTTTTATCTCTTTCCCTCAATCAAAATTCTCGTTTTTACTATGGAAACCCTCTTCTTCGTAGAAAAACCTCACCCTATACGAATGTCAACTTGTCAAAGTAAGCTTGAAAAACAAAACGGAGTGAAGTGGAAAAACTCGGAATAGGTTGCCCTTTCGAAGTTTATAGTTTTAACCTCATCCTTTGATGCTTTGGAGGTATATGATCCCTGGTCCTTTGATTAATGAAGAATTGGCTCATATTTGCTCTTAGTTTCAACACCAATTCTTTCCTGTAGGTGTCCTAAATAACAGCTTGACCTCTTATCACGTTTTACACTTGAATCATCATACGTAAAACAACGTTATTACGAAAAGGTGACAAGGTTTGAAAGTTACGTATCTTTATGGTATAGAGGAATTTGGCGAGTTTCAACACACGGTTCTCTCTATAGGCACTTCTAGCGATTATTATTTATCATTCAAACACGGCTTCAACCCGAGTTATTTTCGCGGCCATGGTGACGGATATGGTGATATAGCAAAAGAAACGAGGACAAGCTACTCTTTTTATTTGACCCTTAACCTTGCTAGGCGGCTTCTTAAAAAATATATGTCGATATATAAACCGAGTCCAAACTCAACAATTTGTCTCACACCATAGCTAAAACGGGAGCTTTTTAAATCTTCATGTCACTCTGCTCTTGGTTTCAAAAACTAAGAAGGCATATGGAAATACCTTGAGAATATGATGGAGGAGCTTATTGATGTATTCCGGCTACGGAGCGTTTGAATAGCTTAAGAGGGTAAAAGAGGTGAGCGACGAGTGAGCTCTCGAGTCTTTCTTGTGAAAAAACTATCGGGTGGCTTTGTCGGGTCGGGCGAGGGCGCGGGTGTACGGGCGCGTCACGCAATTTGTATAGGCGCGTCGTGCATACGTTGACGCGCCGTTCAAATCTTACGCCGGGCGCATCGCGCGGTTGCCGGAGCACGTCGCGCGGTGGCGCGCAAACACGCAATTTGACCGGAACTTTCTTTGTTTGATGCGAGGTAACAAAATAACTTTGCTCGATTTTGAAAATTAAAATGTACTCTTCAACCTTACTCCCTTGACATAATAGAACCCCCAACGGTCATATTTTTAAATGTAAAATGAGCTTTCGGTTGGGTTTTGCAAGTTAATCACAGTCTTTTTGACCTTTTTCAACAATACCCTTCAGCGTATTTGCAACTTGGATTCATAAGCGATGCATGCATTGGAGATTTTCTGTGTTTTGAGACCGTGTTAATCATGGATCAAACTCTTTATAGAAAACAAAAAATGGCTTGAAAGGTCAACACTCTGTTTTACTTATGCACATGGATTTGAAGGGTGATTTCCTGCCAGTTTTGTTTCTTGGGTGACAACTTTAACACCGAAATTCAAACCTTGAATAATAACTTAATAACCGTCATACCACCTCTTCCACTGTGTTTAATAATGCTGGTGATATTTATGATGTAAAGTAACCCCACTTTAACACTGTCAAGAAATTACCTGAAAACTGCTTTGTTTCTGAAAGGATAGGGTTTGTATTGTCAACCTGCTTTGACAGCCTCGGTCTTTACTTGCTTCTTCAACCTTTTTCCCACTGCAGGTATCAAGCATTCGCTGCACTTATCTACTGTATCTGAAGAAAAACTCTGTCTTTGTGGTGAGGTGCAGCTTGCAACAGCTGGATTTTCACCAGTGCTTTGATTAATAGTAAAAAGTCTCGTGTCTGAGACTGTATGCCATTTTCTTATGAGTAGGAAAACCAATATCTTTTGAAACATAAACACCATCTATTGCTTGTGTAATGACTTTTGCTTTCCTTCTTTGTCTCTTTCCACTGCATATTTTTACCAATTAGTCTTTAAAAACATTCAATGCCTTGGCCATCTACTCATGAAAGAAGGAGGCCCTTCACTTGGCAGAGTATCTGAAGATCGTTTGATAAGCCTGCCTGACAAGGGTTTTTCTTGGATATGATGGTAAGCGAACAAACTTGAAGACATTAATACTTTTTCTTCTGCCTGAAATCACTACTGTGCTTCAGAAAAACCCTAGTCAAGGTGTCACTGTCTCACTGTACTGTTCTTTGCGGAGGGGAACTAAAAGTCACCATTTGCTTTGGTCAACTTATGACAAATTATTTGAAAGATAGTCTCTATGAATATGGAGGTCAGCACCCTTTGAAAAACAAACACCTTTTCTTCTGCCTGTGTAATGACATGATTTGTCAGCATTTCCTCAATTTGGTCTTGTTGAAACAGCAGGCTATTTATGATTAGAATTGTTTTCACTAATGATGTGTCTCTCCAAGGTTTTATCAATTCACATGATTTGAAAACTTCTCATGACTTCCTTTACAAGACCAAACTCTGTTTTCTCTTGAACTTGCATACTTCAGACTCTAGACCTATTATGATCATCACTCACACTCAGAAAACCTAGAGTCACTATTTCACTGTTCAGTAAAAAGCAAACCTGGGTTTTTGCAATCCTTAAAGTCAATCCTGGCCAGCGCCCTCTGCTTGTAGATGAAGGAGGCGCCCTAACCCTCTGCTTGTAAATGAAGGAGGTTCTGGGCCATGAAAAATTACCAGTTTGCTGTGACAGTAGTGTCTTTCTCTTACTGTGATTTTCATGCTGAAAGGAAGCTGCAAGGTCTTGATGAGTAACTCTCTGTCTTGCAGATATATCTCAGGCTCATGCTTACATTGAGAAGCAGTTGTTCTTCTGAATGTAGATTCAAGAATGTTCTCCTGAGATGAAGTTATATTTCCTGTCTTTGCAGAATCCATAACACACTGTGAAACACCTAATAATCAGCTTGAGACTGTGGTTTATGCAGTGCTGAGACCTAGGGGTGTGTAAGTGGCGCGACTTAGAGCTGTGATCAATCTTGATTTGCAGAGTGGGAGGTCAGTCATGATTTGGTCTGTAGCAGATGGAGGCTTTTTGGATTTTTGATGGTTTCCAAGGGTAAAATGCCTTAAAGCGCCACTTCCTAACTTAGGGGAGGCTTTTGAAACAGACTTGGATTTTTCCTTTTAGAGCTGATGGGTAGACCAGTAGGACTAAAGTTAGAAAAGATAGTAATAATGGGTTTTAACTTTGACATGAGCGGACTGAAAAGTAAGAGGGCAAAAAAAATTTTATGAGGGTTTTCTAGATGACAAATTGACATATGGAAATCAGCTTCTAGAAAACTCAGCTATGGATCTAGTCATCACTAACATGTGAAAAATACTGATGACTAACAGTGGCTCCATTTGGGGAGGGAAGCTCCTCGTCAGGAGGTGTCCAGAATTCAGATCTTTGGCTTACGAAGACCAGTGCTTTATCCATTGGCGCAAAATTTACCCTTCTTTTGATGTTATTTCTGAAAAGTGTCAGCATAGTTAACATCAATGATACTTCTACCTACCCCACTATTTTTCCTAACATTTTTTTTTTCTCTTTGGCGCACTTGAACTAGCAGCCTTTTGACAATGCATATTTTTCTTTTTGCAAAATGAACCTATCTATTTCTACTCTTATATCTGCCGGGGGTTTAGATTAAACTGATGAACCCCTTCATTACTCTACCTAATGCTAGATCGACTTTCAAGATTAAGTAGTTTGACAGGATTTTGTTCTCTAATCTAAAACATGAAATTCAAAAATGATCAAATCAGGATTAGGCAGTCTGATTTGTCATGCATTTGCGGCATAAAAGACAAGCTGCACACAAATGTTATTTTGCAATAAAGGGAAACTAGACAAGCGGGGTTAAGATGTACAATGTATTTTTCATCCCTCGCTTCTCTCTTTGGTTCTGTATTAGGCATGTGGAACCAGAATCTCTCCCTAATCTAAGCTCTGTGATAAGTCAATCTTACACAATGTTGACTATCTTTGACTTCACTAACTTATCAGCAAATAAATTTAAACATGCTCAACTATGATTAAGCTAGATAGCTGAACAAGACATTGAAGCACTAGTAGCGGCATTTAGACTTGCTCGCTTTCCGAAAGACTATTTTTTGGAACATGGGGCCTTTGTTCTATGTTCACTCGCCCTCTTTTCTGTTTTTTACTGTTTTTGACTTTCCTATATTTTACTGTTTTTGACTTTTCTATCTTTTCAATATTTCAAACAATGGTATGTACAATGACTGAAAGTGTTTCAAACTCGAAAGTCTTGGAAATGACGGAATTTAAGCATCTTATCCTCGTAAGGATCTTCTCTCACCCTTGGCCCACTTAACTCTTGAAAAGAAAAATTTGGGAAATTCTCTCTCTCTAAAATTACATAGGGATTCATGCAAGAATCTCTGAATAGCCCGATATCTTCCCGCTGTACCTCTTTGAATATTTGATTTCCACTCCTTTCCTTACTGTGCATTTTCCTTAAGTAATGCATGTACTCTTGATCATTCTTGAAATAGATAATGACATCATCAAGGTATGAAAAAATGCAGAAATTTAAAACTGGGAACATGGCCTTCATGAACAGATTTCTGATATTGGGTCGTTTTGCAATTTTGAACTTGAAATTAGATCTACCTCCCGCAAACTGGAAAAAATCTTTAAGCTGTCTACTTTGCAAGGGAATCTTATGATCGTAACCTGAAACATCATCTTGCGAAAATACATGATTAAAATAACTTTTAATTGGTGAATCATGGTTTTGGGTAGAAAAAACATAATTTATGTTATAGGGATATGCAGTATTATTTCTAAAATCAAAGCAGACTCTATGATCATCTGTTTTATCACTGATTATTTCAGTTTGTTTCAGATTGTTGTGTTTTCTCTTGTCAAAGTTATTCTTTGAGGGAAAGGTAGTGACACAGTATTTTCCCTTGTTTTTCTTGTAGAAATTGGTATTCTGCATGAGATTTCTGATTTTAGCTTTTCTGAGTTCTTCATGAAAAGACAGAAGATGAGCCAATTTCAGTAGCTCAGGTATGCTGGAACTGCAACTATCATTCTCACTCATAAGAAGTTTATCAGGCATTCTTTCTAGATTTTGAGCAGCTGAGGCTATAGTCAAAGTTTCATTTGCAGTGGATGATTCATTAGATGGTAAATCTTTAAGGTATGGTAGAAACATTAAACTCCCTTGGTCCCGGGTTCCGAACAGGTTTATGATGTGTAGGTCTTCTAAGGCCCTTACCCGGAAAAAATTTCCGCAAGTTATTTCTGGTGTTTGACTAAGGTTAGAGTAATTTGTTTGATAGTACATGAGGGTTTGGGCTTCTTGCTCTAACCCTACCTTAGAAGGGACATATATACTTTCTTCAAGACACAGCTGTTCATGATCATGATAGTTTTGAGTGTCTAGCTCATCATAAGGCACTAGGGACAACTGATGTGGTGGATCAAAGTTTATTTCAGTTTCTCCTGACTCTTCCTCCATGTTCTCATCAATATGCATAATGAAAGAGTTCAGGTCGGAATGCAAGGAACACATTGGAATGTTATCTGGCCTATCTTGACTGCTAATCATGTATTTCATGTGTGATTCTCGGTAGAGTATTCTCGTCTGGCCGAACACAGGAATGGTGGTGTATGACATGTCTAGTTGAATATTCCCTTGGAGTTTAGCTCCCCAAGATCTGGATAAAAGCATCCCGTACTTGGGAGGAATGTCTGCCACTACTATATCCATGATTAGATGTTTCGCAGGTATTTGGGCCAGACTAAAACAAAGGTCTTTGATTAAACCCAGGCATTTGACTCTACTTGAATCAAATGAATACAAGTCTTTGTATGGTCTTCTGATTGCCAAGCCTAGTCTTTCCATTACTACCTTCGACATAAGATTATGCGAGGCGCCGGAGTCTAGCATGGCATTGTGGAGGATTTGGTCGTGGATGTTTAGGCTAATGTAAAATGGAAGATTAGTTCCCTCTTGGAATTTTCCCTCTATCTTTGGACCAAACAATACTTCAGGAGTGTCATCAGCCAGATTAACAGTGTTTGCATCATTCCCTAGATTTAAGACTTTTAGTACTTGGGATTTATAAGAGTTTTGGGCAATGAGTTCAGTAAGAGGCATGGTGATCTTAATCTTGGCAATTTCGCCTTCAAAGCTGAAAGGCAGCTGAAGTTTAGATATGTTTGTTTCAGTTTTTTCAGCCACGACCTTCTCTATGTTCTGAGTTTGTTGACCTTGTTTTGGGATTTTGTTTGCCATAGTTGTTTCGGTGACTTTTGTAGAAGTACCAGGAGTATCTGAGAGAGGACTAGTTTGGGTAACTTTAGCTTTGCTTTGGTCAGTCTTCTCAACCTTGATTTTGTCATGGCTTACTGCTTTCTTGAGGATGGTATCAGGAGTTTTAGCAGTATCTGAGTTACCTTTCTTGGAATTATCTTGGTTTCTTTTGCTTCTAAGGTCATATTGCCTGTGAGCTTCTATAATGGCATTCTGAAAATCCATGGCAGGGTCATCGAGATCTTCATAGTTGGTCTCATCTTGATTAGGAGAAAAGAACGCTTGTTCTTCTTCTGTGAGGTACACCTCACTCTCATTATCAGATCCTATGAGGTTTAAATGATGTTCATCAAGAGGTTCTGTGTCCCTATCATCCTCTTCCACATAGTTTTCATTGAATGGTGGCCTAATCTGTTGGTCATTTTCCCTTGGTCTGTTTTGGGGCTGTTCCCTCCTAAAGTTTTGGTTCCGGTTTCTGTTTGGAGGGTTTGGTTGGTTGTCCCTAACAGGAGCCTTTTCATTTATCCTTTCCCACATTTTGGCCATGGTTTTGACTAAGTCATCTATTCTAGGATCTAGGGAAGGTGATGATGTGGAGACCTCGTCTTTATATGTGACATTTCTTTCTGATCTAGTCCTAGCTCTTTTTTCTACTATGTTGGCATCTGCTTTTATGGCTATTTGTTGCATTTCCTCTAAGGTAGGGGGATCCTTGTCTCTCAGATGATATGTCATGTCCGGATCAAACCCCTCAGGGAATTTTGCTAAGGCTAAACCAAGTGGGGGTTTGAAATGAGGTGGGAGGGAGTTATATACACTATTGAACCTAGTACAATAAGCTTGGACACTTTCCCCATTTTCCCGTTTTAGGCTGTTATATTCTGACAGGATTTGAATGGGGTTTCTTCGGATTTCCCACCTATTTCTGAAGACTTGATGTAGTTCTGGGATATTGTGGATACTTTTTGGAGTTAAGCTTTTGAACCATGTTTTAGGTTCACCACCAAGACTTTGGGCGAATATTCTCATTCTGAAGGTCTCGTCTTGTACCTCCAGGTATTCATAAGCATCAGTCATCCTACTTATATGTTGTTGAGGTGTAGTGGTGTCTTCTCCAGTAAAGTGTGGGATTTTGTCTTGATATTTATTTGGGAGAGGAGCCAAGGGCGGTGGTAACACCAAAGGTGCGTACCAGGCTGCCATGACGGGAGCTAATGGATGATGTACAAGATGAGGACTAGTAGGCTGAGATGAGGTGATTTGAACAGTGGTGTTTTGACCGGGTGTGGCGGATGAACTTGGACTAGTGATCTGGTTTTGAGCAGATCTGGGATGGTAGGAGCCAAACTGATAGAGAAGCTGGAAGTCAGGAGGAGTGGTTGGTGAAGCTTCTCTACTAGGACTCTGTGGTGGGTCTAGGGGTTCAAGATCGTCAAAGTTTATCTTACTATATGATTTGCTTCTGGGAAGAGTTTTTGATGACTCTAATTCAAAAGGTGAATCTGGTAGGATAGTGAGATTTTTAGGTACTGATCTTGTTTTATGGATGGATCTACCAGTAGCTAGATGGTCAGTTTCGGAGGCTTGCCACAGAATCTTCTCTGGGTCATCTACTATGGTAGGGGGATTTGGGTCTGGATGGGATCTGGTATTGATTCTTTGTGAAGCCAGATTTTGGATCTAGAGCTTAGAGAGAATGGTATTGGTGAATGTTCTGGATGAGTGGTCTCTCTAAAGTTCTACTAAGGTGAAGGATGGTCAAAATAAAAGGGATGGATTAGTGGAGTCGCCAGGTGGAACTGGGTTTCTTTTATGAAGATAGCTATGGTCCACCACCAGTAACTAATCTGGGAATGTTTTGGATTTTCTGAGTTTTATGTGCAGCCTATGGTTTGTTAAAGTATCCTAGACCTGTTTCAACACTTTTCTAGGGTGATGAGAACAAAAAGAGTTTACTCTAAATGGGTCTATGGGCTGCTTGCTTGTTTAAGTATCTAAAGGACCAAAGAGTCTATAAGAGTTTGCTAGACTATCATGTACTCAGTGTCCCACCATCTCCCGCTATGTTAGTGAGCGATGGGATAGGTCTATCGGATAGTAGCCTAGAGTTTGGTAAAATAGTAAGGCTTACTAGAAGTTAGTGGAGTCGCCAGGTGGATTATCAGTTGTTTTGAGATATACTTGTATGGTCCACCACCAATACTGTCAAAAGCCAATCTAAGGGAGTGTTTTGGGGTTTTTTGAGTTTTATGTGCAGCCTAGGATGTAAGAGTGTTATAAACCTGATTCATCACTTTGCTAGGATGGTGAAGCAGAGAGTTTACACTAGATGATTCTAAAGGCTGATGGTTTTAAGTAAAAAGTTGAAGGACTAGGGAGTCTATAAAAGTTTGCTAGACTATCATGAACTCAATAAGTCCCACCGTGATCGCCATTATGTTAGTGAGTGGTGGGATAAGTCAGCCAACTAATATTCTCAAAAGTCTCTAAAGATAGGGAAACTAAGTTTGTTTAATACTCAGGGTCCCACCGTGATCGCCATTATGTTAATGTCCCGTGATTTGGCCGATTGGCGAGCCAAATGACGATGTAACATCAAAGCAAGCTTTGGAGCCCAAGGACCTAGCCTTCCTGGACTCAGAGAGGGCTCTCTCTATTATAGGCTAGTTATGAAGTGTGTTTTTTGATTTTTAGTTTTTAAAGTTTGTGAGGGATAAAACTGATCAAAGATATAAAACAGGTAACAAGAAGTCAGATCAACTGGGCTATGGGGTCAAAAAGGTCAAGGAAGCTATCAGATGATGATGCAAGGCTGCTGTAGGGCCGATTTGATTCATGGTAGAAGGGATCTTTGGGAAAAATTGAGTAAATGGACATCAATTTTGTGAAAGACAAGGGATTTCAAGTATAACTAGTTGATAGCAGACATAAACATGTTATAGCAAGCCATTAATCATGCTAAATGTAACTATGAGCTAATTAATACATAGAAATCAAACATTCCAGCCATACATAGAAGTATAAGACCTTCTAACTTCGGGAAATGGCTATCAGACTTTGGGGAAAACACATAAGGAGGACTAACAACTCATAAAACTATGCCGGAACGCCTAAAAATAGTCTCTAAGTCATTGGGCACTTTGACAAACAAGCTTTCATAGTTTTAGGCAAAGGGCTAGATCGGGACTAGGCCTCCTTGGTTCAACAAGATGATAGGCTAATCAGTCAAAGAGATAGTTTTATGGACAAAACTATGGACAATCATAGGTAAGCAGGGCACACCATACATCCTACTCAACATACATAGAACTTGTAAATAAAACTAGCAACAATACCTTAAGTTACTAAAGAGCAGTTAAGAATTCTTTAGTATGACTAAGGAAGAAGAAAACATAAAGCTATGAAGATTCAGGAATTTTGAGGTGCCTCCATGGGCATATCTCAAAACTAATCTCTACTGATCTATAGCAGCAAGAAGTATGTATCATGAATGAAAACTAGAAGACAAAAACAAAGCAAGAAACAATATACCATTCTACCATGTCATGGAATCCATCAACAACCCTTCATCATTCATCAAAAGCATCCAAGAGGCAGTCCAAAATCATAACACAAGTATGTTCTTCAAAGCTCATATGACCAATATATTGATTCTTCTCTCAAGTTCAGCCTCTGTTTTACAATGAAGCCTTGTGGAATAAATAGGCTCAAGTGAGGAAAACCTCATGGTGCAACTA
Organism: Pinus albicaulis; assembly: GCA_034641835.2. Taxonomy (NCBI): domain Eukaryota; kingdom Viridiplantae; phylum Streptophyta; class Pinopsida; order Pinales; family Pinaceae; genus Pinus; species Pinus albicaulis. The sequence goes on from CM076570.1 coordinate 1,460,646,258, forward strand.
GCTATCCCATTGGCCTAATCAAAATATCTAAACTTGTCCTTGAGGCTTTGCAAAGCCCAAGGCACAAAATATCTCATAAAATATCTAAAAAATGATAAAAACGGAATTATATTGACTTTGCACCATTTTCCTAGTGCAAAAATAGCTAAACACACATTTGGAAAAAGCAGATTTTTGAGGTTCAAAAATTACAAAAATACTTCAAATTTATATCAGGAAAAGGTCCCCTGACTTGCCGGAAACATTTGGCAGCCTTCCCTGTGTCGAAATGAGACTCATGATGGCCCGTTGGAAAGCTCTCTATGTCTACATTCCGGCGCAGCTGAAATCACCTCAATCTGATGCCTAGAAGTCCTCCAAATCTGTACTTGTGTGTAAAAAGCCAGGAAAAGGCAAACTGCTGATATGAGGGGCAGAATGTGCAAAAAGCGAGCCTTTTTCGCCAATTTGAGGGGGTGAATGATCTCCGAATGCTCTGAAAATCGCTGGGGACCTGCTCATAGAATTATGGCATCCATTGGTATCATCCTTCTCCCTTGACAAATCCTCAAACTAAAATGGCGAAATTATGAGTTTTCGACCAAAAACCCAAAAAATGCCAAAAAAGAAAAAGTTTCCGAAATGGGCCCAAAATTGGCACACATGACCCTTAGGGGTCCCTAGCAACATGCTCCAAAGCTGAGGCCAAAATGTCAAGAGCTGATGCGCTTTTCTCCTCTTTCCGTGCCAGGCGCTTCCCCTTTGCCTTCTTCAATTTCTCTTGGGCTGCCTTTAGTTTGCACCGGGCAAACTGATTCAGCTTTTGGAAGTGATGTGTCCTTTTCCTTTGCAGCTCTAGATCTCTGTTCGCCCTCTCAAGCTTCATTTCCAAGTGTTTGTTAGCTCTTTCAAGCCATGCCTCTTTGTTTTCTTCAATTTCCTGCTCAAGGAGTGCAGTGAGAGGAAAGGCTTGGAGATGGGCTTGTTCTTCTGCTTTCTGCTTTTCCAAGGCTCTTTTAAGCCCTATAGTCCTAGGCCTCTTCCGCCTAGGCTGGTCTTCCTCTTCTTCCTCATCAAACTCACCAATGAGTTCTTCTATCCTTGCTTGCGCCTTAGCTACCTCATTCTTATATTTTATCGCCCGTGCTTCATGAACAGCTGTGTGAACATTCATCTATTTGTTTTCGATCTCCAAGAAGTGGTTGAAGTTCCTTGCCCTTTGAAGATCCTCCTCTAATGCCTCAATTTGCCCCTCTTTATGGATTAGGAGGTTTTCAAGAAGGCGGGCCTCATTATCACTGTCATCGCTTTGGATTGGGATGACAGCCAATGCACTCCCATGTTTTGTACTTTCTCCAACTTTGCTTTTCCCTTTGAAGGCCAATCTTGCACTTTTCCTCCTTGGCATGCTAGTAAGTGTCCTTTTGGGCGATTTCCTTTTGCTAGGAACAACCTTTGTCACTGTTGGAGTGGCAGCCTTAGACCCTTTCTTCCTTGCTGTGCTAAGCTTTGTTCTTTTGGGAGGAGGAGGCACAACTGATTTACCTTTGACATCTTCTTGAAACTGCTGCTCTCCTTGAGGCTGCTGGATGTTTTCTTCTTGCTGTTCACTTTGCTGCCCCTGTTCGCCAACATTAGCTTGCTGTTCTTTATCAATGCCTTGTTCATTTGGTGTTTCAAACTGCTGCCCTTCTTCGCCAAAATCAAGCTGCTGCTGTGCTTGGATTTCCTGCTCTTTTTGTGGCTCAAGATGTGGCTCAATTTCCTGCCCAAGCTGCTGCTCCTGTCCTTCCATATCAAGCTGTTGTTCTTCATCTTGTACTTGCTGACCTTCAGCTTCTGTTTGCTGCTGTTCCTCATCTGCTATTTGCTGCTCTTCATCCCTTTCCTCTTGCTCATGACCCTTCTCTTCTTGCTGTCTACTCCCTTCTCCTTCTTCCTGTTGTCTTGACTGTTCAGTGGTAATTTTGATCCTTCTAGGAGTAGGCCTGCTGGACAAAGGTATAGGGCGATGAACAGGCTGAGTGGGAGATACATGGACTGGAGGAACAGTAGAAAAATCTGGGTGGCTGATGAATACATCCCATGGAACTTCCTTCTTCTCTAGCTGATGTAGGATGATAATTTTGATCAGAGAATGATGGAAAAGGGAAGGAATTTGCAGAGGTGGGGCCTTCTTCTGGACTGTAGATGCCATCTTCTCGATGCTCTTGAATAAAAAGTAAGGGAGGTTTAGTTTCCTGTTTCTAGTGAAATGCATCAATAGGCAGACATGGTAGGCATAAACTCGATCAAACCTCCCTTCACAAGTAAAATATTTCATTATGACTTTCATAAGAGGAGCATAGCTGTCAAGAAGATATGAAAAAGGGAAAATAGCAGTGAAAGCATCTCTATGCTCAAGTTTGATGAAAGGCTTATAATCTTCTAAGTCAAGATGGGCCTGTTTGAACCATTTTTCGCCATGATATGGAATCTTGGTGGCCTTGGACACTGATCTTGGAGAAAACTTGAAATCAAGGTCTGCTACCCTGAAATGCTTGTCCTGGAACCTCAGGGCGCATAGGTGTGTCAATGGCGAGAAGCTTTTGACTTCCTGTATCTTCTGGCAGAAATCTAGGCAACCTACTTCATGGAAGTTGAAAAGGATGGATGGATGAGCATTAACCTCTTCTGTAGAGATTGGCTCATATCTTTTATGCGAACCGCTCCTGCTGTCTTGCCTTGGAGGCATTTTGACCTGAATATGCTTTGGAAGAAACAAACTGCCTCACTGTGTGTAAACTGCCCTTTTGAAGTCAAACTGCGTTAATTCACTGTTTTTTATAGAGAGACAATGTATTTGGATGATTGCACACTGTTTCCTTACAATATAAAGAACCCTTGCTCTTTCAGAAAAAGGCCTTATACCTTGAATGTACCTCAGCCAGGCAGATTTCTCAATAAGAGACCAAACAGTGGAATGAAGGACAGACTGTTAGGAGGAAATTGCTGTGAGAAGTGTCAAAATCACCCCGTTCTTGTGAAGTTTTAGATGTCAATCAATACATCTGTATTTTTTCCTCAAGGTAGAATTTCAATCATTAACAACCTGCTCTTTCTAAGGTGTCAAATATTCAACAAACTTGCATATATGCAATCAACCCTTAGTGCAATTAAACAGTCACTGTCACAGTCAGAGAACAGACGTGACAAGCTGTAAAGTTTCAACAGAGGTTGTAGCAGCTTATCTCTTTCAAAATAATCAGTGTCCCTTTATCAATGTAACCCTCGCCTTTGCAGAAAAAAGACTTTTACCCTATATGCACATCTACTGATCAATATGAGCTGGAAAAACAAAAGACATTCAAGTGGAAAACACAGTGAACACTGTCCTTTCTGTGAAAAGTGTGAGCAACCTTCCCCTGTAGCTTTCAACCTATAAATTTCTGTTTGATCAAGAACACTTCCTCCTACTATACTTCACTGTTTCTCTTATATGTATGTGACTCTATCAAACAGGATCATATACATACAGAGTTAACCCCCAGTGTGAGCATAAAGCCGGCCTTTCTGATATGGAACAAGGTGACAAAAATTTGAAGAATGTTATACAAGTTTCAACCAAGCCTGTAGGAGTTTTATCTCTTTCCCTCAATCAAAATTCCTGTTTTACTATGGAAACCCTCTTCTTCGTAGAAAAACCTCTGCCCTATCTGAATGTCAACTTGTCAAAGTAAGCTTGAAAAACAAAACAGTGAAGTGGAAAAACTCAGGAATAGACTGCCCTTTCTGAAGTTTATAGTTTTAACCTCTGTCCTTTGATGCTTTGGAGGTATATGATCCCTGGTCCTTTGATTAATGAAGGTGAAACAAACTGCTCTTAGTTTCAACACCAATTCTTTCCTGTAGGTGTCCTAAATAACACAACCAGCCTCTTATCACAGTTTTACACTTCGAATCATCATACAGCCAAAACAATGTTCTTCTGAAAAGGTGACAAGGTTTGAAAGTTCTGTATGCTATGGTATGAGGAATTTGGCGAGTTTCAACACACGGTTCTCTCTATAGGCACTTCTAGCAGTGTATTTATCATTCAAACACAGCTTCAACCCAGGGTTATTTTCGCAGCAAAATAATTTGACAGATATGGTGATATAGCAAAAGAAACGAGGACAAGCTACTCTTTTTATTTGACCCTAACCTTGCTAGGCAGCTTCTTAAAATATATGTCGATATATAAACCAGGTCAAACTCAACAATTTGTCTCACACCATAGCTAAAAAACAGGGCTTTTTAAATCTTCATGTCACTCTGCTCTTGGTTTCAAAAACTAAGAAGGCATATGGAAATACCTTGAGAATATGATGGAGGAGCTTATTGATGAGTTTATTCCAGCTCCGGAGGCGTTTGAATAGCTTAAGAGGGTCAAAGAGGTGAGCGACGAGCTGAGCTCTCAGAGTGCTGCGCCGAAAAAACTATCGGGTGGCTTTGTCGGGTCGGGCAGGCGCCGTGTACAGGCGCGTCGCGCAATTGTATAGGCGCGTCGTGCATACGTTGACCGCCCGTTCAAATCTTCTGCCAGGCGCATCGCGCAGTTTGCCAGGCACGTCGCGCGGTGAAAACTGCTGCAAACTTCTGCAATTTGACCCGGAACTTTCTTTGTTTGATGCCGAGGGTAACAAAATAACTTTGCTCGATTTGAAAATTAAAATGTACTCTTCAACCTTACTCCCTTGACATAATAGAACCCCCAACGGTCATATTTTTAAATGTAAAATGAGCTTTCGGTTGGGTTTTGCAAGTTAATCACAGTCTTTTTGACCTTTTTCAACAATACCCTTCAGCGTATTTGCAACTTGGATTCATAAGCGATGCATGCATTGGAGATTTTCTGTGTTTTGAGACCGTGTTAATCATGGATCAAACTCTTTATAGAAAACAAAAAATGGCTTGAAAGGTCAACACTCTGTTTTACTTATGCACATGGATTTGAAGGGTGATTTCCTGCCAGTTTTGTTTCTTGGGTGACAACTTTAACACCGAAATTCAAACCTTGAATAATAACTTAATAACCGTCATACCACCTCTTCCACTGTGTTTAATAATGCTGGTGATATTTATGATGTAAAGTAACCCCACTTTAACACTGTCAAGAAATTACCTGAAAACTGCTTTGTTTCTGAAAGGATAGGGTTTGTATTGTCAACCTGCTTTGACAGCCTTGGCCTTTACTTGCTTCTTCAACCTTTTTCCCACTGCAGGTATCAAGAATTCGCTGCACTTATCTACTGTATTTGAAGAAAAACTCTGTCTTTGTGGTGAGGTGCAGCTTGCAACAGCTGGATTTGCACCAGTGCTTTGATTGATAGTAAAAAGTCTCCGGTCTGAGACTGTATGCCATTTTCTTATGAGTAGGAAAACCAATATCTTTTGAAACATAAACACCATCTGTTGCTTGTGTAATGACTTTTTTCTTTCCTTCTTGTCTCTTTCCAATCGCATATTTTTACCAACTGCCTCAAAACATTCAATGCCTTGGCCATCTACCATGAAAGAAGGAGGCCCTCACTGGGGCAAAAGAGAAAGTATTTGAAGACTGCTGATAAGCTCAAAAGACAAGGGTTTTTCTTGGATGTGATGGTAAGCAAACAAACTTGAAAAACATTAATACTGTCACCTCTGCTTGTAATCACTATTGTGCTTCAGAAAAACCCTAGTCAAGGTGTCACTATCTCACTGTACTGCTCTGAGGGGAACTGAAATGTCATCATTTGCTTTGGTCAACTTATGTCAATTTATTTGAAAGATAGTCTCTGTAACTATGGAGGTCAGCATCCTTTTGAAAGACAAACACCTTTTCTTCTGCCTGTGTAATGACATGATTTGTCAGCATTTCTTCAAATTGGTCTTGTTGGAATAGCAGGCTATTCATGATTAGAATTGTTTTCACTAATGATGTGTCTCTCCAAGGCTTTATCAATTCACATGATTTGAAAACTTCACATGACTTCCTTTTCAAGACCAAACTCTGTTTTCCCTTGAACTTGCATACTTCAGACTCTAGCCCTGTTATGATCATCACTCATACTCAGAAAAATCTAGAGTCACTGTTTCACTGTTCAGTAAAAAGCAAACCTGGGCTTCTGCAATCCTTTAAGTCAATACTAGCCAGCGCCCTCTGCTTATAGATGAAGGAGGTGCCCTAACCCTCTGCTTGTAAATGAAGGAGGTTCTGGGCCATGACAAATTACCAGTTTGCTGTGACAGTGGTGTCTTTCTCTTACTGTGATTTTCGTGCTGAAAGGAAGCTGCAAGGTCTTGATGAGTGACTCTCTGTCTTGCAGATATATCTCAGGCTCATGTTTACATTGAGAAGCAGATGTTCTTCTGAATGTAGATTCAAGAATTTCCTCTTGAGATGAAGTTATATTTCCTGTCTTTGTAGAATCCATAAAACACTATGAAACACCTAATAATCAGCCTGAGACTGTGGTTTATGTAGTGATGAGACCTAGGGGTGTGTAAGTGGCACGACTTAGAGTCATGGATCAATCTTTGACGGTGAGTGGGGAGAGGTCACCATGATTTGGTTCTGTAGCGTATGGAGGCTTTTTGGCTTTTTGATGGTTGTGAAGGGTAAAGGTTGCCAAGGGTAAAATGCCTTAAAGCGCCACTTCCTAACTTAGGGGAGGCTTTTGAAACAGACTTGGATTTTTCCCTTTAGAGCTGATGGGCAGACCAGTAGGGCTGAAGATAGAAAAAAAAGTGATAATGGGTTTTAACTTTGACATGGGCGAACTGAAAAGTAAGAGGGCGAAAAAAGTTTTATGAGGGTTTTCTAGATGAAAAAATGACATATGGAAATCAGCTTCTAGAAAACTCAGCCATGGATCTAGTCATCACTAACATGTAGGCAAATATCGAATACTAACAAAGTGGCTCCATTCTGGGAGGGCAGCTCCTCCTCAGAGGTGTCCAATCTCGTATCTTGGCTTACCCCTACTTTGCTTTATCCATCACAAAATTTCACCCTTCTTTGATGCTATTTCTGAAAAGTGACAACATAGTTAACATCAATGATACTTCTACCTACCCCACTATCTTTCCTAACATTTTTTCTTCTCTTTGGCGCATTTGAACTAGCAGCCTTTTGACAATGTATATTTTTCTTTTGCAAAATGAACCTATCTATTTCTACTCTTATATCTGCCGGGAGTTCAGATTAAACTGATGAACTCCTTCATTACTCTACCTATGCTTGATCGACTGTCAAGATTAAGTAGTTTGACAGGATTTTGTTCTCTAATCTAAAACTGGAAATTTAAAATGATCAAATCAGGATTAGATAGTCTGATTTGTCATGCATTTGCGGCATAAAAGACAAGCTGCACACAAATATTATTCTGCATAAAGGAAATTTAGACAAGCGGGGCTAAGATGTACAATGTGTTTTTCATCCCTCGCTTCTCTCTTTAGTTCTGTTTTAGGCATGTGGAACCAGAATCTCTCCCTAATCTAAGCTCTGTGATAATTCAATCTTACACAATGTTGACTATCTTGACACTCACTAACTTATCAGCAAATAAATTTAAACATGCTTAGCTATGATTAGGCTAGATAACTGAACAAGACATTGAAGCACTAGTAGCGGCATTTAGACTTGCTCGAAGCCCAAAGACTATATACACTTACCTTACTGACTTATTTCCCTCAAATGACCGAAAGTGTTTCAAACTCAAAGTCTTGGAAATGACGAATTTACATCTTATCCGTAAGGATATCCTCACCCTTGGCCCACTTAACTCTTGAAAAGAAAAATTTGGGAAATTTTCTCTCTCTAACATAACATAGGGATTCATGCACTAAGTTTTAATAGCCCTGTAGATTTCACCTGTATCTCTTAAATATCCGATTTCCAATTTTCTTCCTCTTACCGTGCATTTTCCTTAAGTACGCATGTACTTCGATCATTCTTGTGAAAGATAATGACATCATCAAGGTATGAAAAATTTATATTTAAAACTGGGAACATGGCCTTCATGAACAGATTTCTGACATTGGGTGGTTTTGCAATTTTAAACTTGAAATCGGATCTTCCTCCCGCAAACTTGAAAAAATCTTTAAGCTGTCTACTTTGCAAAGGAATCTTATGACCATGACCTGAAACACCATCTTGCGAAAATACATGATTAAAAGCACTTTTAATTGGTAAATCATGGTCTTGGGTAGAAAAAACATAATTTCTGTTATAGGGATATGTAGTATTATTTCTAAAATCAAATCAAACTCTATGGCCATCTGTTTTATCCCTGATTATTTCAGTTTGTTTCAGATTGTTGTGTTTTCTCTTGTCAAAGTTATTCTTTGAGGGAAAGGTAGTGACACAGTATTTTCCCTTGTTTTTCCTGTAGAAATTGGTACTCTGCATGAGATTTTTGATTTTAGCTTTTCTAAGTTCTTCATGAAAAGACAGAATATGAGCCAATTTCAGTAGTTTAGGTATGCTGGGATTGCAACTATCATGCTTACTCATAAGAAATTTATCTGGCATTTTCTCAAGATTTTGAGCTGCTGAGGTTATAATTAAAGCTTTATTTGCATTAGGAGGGTCACATGATGGTAAATCTTTGAGGTATGTTAGAAACATTAAACTCCCTTGCTCCTGGTTTCCAAACAGGTTTATGATGTGTAGGTCTTCTAAAGCCTTTACCCGGAAGAAATTTCCACAAGTTACTGTTGGTGTTTGACTAAAGCTAGAGCAATTTGCTTGATAGTACATAAGGGTTTGCGCTTCTTGCTCTAATCCTACTTTGGAAAGGGAAAACTTACTTTCCTCAAGACACAGCTGTTCATGATCATGGTAGTTTTGAGTGTCTAGTTCATCATAAGGCACCAGGGACAGCTGATGTGGTGGATCTAATTTTATATCAGTTTCTTCTTACTCTTCCTCCATGTTTTCATCAATATGCATAATGAAAGAGTTCAGGTTGGAACGCAAGGAACACATTGGAATTTTGTCTGGCCTATCTTGACTGCTAATCATATATTTCATGTGTGATTCTCGGTAGAGTATTCTGGTCTGGCCGAACACAGGAATGGTGGCATATGACATGTCTAGTTGAATATTCCCTTGGAGTTTAGCTCCCCAAGATCTAGATAAAAGCATCCCGTACTTGGGAGGAATGTCTGCCACTACTATATCCATGATTAGATGTTTCGCAGGTATTTGGGCCAGACTAAAACAAAGTTCTTTGATCAAACCCAGGCATTTGACTCTACTTGAATCAAACGAATACAAATCTTTGTATGGTCTTGTGATTTCCAAGCCTAGTCTTTCCATTACTACCTTCGGCATAACATTATGCAAGGCATCGGAGTCTAGCATGGCATTGTGGAGGATTTGGTCGTGGATGTTTAGGATAATGTAGAATGGAAGAGTAGTTCCCTCTTGGAATTTCCCCTCTACCTTTGGACCAAACAATACTTCAGCAGTGTCATCAGCCAGATTAACAGTGTTCGCATCATTCCCTAGATTTAAGACTTTTAGTACTTGGGATTTATAAGAGTTTTGGGCAATGAGTTTAGTAAGAGGCATGGTGATCTTAATCTTGGCGATTTCGCCTTCAAAGCTAAAAGGCAACTGAAGTTTAGATATGTTTGTTTCAGCTTTTTCAGCCACGACCCTCTCTATGTTCTCAGTTTGTTGACCTTGCTTTGGGATTTTTTTTTCCATAGTTGTTTTGGTGACTTTTGTAGAAGTACCAGGAGTATCTGAGAGAGGACTAGTTTGGGTAACTTTAGCTTTGCTTTGGTCAGTCTTCTCAACCTTGATTTTTTCACCGTTTACCGGCTTAAGGATGCAGACGGGGTTTTAGCGTTGTCTCGTTACCTTTTTGGAATTACCTGGTTTCTTTGTTTAAGGTCATATTGCTCGTGAGCTTCTATAATATGCATTCTCAAAAATATATGGCAGTGGTCGTTTAGATCTTCGTAGTTGGTCTCATCCCGATCGAGAAAAGAACGTTGTTCTTCCGCTGTGAGGTACACCTCGCTTTCATTATCAGACCCTACGAGATTTAAATGACTTTCGTCAATGGGTTCTGTATCCCTATCTTCTTCTTCCACATAATTTTCATTGAATGGTGGTCTAATTTGTTGGTCATTTTCCCTTGGTCTATTTTAGGGCTGTTCCCTCCTAAAGTTTTGGTTCCGGTTTCTGTTTGGAGGGTTTGGCTGGTTGTCCCTAACAGGGGCCTTTTCGTTTATCCTTTCCCACATTTTGGCCATGGTTTTGACTAAATCATCTATTCTAGGATCTAGTGAAGGTGATGAAGTGGAGACCTCGTCTTTATATGTGACCTTTCTTTCTGACCTAGTCCTAGCCCTTTTTTCTGCTAAGTTGGCATCTGCTTTTATTGCTATTTGTTGCATTTCTTCTAAGGTGGGGGAATCCTTGTCTCTCAGATGATATGTCATGTCCGGATCGAAACCTTCGGGTAATTTTGCCAAGGCTAAACCAAGTGGGGGTTTGAAATGAGGTGGGAGGGAGTTATATACACTGTTGAACCTAGTGCAGTAAGCCTGGACACTTTCCCCATTTTCCCGTTTTAGGTTGTTATATTTTGACAGGATTTGAATGGGGTTTCTTCAGATTTCCCACCTATTTCTGAAGATTTGATGCAGTTCGGGGATATTATGGATGCTTTTTGGAGCTAAGCTTTTGAACCATGCTTTGGGTTCCCCACCAAGACTTTGGGAAAATATTCGCATTCGGACAGTCTCGTCTTGTACCTCTAGGTATTCATAAGCATCAGTCATTCTACTTATATGCTGTTGAGGTGTAGTGGTGTCTTCTCCAGTAAAGTGTGGGATCTTGTCCTGATATTTGTTTGGGAGAGGAGCTAAAGGTGGTGGCAACACCAAAGGTGCGTACCAGGCTGCCATGACTGGAGCTAATGGATGATGTACAAGATGAGGACTAGTAGGCTAAGATGAAGTGGTTTGAACAGTGGTGGTTTGACCAGGTGTGGCAGATGAACTTGGACTAGTGATCTGGTTTTGGGCAGAACTGGGATGGTAGGAGCCAAACTGATAGAGAAGCTGGAAATCAGGAGGAGTGGTAGGTGAAGCTTCGCTACTAGGACTCTGTGGTGGTTTTAAGGGTTCAAGATCGTCAAATTTAATCTTACTATATGATTTGCTTCTGGGAAGAGTTTGTGATGACTCTAATTCAAAAGGTGAATCTGTTAGGATAGTGAGATGTTTAGGTACAGATCTTGTTTTTTGGATGGATCTACCAGTAGCTAGATGATCAGTTTTGGAAGCTTGCCACAGAATCTTCTCTGGGTCATCTACTATGATAGGGGGATTTGGGTCTGGATGGGATCTGGTGTTAATTCTTCGTGAAGCCAGATTTTGGATCCAGAGTTTAGAGAGAATGGTATTGGTGAATGTTCTGGATGAGTGGTCTCTCTAAAGTTCTACTAAGGTGAAGGATGGTCAAAATAAAGGGATGAACTAGTGGAGTCGCCAGGTGGAACTGGGTTGTTTTTGTGAAGATAGCTATGGTCCACCATCGGTAACTAATCTAGAAATGTTTTGGATTTTTTGAGTTTTATGTGCAGCCTATGGTTTAAAGTGTCCTAGACTTGTTTCAACACTTTTCTAGGGTGATGTGAACAAAAAGAGTTTACTCTAAATGGGTCTATGGGCTGCTTACTTGTTTAAGGTATCTAAAGGACCAAAGAGTCTATAAGAGTTTGCTAGACTATCATGTACTCAGTGTCCTACCATCTCCCGCTAGGTTAGTGAGCGATGGAATAGGTCTATCGGATAGTAGCCTAGAGTTTTGAAAGTAGTAAGGCTTACTAGAGGTTAGTGGAGTCGCTAGGTGGATTGTCAGTTGTTTTGAGGTATACTTGTATGGTCCACCACCAATATTGACAAAAACTAATATAAGGGAGTATTTTTGGGTTTTTTGAGTTTTATGTGTAGCCTAGGATGTAAGAGTGTTATAAACCTGATTCATCATTTTGCTAGGATGGTGAAGCAGAGAGTTTACACTAGATGATTCTAAAGGCTGATGGTTTTAAGTAATAAGTTGAAGGACTAGGGAGTCTATAAAAGTTTGCTAGACTATCATGAACTCAATAGGTCCCACCGTGATCGCCATTATGTTAGTGAGCTATGGGATAAGTGGTGGGATAAGTCACCCAACTAATATTCTCAAAAGTCTCTAAAGATAGGGAAACTAAGTTTGTTTAATACTCGTGGTCCCACCATGAATTCTATTATGTTAGTGTCCCGTGATTTGGCCGATTGGCGAGCCAAATGACGATGTAACATCAAACCAAGCTTTGGAGCCCAAGGACCTAGCCTTCCTGGACTCAGAGAGGGCTCTCTCTATATGTGAAAAGATGTCGGTGTATTTGCTTATGGTGTTATGATATTAGGCTAGTTATGAAGTAAGTTTTTGATTTTTGGTTTTTAAAGTTTGTGAGGGATAAAACTGATCAAAGATATAAAACAGGTAACAAGAATTCAGATCAATTGGGCTATGGGGTCGAAAAGGTCAAGGAAGCTATCCGATGATGATATAAGGCTGCTGTAGGGCCGATTTGATTCAAGGTAGAAAGGATCTTTGGGCAAAATGGACTAAATGGACATCAAGCTTGTGAAAGACGAGGGATTTCAAGTGTAACTAGTTGATAGCAGACATAAACATGTTATAGCAAGCCATTAATCATGCTAAATGTAACTATGAGCTAATTAATACATAGAAATCAAACATTCCAACCATGCATAGAAGTATAAGACCTTCTAACTTCGGGAAATGGCTATCAGACTTTGGGAAGACACATAAGATGGACTAACAACTCAAAATACTATGCCAGAATGCCTAAACATAGTCTCTAAGTCATTGGGCACTTTGACAAACAAGCTTTCATAGTTTTAAGCAAAGGGCTAGATCGGGACTGGGCCTCCTTGGTTCAACAAGAAGATAGGCTAATCAGTCAAACAAATAGTTTTATGGAAAGAACTATGGACAATCATAGGTAAGTAGGGCACACCATACATCCTACTCAACATACATAGAACTTGTAAATAAAACTAGCAACAATACCCTAAGTTACTAAAGAGCAGTTAAGAATTATTTAGTATAACTAAGGAAGAAGAAAACATAAAGCTATGAAGATTCAGGAATTTTGACGTGCCTCCATGGGAATATCTCAAAATTAATCTCTATTGATCTATAGCAGCAAGAATCATGTATCATGAATGAAAACTAGAAGACAACAACAAAGCAAGAAGCACTATACCATTCTACCATGTCATGGAGTCCATCAACAATCCTTCATCATTCATCAAAAGCATCCTAGAGGCAGTCCAAAAATCTAACTCAAATATGTTCTTCAAAGCTCATATGACCAATATATTGATTCTTCTCTCAAGTTCAGCCTTGTTTACAATGAGAGCCTTGTGGAATAAATAGGCCAAGTGAGGAAAACCTCATGGTTCAGCTTCCTCTCCTATTGGCCTAATCAAAATATCTAAATTTGTCCTTGAGGCTTTGCAAAGCCGAAGGCACAAAAATATCTCATAAAATATCTAAAAAAATGCTAAAAACGGAAATTATATTGACTTTGCATTATTCTCCAAGTGTAAAAATAGCTAAACGCACATTTGGAAAAAGCAGATTTTTGAGGTTCAAAAATTGCAAAAATACTTCAAATTTATATCAGGAAAAGGTCCCCTGACTTGCCGGAAACATTTGGCAGCCTTCCCGGTGTTGAAACGAGGCTCATGATATCTCGTTGGAAAGCTTTCCGTGTCTACTTTCCGGCGCAACTGAAATCACCTCAATCTGATGCCTGGAAGTCCTCCAAAACTGTACCTGTGTGTAAAAAGCCAGGAAATAGCAGGCTGCTGATATGACGGGCATAATGTGCAAAAAGTGAGCATTTTTCGCCAATTTGAGGGGGCGAATGACCTCCAAATGCTCTGAAAATTGCTGGGGACCTGCTCATAGAATTATGGCATCCATTGGTATCATCCTTCTCCCTTGACAAATCCTCAAACTGAAATGGCGAAATTATGAGTTTTCGACCAAAAACCCAAAAAATGCCAAAAAACAAAAAGTCGCCGAAATTGGCCCAAAATTGACACGCATGACCCTCAGGGGTCCATAGCAACATGCTCTGAAGCTGAGGCCAAAATTTCAAGAGCTGATGTTCTTTTCTCCTCTTTCCATGCCGGGCGCTTCACCTTTGCCTTCTTCAATTTCTCTTGGGCTACCTTTAGTTTGCGCCTGGCAAACTGATTCAACTTTTGAAAGTGATGAGTCCTCTTCCTTTGCAGATCTAGATCTCTGTTCGCCCTCTCAAGCTTCATTTCCAAGTGTTTGTTAGCTCTTTCAAGCCATGCCTCTTTTTTTTCTTCAATTTCCTGCTCAAGGAGTGTAGTGAGAGGAAAGGCTTGGAGCTGGGCTTGTTCTTCTTCTTTCTGCTTTTCCAAAGCTCTTTTAAGCCCGATGGTCCTAGGCCTCTTCCGCCTAGGCTGGTCTTCCTCCTCTTCCTCATCAAACTCACCAATGAGTTCTTCTATCCTTTCTTGCGCCTTAGCTGCGTCATTCTTATATTTTATCGCCCGTGCTTCATGAACAGCTATGTGAACATTCATCTATTTGTTTTCGATCTCCAAGAAGTGGTTGAAGTTCCTTGCCCTTTGAAGATCCTCCTCTAATGCCTCAATTTTCCCCTCTTTATGTAGTAGGAGGTTTTCAAGAAGGCGGGCCTCATTATCACTGTCATCGCTTTGGATAGGGATGACAGCCAATGCACTTCCATGCTTTGTACTTTCTCCAACTTAGCTTTTCCCTTTGAAAGCCAATCTTGCGCTTTTCCTCCTTGGCATGTTAGTAGGTGTCCTTTTGGGCGATTTCCTTTTGCTAGGAACAACCTTTGTCACTGTTAGAGTGGTAGCCTTAGACCCTCTCTTCCTAGCTATGTTGAGTTTTGTTCTTTTGGGAGGAGGAGGCACAACTGATTTACCTTTGACATCTTCTTGAGACTGTTGCTCTCCTTGAGGCTGCTAGATGTTTTCTTCTTGTTGTTCACTTTGCTGCCCCTGTTCGCCAACATTAGCTTGCTGTTCTTCATCAATGCCTTGTTCATTTGGTGCTTCAAACTGCTGTGCTTGGATTTCCTGCTCATTTTGTGGCTCAAGATGTGGCTCAATTTCCTGCCCAAGCTGCTGCTCCTGTCCTTCCATATCAAGCTGCTATTCTTCATCTTGGACTTGCTGACCTTCACCTTCTATTTGCTGTTGTTCCTCATATTCTATCTGCTGCTGCTCATCCCTTTCCTCTTGCTGTTTTTTACTACCCTCTCCTTCTTCCTATTGACTTGGCTGTCCTGTAGTCATTCTGAGCCTTCTAGGAGTAGGCCTACTGGACAAAGGTACCGGGCGATGGATAGGCTGAGTGGGAGACACATGGACATGAGGAATAGTAGAAAAATCTGGATGACTGATGAATACATCCCATGGAACCCCTTTTTTCTCTAGCTGGTGCAGGAAGATAATCTTGATCAAAGAATGATGAAAAAGGGAAGGGATTTGCAGAGGTGGGGCCTTCTTTTGGACAGTAGATGCCATTTTCTCTATGCTTTTGCACAAAAAGTAAAGGAGGTTTAGCTGCCTGCTTCTAGTAAAGTGTATCAATAATCGGACATGGTAGGCATAAACTTGATCAAACCTCCCTTCACAAGTGAAATATTTCATTATGACTTTCATAAGAGGAGCATAGCTGTCAAGGAGAAATGAAAAAGGGAAAATAACAGTGAGAGCCTCTCTATGCTCAGGCTTGGTGAAAGGTTTGTAATCTTCTAAGTCAAGATGAGCCTGTTTGAACCATTTTTCGCCATGATATGGAATCTTGGTGGCCTTAGACACATACCTTGGAGAAATCTTGAAATCAAGACCTGCCACTTGGAAATGTTTTTCTTTGAATCTCAGGGCGCATAAGTGTGTTAATGGCGAAAAACTCTTGACTTCTTGTACTTTCTGGCAAAACTCTAGGCAACCTACTTCATGGAAGTTGAAAAGGACAGATGGATGAGCATCAACCTCTTCTGTAGAGATTGGCTCGTATCTTTTATGCGGACCGCTCCTGCTGTCTTGCCTTGGAGGCATTTTGACCTAAATATGCTTTGGAAGAAACAAACTGCTTCACTGTGTGTAAACTGCCCTTTTGGAGTCAAACTGTGTTAATTCACTGTTTTTTATAGAGAGACAATGTATTGGATGATTGCACACTGTTTCCTTACAATACAAAGAACCCTTGCTCTTCAGAAAAAAGGCCTTTTACCTTGAATATACCTCAGCCAGGTAGATTTCTCAATAAGAGACCAAACAGTGGAATGAAGGACAGACTGTTAGGAGGAAATTGCTGTGAGAAGTGTCAAAATCACCCTGTTCTTGTGAAGTTTTAGATGTCAATCAATACATCTGTATTTTTGCCTCAAGGTAGAATTTCAATCATTAACAACCTGCTCTTTCTAAGGTGTCAAATATTCAACAAACTCGCATATATGCAATCAACCCTTAGTGCAATTAAACAGTCACTGTCACAGTCAGAGAACAGAGGTGACAAGCTGTAAAGTTTCAACAGAGGTTGTAGTAGCTTATCTCTTTCAAAATAATCAGTGTCCCTTTATCAATGTAACCCTGGCCTTTGTAGAAAAAAGACTTTTACCCTATATGCACATCTACTGATCAATATGAGTTGGAAAAACAAAAGACATTCAAGTGGCAAACACAGTGAACACTGTCCTTTCTGTGAAAAGTGTGAGCAACCTTCCCCTGTAGCTTTCAACCTATAAATTTCTGTTTGATCAAGAAACCTTCCTCCTACTACACTTCACTGTTTCTCTTATATGTATGTCACTCAATCAAACAGGATCATATACATACAGAGTTAACCCCCAGTGTGAGCATACAGTCGGCCTTTCTGATATGGAACAAGGTGACAGAAATTTGAAGAATGTTATACAAGTTTCAACCAAGGCTGTAGGAGTTTTATCTCTTTCCCTCAATCAAAATTCCTGTTTTAATATGGAAACCCCGTTCTTTGTAGAAAAACCTCTACCCTATCTGAATGTCAACTTGTCAAATTAAGCTTGAAAAACAAAACAATGAAGTGGAAAAACTCATGAATAGACTGCCCTTTCTGAAGTTTATAGTTTTAACCTCTGTCCTTTGATGCTTTGGAGGTATATGATCCCTGGTCCTTTGATTAATGAAGGTGAAACAGACTGCTCTTAGTTTCAACACCAATTCTTTCCTGTAGGTGTCCTAAATAACACAACCAGCCTCTTATCACAGTTTTACACTTCGAATCATCATACAGCCAAAACACTGTTCTTCTAAAAAGGTGACAAGGTTTGAAAGTTCTGTATGCTATGGTATGAGGAATTTGGCGAGTTTCAACACACGGTTCTCTCTATAGGCACTTCTAGCAGTGTATTTATCGTTCAAACACAGCTTCAACCCAGGGGTATTTTCACAGCAAAATAATTTGACAGATATGGTGATATAGCCAAAGAAACGAGGACAAGCCACTCTTTTGATTTGACCCTAACCTTGCTAGGCAGCTTCTTAAAATATATGTCGATATATAAACCAGGTCAAACTCAACAATTTGTCTCACACCGTAGCTAAAAAACAGGGCTTTTTAAATATTCATGTCACTTAGCTCTTGGTTTCAAAAACTGTGAAGGCATATGGAAATACCTTGAGAATATGATGGAGGAGCTTATTGATGAGTTTAGTCCAGCTCCGGAGGCATTTGAATAGCTTAAGAGGGTCAAAGAGGTGAGAGACGTGCTGAGCTCTTAGAGTGCCGCGCCGAAACAACTGTCGAGTGGCTTTGTCGGGTCGGGCGGGTGCCGTGTACAGGCGCGTCGTGCAATTGTATAGGCGCGTCGCACATACGTTGACCGCCCGTTCAAATCTTCTGCCAGGCGCGTCGCGCAGTTTCCAGGCACGTCGCGCGGTGAAAACTGCTGCAAACTTCTGCAATTTGACCCGGAACTTTCTTTGTTTGATGCCGAGGGTAACAAAAGAACTTTGCTCGATTTGAAAATGAAAATGTACTCTTCAACCTTACTCCCTTGACATAACATAACCCCCAACGGTCATATTTTTAAATGTAAAATGAACTTTCGGTTGGGTTTTGTAAGTTAATCACAGTCTTTTTGACCTTTTTCAACAATACCCTTCGGCGTATTTGCAACTTGGATTCATAAGTGATGCATGCATTGGAGATTTTTTGTGTTTTGAGACCATGTTAATCATGGATCAACCTCTTTATAGAAAACAAAAAATGGCTTGAAAGGTCAACACTCTGTTTTACTTATGCACATGGATTTGAAGGGTGATTTCCTACCAGTTTTGTTTCTTGGGTGACAACTTTAACACCGAAATTCAAACCTTGAATAATAACTTAATAACCTTCATACCACCTCTGCCACTGTGTTTAATAATGCTGGTGATATTTATGATGTAAAGTAACCCCACTTTAACGCTGTCAAGAAATTACCTGAAAACTGCTTTGTTTCTGAAAGGATAGGGTTTGTATTGTCAACCTGCTTTGACAGCCTCGGTCTTTACTTGCTTCTTCAACCTTTTTCCCACTGCAGGTATCAAGCATTCGCTGCACTTATCTACTGTATCTGAAGAAAAACTCTGTCTTTGTGGTGAGGTGCAGCTTGCAACAGCTGGATTTGCACCAGTGCTTTGATTAATAGTAAAAAGTCTCCTGTCTGAGACTGTATGCCATTTTCTTATGAGTAGGAAAACCAATATATTTTGAAACATAAACACCATCTGTTGCTTGTGTAATGACTTTTTCTTTCCTTCTTTGTCTCTTTCCACTGCATCTTTTTACCAATCAGTGTTTAAAAACATTCAATGCCTTGGCCATCTGCTCATGAAAGAAGGAGGCCCTTCACTTGGCAGAGTATCTGAAGATCATTTGATAAGCCTGCCTGACAAGGGTTTTTCTTGGATATGATGGTAAGCGAACAAAATTGAAGACATTAATACTTTTTCTTCTGCCTGCAATCACTACTGTGCTTCAGAAAAACCCTAGTCAAGGTGTCACTGTCTCACTGTACTGTTCTTTGCGGAGGGGAACTGAAAGTCACCATTTGCTTTGGTCAACTTATGAAAAAATATTTGAAAGATAGTCTCTGTGACTATGGAGGTCAGCACCCTTTGAAAAACAAACACCTTTTCTTCGCTCGTGTAATGACATGATTTGTCGCATTTCCCAATTTGGTCTTGTTTCTTGTTGAAACAACAGGCTATTTATGATTAGAATTGTTTTCACTAATGATGTGTCTCTCCAAGGTTTTATCAATTCACATGATTTGAAAACTTCTCATGACTTCCTTTTCAAGACCAAACTCTGTTTTCTCTTGAACTTGCATACTTTAGACTCTAGCCCTGTTATGATCATCACTCACACTCAGAAAACCTGGAGTCACTGTTTCACTGTTCAGTAAAAAGCAAACCTGGGCTTTTGCAATCCTTAAAGTCAATCCTGGCCAGCGCCCTCTGCTTGTAGATGAAGGAGGCGCCCTAACCCTCTGCTTGTAAATGAAGGAGGTTCCGGGCCATGACAAATTACCAGTTTGCTGTGACAGTAGTGTCTTTCTCTTACTGTGATTTTCATGCTGAAAGGAAGCTGAAAGGTCTTGATGAGTAACTCTCTGTCTTGCAGATATATCTCAGGCTCATGTTTACATTGAGAAGCAGCTATTCTTCTGAATGTAGATTCAAGAATTTTCTCCTGAGATGAAGTTATATTTCCTGTCTTTGTAGAATCCATAACACACTGTGAAACACCTAATAATCAGCTTGAGACTGTGGTTTATGCAGTGCTGAGACCTAGGGGTGTGTAAGTGGCATGACTTAGAGCTGTGATCAATCTTGATTTGCAGAGTGGGAGGTCAGTCATGATTTGGTCTGTAGCAGATGGAGTCTTTTTGGCTTTTTGATGGTTGCGAAGGGTAAAATGCCTTAAAGCGCCACTTCCTAACTTAGGGGAGGCTTTTGAAACAGACTTGGATTTTTCCTTTTAGAGCTGATGGGCAGACCAGTAGGACTAAAGTTAGAAAAGAGAGTAATAATGGGTTTTAACTTTGACATGAGCGGACTGAAAAGTAAGAGGGCGAAAAAAGTTTTATGAGGGTTTTCTAGATGACAAATTGACATATGGAAATCAGCTTCTAGAAAACTCAGCTATGGATCTAGTCATCACTAACATGTGAAAAATACTGATGACTAACAGGGGATATCTCATCTCGTTTGTTCACTTGCCTCCGTGGGTTTGGGTAATCCTTTTTGACCTCTCATCTGCTCTTTGCCTCGTCGCCATGACCTCTAATCCGTTGATGTCAAATACTACCAAACTCATTGTCGTGCCGCCATATGTTCAAGATAAGTTGACCTCTACAAGTATCAACCTTCCTCTGATTCTCATCTGATCCTGATTCACAAAGAAATTATGTCCCTATGTCTCGCGTCGATGATGTGGGAAACACTATGGCCCACCTTTGATCAAGGTCACTTCCTGTCGACTTTAGCTAATTATCCAGGAAGCTGATCTAGAGACTCCCTTCTGGTACCTTGGAGCCTGCATGCCTCAATGGCAGGTTCTTCGCATTCGACATGAGGTTTTCATCATTGGCCTCTGATCGAGTGATTTTACAGGTGTTCGACGTCAGCTCATTGTTCACATGCCGTAGATTGTACCTGTAGTACCTTGAGGACCATTGGCATTAATGGTGGCACCTCTCGCATCTGTTAACAGCTTTCATCATTGGCTGGTAATCAGACGATGTTCTTGCATGTTCGACTTCACTTACTTATTCGTATGCTTGAACTTGTACTTTTTTTTGGGTCGAGATGGAGTGCAAGATCCTGGATTCTGCCTGTTATAATCCAGGCTGCGATTTTGTGGATTATTATGATTAGTTACATGACTCACGGATTGGATGGCTGTGACCATACTTGAGTCTATTTATCGATCCTCACTGGATGGCTGTGTCCATGCCTTGGATCTGGATTAGTACGTACTCTGTTATGGATGGTTGCGCCCATACCACGTATATATCATGTATTTGAGATATCAGTTGTACTTCTCTATGCAAGTTTTCCGACGGCAGTGCTTTCAATTGGACACGTTCTCATAAAGCATTTCACCCCTCTCTCTCTCTCGAGCCTCATGCTTTAGGGGGCATCTGTTACACAGTAATTTGTCACCGTCCCTGCAATTCCCCATCCCGCACAATTGGAGGGCTCATTCCGTGACCTGTGAGCAGTGACATAACTTGAAAACACTTTCATGGCATTCCCCTAAACATGTACTTTCATTTCCCTGAAGACAACTCCTTGTGAAAAACCCTAAAAACACCCTTTTTGCATTGACGCGGGAAGCCAATTCAGTACCCGCGCCAATGGGGGAAATCCTTCAAAGAGGGCACGCCAATTGGCGCTCTGTCTCAGAGTCACACTCGCGCTAGCCATTTTAAGGAGTGTTTTTTAAAAATAAATGGCGGAAGTTTCATCCTAACCAATCCATAAACTGGTATATTTTTTGAGTTGGGAGGTTTGGCTCCGGATCTCCATGTAGAGGAAGTGGTTTTCCACCTCTCATGGAAGCTTCCTTGAGGATAGGGCCAATCCCATGATTATAGGGATCCCAACTCCCCTTCCTCCATCTATAAAAGCTTTCTCATCTCCTTTGCAAGCTAATCTCCAAGTTCCCAAGAGCCATCAGAGTCTTATGTTGCAAGAGCCTTGATTCATTCCCTTAAGGCCAAATCCAAGCAAGGAGATTTTTGTCGAGACATCCGAAGAGATAGGTTTGTCCTATCCCTGATAGGATTTTTCGAGATGTGTTCCACTGGGGACCCTCCGAAGGAGAATTCAGCATCAGGGCTATGGTTGTATTCTTCTTTGATTGATTAATGATAAGCAACTATTGGTTATGGTTCCACTGCTGTTGTTGATTATGATGATGAGTTATGTCTTCTCTGACTGACATATAGTTTCATATGCTGGATTTTACGCTTGCATTTGTTTTGTTTCTTGCATGTGCAGGTGTCCAGTCACGGAGATCGTGAGGATTGTGATCTGCTAGAGCTGAGGAATGGGAGCACTACTTTCTCTACGAGCGACAGCGTTGGATTCCAGGTAAGCCTTCATCGCTAGTTGGTTTATTTGCAATTAGGAACCTGCACTATAGCATGTGACG
This sequence comes from Pinus albicaulis, assembly GCA_034641835.2. Lineage (NCBI taxonomy): Eukaryota > Viridiplantae > Streptophyta > Pinopsida > Pinales > Pinaceae > Pinus > Pinus albicaulis. Next base: position 1,460,668,540 of record CM076570.1, read on the forward strand.
ATTGTTGCTAGACCTGGTCTGGGCTAGTAGGGATCGCCTCTGTCCGCAGAGGGGATTTACCTCCACAACACCTACTGTACCACGCTCTTGGCGCTTGCTTCAGCCCATAAAGAGCTTTCTTCAACTTACACACTTTCTGCTCTTGGACTTTCTTTTCATAGCCGAGAGGTTGTTCAATGTAAACCTCTTCCATTAACACTCCATTTAAGAATGCTGACTTCACATCCATTTGGTAAAATTTCCACTTTTTTTGTGCTGCAATGGATAGTACTGCTCTCACGGTTTCCATTCTAGCAACCGGTGCGAAATTTTCCTCATAATCTATCCCATGCTTCTGCTTATAACCTTTGACAACAAGTCTGGCCTTGTGTCTCTCTATTTTACCTTTAGCATTACTCTTGGTCTTATAGACCCATTTAACTCCTCTGACATTTTTACCTTTTGGGAGTTCAACCAAATCCCAAGTCTTGTTTATTTCTATGGCATTTATTTCCTCATTCATAGTTTCTATCCATTTCTCATTCTTGATAGCTTCTTCAAAATGAACAGGATCATCAAAATGACAATATAAAGCAAACAAATAATTGATACCTTCATTTGTTATATCTTTTTCATAAATATCTTTCAAACTTCTGAATTTCTTACCTTTTTCTTTAGATGTACAAATGCTTGAAGAAGCACCTGAGTTTCCTCCTTGTGGTGTGCTTGAAGAAGCACTGCCATTTCTCCTTAAGGGTGTGCTCTTCTGCTCTTGTGTTGGTGCTGCTGTTTGGGGATGAATTTCATCCAACTCATCATTATTTTCATCATGAGATAAACAGTGTTTTACATTCACTATTTTCTCTATGCTTCCATCCCAAGCTTCCTCTTCAATAAACTGAACATCTCTGCTCACAATAAACTTCTTGGTGGATGGGTTATACAACCTATATGCCTTGGATTCCTCACTGTATCAAATGAAAATACATTTCTCCCCCTTGCTGTCCAACTTCTTCCTTAGCTAATCTGGTATGTGTGCATAAGCCACACATCCAAAAACCTTCATATGTGTGACACCTTGCTTTGTGCCACTCCATGCCTCTTCCAGCACTTTGTTCATTACTGCTTTTGTAGGGAACCTATTCAAAATGTACGTTGCACAATGTATAGCTTCAGCCCAATAATCATTAGGAAAATTCTTTGCCTTTAACATACTCCTTGCCATGTCCATTATGGTTTTATTCTTCCTTTCGGCTACTCCATTTTGCTGTGGAGTATATCTAGTTGTAAACTTCTTATGAATACCATTTTCTCTAAAAAAACGTAGAAAATCTTTAGAGATATACTCACCTCCTCTATCATTCCTTAGGACTTTGATATGTAGTCCACTCTGGTTCTCAACAAGTGCTTTGAAATTGCGAAAATTTTCAAACATTCACTTTTGTTTTTCAAAAAGTAAACCCAAGTTTTTATTGTAAAATCATCTATAAATGTTAACACATAGTGGTTGCTTGCAAGTGATGGAGTTTGCATCGGTACACACAAATCTAAGTGGACAATCTCTAAGGGTTCCTTTGCCCTTATGCTTTTTCCGGAAGGAAAACTTTCTCTGTTTTGTTTCCCCAAGATACAACCTTCACAAAGGCTGTCCAGTTTCTCTATCAATGGTAAACCACTTACCATTGATTTTCTGTTCAACAAATTAAGACCTCCAAAGTTGAGATGTCCAAATCTCAAGTGCCATAACCAATTATCATCTTTTGGTTCGCTTTGGAAAGTCTCTTGTGCTACTGTTGCTATCTTTCTTCATTCTTCAAGTCTTCTCTCATTCTAAGAGGGAACATTATGTTCTTTGTCATCTTCACTTCAGCAATACATTGTTTGCTGGGTGGTTTATCCATGATGGTACAAAAATCATCCTCAAAGAAAACATTATACCCCTTATGGACAAGCTGTCCAATACTTAAGAGGTTACACTTCATTCCTGGAACATAATAAACATCTGCTATGGATTTATTTGCACCTTTCCTTGTTAAAACATTTACATTTCCTTTTCCCATAACAGAAACTTTGTTATCAGTTCCTAGTGTGACGTGTGACTTCACACTCTCATCTAACATAGAAAACATTGCTAATTTTCATGTCATATGGTTACTGCAACCGGAGTCTAGAAACCATAAATCCTCACTTTTTTTTTCAGCCATATTACACGCTAAAAACAAATTATTTTGGCTGATATTTTCTCTAGTGAAATTTGCACTAGTTCTATTTCCCATATCATTCTGCTTCTTTCTACATTCATTAGCATAGTGACCATATTTTTTACAATAATGACATTGAACATTGGATTTATCATACCTTTGTCCTTGAGCATTCTGCTGACCACTCTGCTGGCTGCTGCCTTGGTCGTGGCTGTGATTTTCACTGTTGCACCTTCCATGTGAATGTGAAGGGCTGTTCCTTCCACATTTGTTTTCGCTTCTGCCTCTTCCTCTCTTTTTTCCTCTGCCTTGCCCTCTTCCTCTTCCGAAAGACATCTGGGTCTTAAAGGCATGTTCAAGAGATGATTTTTCACTCCTACCCAATCTTTGTTCATGGGTCATCAGTGATGCATGAATTTCATCCACTAAAAACTTTGTGAGATCCTTCGTCTCCTCTATGGTGGTGACAATCACATCAAATCTCAAGGGTAAAATTCTCAAGAGTTTTTCCACAATCCTCTTGTCTTTAAGAGTCTCTCCATAAGATCTTATTTGTGTGACCATTCCAATCACATGAGTGAATAATGAGTCAATAGTATCTGACACTTTCATATAGAGAGTCTCAAAGTCTCTCCTCAACAACTGAAGTTTTGATGTCTTCACTTTTTCCATGCCTTGATATTTTTCCATGCCTTGATAGGCTGTCTTGAGAGTTTCCCATGCTTCTTTGGATTTCTTGGCTGCTGCTATCCTAGGAAACACACTCTCATGCACTGCTTGATACAATAAGAAGAGAGCCTTGGAGTCTTTCTTCCTAATGCTTTTCAGCAACTCTTTCTCTGCTTGAGTTAATTCTTCAAACTCTTCTTCATCTGCTGGCTATACAAAGCCATCCTCAACTAATTCCCATAAATCTTGGGAGACAAATAAAGCTCTCATAGTTATTGACCAGTAGTCATAATTCTTCCCATTAAATATTGGGAGATGGATATTTCCCATACCCATACCAGTGCTGGCTCCAACCATTCTGCACTCTTAACTATGATTCAAAAAACACTTGACTGTGTATTTAAAATTAACTGACTATTCTGCAACAATAAAACAAAAACTCTGTAGAGAAATACCTTTGGATTCTTTTGGCTGAGTCTTCACAGTGCTGGAGAAGCTGCTGCAACAAACAACTCCTTTCCTTCAGCTTCTTTGATCTTCAAAGAGCCTAGACTAGCTCCAATACCATGTTGGAAAATTGAAAATTCCATAACAGACAGTGGAGAGAGTAATACTCTCATCTTTAACACAGAGAAATTTAAAATTTTCACTCATAGGAGACAGAGTTTCAACTCTTAAGAAAAACATCTCTTTAAAAAAAAAACTGTTACAAATTCTTCCTCACACAAAGGGATTTACAAAATATGTGACTGCTTCAAACACAGTTCACAAAACCTTCACTGTCACTCAAACAAAACACTCTGTCTCACTCTAGAAAATACGCTGCTATATATTTTTAAAAACAACGCACTGCTGTGCAAAAATGACTTTGTTCTGTGTAGAAACAAAACATTACATTATAGGCTCTCGGGCCTTTACAATATATATATATATATATATATATATATATATATATATATATATATATATATGCCGCGCATATAATATAACATTAAACATATTAAAATGAAACTTAAATCCACTTCATTGAAAGGATCGGGTCCGGTCTTTTAAACATAATAAAACGACCAAACAAAAAACTGCGATTGCCGATCAATTGTCGGATGCAATGATAAAATAAGCTCCAGCCTATAAAACATCGAGTCCGGACTTAACCACAAAACACACGATCAATCGAAAGTTCCGATTGTGATTGACTATCGGATGCAATCCCATATTAAACTCCGCCATAAGAAATGGCATTGGGTCTGAACTTTAAATATGTGTGATCGAGCCTTGTGCAAGATCATTGCGATCTTCGATTGTGATTTGGAAAACGGACGCGATGGTCCATATTTTAAATCCGTCGCATAACTCCATCGGGTCCGCCACTTGAAAGTGTAATGGGGCCATAACATAAAACTCCCCCGATTCAAACTTGCGATTCAATTAAAACAATGTCGCGTGGTCTGTGGGACCACCCGCGGGCCTTGGCTCAAAGTGGAGGGCGATTGTTATATTACATGCGATTTGTATGATCGCATCAGGCCTTAACAAAAGGCCGCGTTAAATGTATTATATGGAAAACGTTCTGCTTGCAGAACTCTACCATATCAACAAGACACTTCAGTTTTGAACCATATCAACTGCTATATGCAATTGCGACTGTGTTCGCATCGCATCGCAAATCTTCACATCAACAAGACATTGAAGTTAAAACTTGCGATTACCGCCACTTCCATTTACTCCGCCGATTATATTGGTAAGGCTTTAAAGCCTGATTCAAACTGTAATCAAAGCTCTGCCTGCTGGCGAGACTTTGAGTCTTGGCATTAAACTTTGTTGTTTAAGAAATCAGCTACCGCCTTGAATAAAATATCAAAGGGGTCTAATCCAGTCTGTTCTATACTGCACCTATGCAGCTTTCCAATCCTTTCGCAATTTTCATTAATACAGCGGAAACCGCCTTTGCTAAGGCTTCAATGTGCCGCAGATCTTTCACTTTTGCAATTACTGTTGATTGACTTCAGCGATTGGAATTAATTTCCAACAGTTTTGGTGTTGAACATTGTGAATGATTGTTTGATTATATGATTGATGAGGTTCACGAATGGATGCATTTAGGTGTGTGGTTCATTCATTTCCATCCAGAATTGCATAGAACGTGGGGACTGAAGATGGTGTTTGGAGTGGAGAACAGAAATGGAGCCAACGAATCCATTTTGCCTCCTCCCAGAGACCTTCCCAAATGCTAGTTGCAATTATGGCTCTACACCACTTGCTACATGCAGTCGTGCTCATGACAAAGTTCTTCAAATTATATATCATCACACCTTTAATTTACCTTTGATTGCATTGTATCATATATTTAATTTACATGACCCAAGTCAACCTATTTGTATTTGCAAAGGAGGTGTGGGAGCATAGGAGGAACTTTTTCCACATCGGAAAACCTGATGATGATAAAAAAAATTTCTCAAGTGGAAGAGTTGAATGTAATGTAGCCGGACCAACCCCAAACAGGACAATTGGCAAGGTTGAATATATCTTATTTTCCACGCGGAATGCATTTTTATTGTGAGGTTTTAGGAGATGTAAACATTCGTACGTCAAGATTGTAGAAATCTATCGTTTTAACTCCTTCATTAGCAATCCATTTAACCCGCCTCTCACGTTCCCTTTGCACCTTTATGCAAATGCTAGTATTATTGTTGCTGCAGATACGAAGTCTACAAATAACTATTTTATATGTATGTATATATAATTCTTGTATTATTGTTGTTGCAACTACCGATACCAAGTCAAGAAGGAAATATTTTCTGTATATATATATAATTCTTGTATTGGTATATGTATACTATATATATTAATAACATGTGTATTCTCTTGTCTGCATCTGAATTTATTATTGAAATATTGGTAAGTTTTGTATGCTTTTGAAATTTTATTTATTTATTTTGCATGAATACAATATATTCAATATGATGTTATAGAGTTTTATTAAATGCAGTGGAATTTATGTAAGCACAATCAATCTGGGTCAGTGATGGAATTTGAACGGAGTAGTATAAAAAACTTATAGAATAATTTAGAAATTTTGGCAAGATTACGAAAAAATTCGGCAGAAATTTTTGAAAATCTATTTTATAACTATCAAACTTCAGGATTTTGAGTGTCCCAAGATTTCTGATTGTGCTAAATCCATTTCCATTATCAAAAAAAAATTCAAACACTCCAACTACCTATTTTTTTAAAATGTTTTTACTACATTCCAGAAAAAAAAAAAAAAAAACAAAAAACAAAAACAAAAAAAAAACAAACTCACATTCAAGCTATTTTGTTGGCAAGATATTTGAATTTAAAATTTTTATATAGCCGGCTTTCGTGATGAGTTTGCAAGTATGTAAAACGTATTTTTGACCGTTTGTTTTTATCTCCAAAAACGTCGTTAATACCAACGAATAAATGGAACGAGCTACGAAAGTCAAAATATCTGTAAGCTAACACGTTTCCGTCTGGCGTGCTTTACATTTTCTGCCCACGGATAAATAGAACTCTTTTGTATGTGTTTGTTAAGTGTAAAATTTGAAAATGATCTTTTGGGTTGGGTTTAATATTATTTAACGTGATAAATTTGTAATGAATAAAAAATAAAATAATATATAGAAAATTATCACAAAATGGTAGATTAACATTTATAATATAACATATCACTTTATAATTAGCAATTGCTCCAAAAGGTGTAAAGAGTGTTAAGTTGGTAATACATGGTTAAAATAATAATTGAAATGTTGAGATGATGAAAGTTGAGTGAGATATAATTTACCACTTATTTTACCAATGAAAGATTAAAACCATTATGTAGAAATATTGATTTCTATAATGGGCATTCTATGTTGTATGATGAAGGGAATTTAATTTATTTATTTTTCCTATGTTTGATATGGTGTCAATGAAAATACATGTTGTATTCTTATTCATTTGTATTCCTTATTATTGATGATTATCTCATTTAGAAATTTATTTCTAATTGTTGTAAATCAAGACAATGTATTATTAATTTCAAAAATTGAGTGGCCTTCACCAAGTTTCCACCTATTTTTTTGTACATTCCATTAGTTTGAGGAGATGTAGCAATAGATTGTTGGCTTAAGGATAAAGGGGCAATGATGATACTTTGTTAACAACATCAATGAATGCTAATGCTTAGTAAATATGTATGGTTTGTGTTGTTTCCATGTGGGTCTACCCTTAGCTATAGATTAGCTCCTCAAAAAACGAAGTTTTCTCCTCATGCCACAAACTACTTCAAACAATAAAATGCTACGCTACAAGCCACATGTGTACAATTTTACTCCATATTAGTTTGGGCATATAATTAATGGCTAGATAAAAAATCTAGAGTGTTTATTTATGCAATCCTTGTTTGCATGTTTCATTACTACTCACACCATTTCCTAAATAAGTATGTCTCTTCTAGCTTTAGGTCATGATTTATTTTATCTTTGATTTAATTCTTGTAGGTCAATTGTGAGTCCTTTTGGCTGAGTATCAACTTTGTCTCATGTTCTCTATGTCTTATTAGTCTACATAAATTAGTGAGGTTTATTCAGAATCCTATTAACCTACACCTTCATTTGAGTCTCCTCCCCATTTCTTCTATCCCATGACTAAATCCCATCATCCTTAGTCTCTTTTATTGAATTCATTTGAATCTATATAATTATTGTTGGGGCTATGAGCCTATTACTTAGCTAGCGTTATTCAACCCTTAGCTATAGGTAGGTGCCTAAAAACATGAATTCTTCTCTTAAAGCCATGAACTACCATAAACCATGAAATGCTTAGCTACAAGTCAAATGAGTACAATTTTTTGTTGGGCCATGATATATTTCATGTCCCTCGACTTTGGTGTGGAAAAATTACAAGAAATGGGATTGGAAAAATTACAGTCTTGACCTACGAATATCTATAGTATCAGCTCATAAAACCTCAAAATAAAAACGCATTCAGCGTGGAAAATAAAAGATATTCAACCTTTCCAATTGTCCTATTTTGGGTTGGTCTGACTACATTACATTCAACTCTTCCACTTGAGAAAAAAAATGTGAAATTGAAATATCGTAACGGGCTTTTCATCATCAAGTTTTGCAATGTGGAAAACATTCCTCCTATGCTGCAGCACCTCCTTCGTAAATGCAAATAGGTTAACTTGGGTCATGTAAGTGAAATATGTGATACGATGAAATCAAAGGTCAATTAAAGGTGTGATGATATATAACTTGCAGAACTTTTTCATGAGCACGACTGAATGTAATAGGTAGTGTAGAGCCATAATTGGAACTAGCATTTGGGAAGGTCTCTGGGAGGAGGAAAAATGGATTGATTGGCTCCATTTCCGTTCTCCACTACAAACACCATCTCCAGTCCCCACGTTGTATGCAGTTCTGGATGGAAATGAATGAACCACACACCTAAATGCATTCATTCATGAACATCTTCAATCATATAATCAAAAAATCATTCACAACTTTCAACACCAAAACAAAGAAAGATGAATGAGTAAAGGTTGGGTTAGGTTACCTGGATTGTCAGCTCTGAATCAGATAGTCATCCAACTAGTGGTGGGCATGCCCACAATGTTGCGCTCAGATCCACAAGATTGAATTTGGGAGGGTCCTTATTTGGGTCATAGTTCCCAAAGCCTCTTCCAAGAAAAAAGAAATCGAAGCCATGAAGATGGACTGGATGATTCTCCACTGTCAGCACGTTGGTGCCTTGAAGTACTAATTGCACCGTCGAGTTAAAGGGAATATGAGTGAGTCTCATTCCTTTCAATGTTATTGGGTGTTTTGGCAGAGTGCATGTATAACTGAAAAGCGTGGGAGGCCTACTGGGAAAATCAGTGTGAAGACATCGGTGATATAATATATTAAATAAATGGGCTTGCAAAAGAGAAATATTGGGCATAACGAAGCTAATATTGTTAATGAATGCAGATACATGGGAACCATTTTTACAAGTGGGACATGAGTCCAGGGCAAGAGCCACTGTGAAAACAAGATGGTGATCTACACTATTCAGGAATTTTGTGAGGAATCATGTGGAATTCAGGCTGCGGATATTGTTATTGAAATTGGTGGCAAAAGAGGTGTCATTCCATGAAGTAATGTTGGGAATTATAAAAGAATTTGTATTGAAATTGGAATTGACGTATTGCAAAATGGTTGTGGCGGTTTTATTGTCAACGGAAATGGGTGTGTCCATGAATGAGCGAGGAGCCATGAAATACCTGTCACTCCTTTTGTTAGCATGGAGCAAGGCATTTGTAGTCTGTTCTAGAACAATAATTGAACAAAATATATGGACAATGAAATACAATCGAAATTTGAGTTTCTATATATCTTTTAAAGAATGTAATAGGAGGTTATATTTAAAAAGAAAGTTACACTAACATAATTGTCACAAAAAAATGGCATAGTAATGATGGTATCCTTCGTTTGCCTGCTCCCTTTTCATCCTCCACTTTACTATATGACATTTGAGAAGTGGAGAAAGTACCAAGGTGGGATAAGAATCAACAAATGACAAATATGAAGAGAGAAAATGAAGGAAAGGAAACCCTTTGCACTCAAGAAGCATACAAAATAGATTTATTAACTCCCTCATAGGTTGGATCATATAAAAAAATTCATGGAGCTCATTGCCAATAATGTGAAAGAAAAAGAAATTGGAAAAAAAAAACATGAGAAAAAAAAACATCAGAAGCATCTCTTGCCAAATTTGGTTACTCTGTGAAATTCCATTGAAATTAAAGTATCTTTTTTCATTGTGTAAAGACAATTTATTAACCAATTCTCAAGTCATTTCATAAGTTAAAATAAAATAATAAGCTCATAAAAGTAATACTCCTTTAGCAACCAATTTTCCTTAAGGCTAGGTGAGAATTTGAGAGATCTAAACCCCCTCAAATTTGTATTAAGTTATATAAGTATGACTGCAACCCATAATTTTTATTAATACACCTATAAAAATTACTATAAAAAACACTCAATCCAAAACAACTAATAATGTTGACCACATTATTTTATGGTTGTTATAATATGCTTATTATTAGAAAAATTTAGATCTCAAATTTTATTTCAATTTTAATAAAACCTTAACAACATTATCTTATTCATAATAATGGTGATGAGAGAGTGATCGTTAATTCTCATTTTTTAATAATTTTTTTTCATTTTTTTCATCATAACTAAAAAGAAAAACATTAATATTACATCAACTTTGTTTTAAAATGTTTCCCTAAATTTAGTTTTTAGTTATTATTTATAAATTGTATCTTTCTCAATTTCTCTATTAATATTCATGTTTTTAATTATTAGCTGGTAATTGGTAATGCAATTGCTTTGATATATGTTACTGAAATTGCACCATCTTTCCCAATGGTGGAGATACGAAAATCAAGAGGGGATACAATAGAGTATATAAAGGTAAACATCAAGCTCTACTTTAGCCAACATTTATTCCTTATTTTCGATAAACTCTCATAATATTTCCTTTCTCGTGTTGAGTGTTACAAAAAAATTTCAAGAGTTTTTATGGATGTTCCTGATAGCCCATAGGTAAGCAATGTTGATATATACCGTTGCTTCAAGTTCTCATTAGAACTCTTCATTATGTTAATTATAGACAAGTTTGTAGCCAAAAAAAATATGAGAGAATCACTATCTCTCTTATGTTGTCATTGCTACATGCCCTAAATATTGCATTAATACAATTCCAAGAATATTACATAGTGGGTAGAGATACCCTACAACCACTCTATACAACAAGTTTTATAGTAAGTTACTTATCTATGTACTAGAGCTCATGTGCTAATCAACTAAAGCAAGTGGAAGTGGTAGTTAGTAACAAAAGTGTTTGAATTGCAAAATGTACAACTAGGTTGTCCAGGATCTAAAGAAGATAACCATTTAACTTTTATAAGGTATGAATAAACTTCTTTTCAATTTTTTCTTTATGGTTTACTAATCTTAGATGCTATCATCTCAATTCCCCACTTTGAAGTTTAATTGTGGCATTGACATTATTTTGTCCATTTAATTCTTGTAGTTGTCAAGAAGTTTGCAACAAATAGGTTAAAGGACTACAATTCTCATGTATCAAATAACTTTCCACAAGATCCATGCACCAAATATCAATTTCTTCGTTTGTGGGAATTCTCATCAACATAGCTACTGGTAGAAAATACTTTATGATCATCATTTTTTCTCTGTGAATGCAAGAGATCACTGTGGAATGCTTTTAAAAATATAAGAGAATTAGCATATGATGTAATAGATGTATACAAAGCTAGATATATATGAAGCTAAAAGAAGTGGTCTCAACCATAACATGCCATTGAAATTTAATTGTGGTATTAACATTATTTTGTCCATTTAATTCTTGAAGTTGTCAATAAGTTTGCAAAAAATAAGTTAAAGGATTAAAATTCTCATCTATCAAATAACTTTCTACAAGATCCATGTACAGATATCAATTTCTCCTTTTGTGGGAATTCTCATCATCATAGTTACCGGTAGCAAATACCTTATGATCATCATTTTTTCTCTGTGGATGCAAGAGATCACAGTTGAATGATTTTAAAAATAGAAGAAAATTAACATATGATGTAATAGATGTATATAAAGCTAGATATATATGAAGCTAAAAGAAGTGGTTTCAACCATAACATGTCATTAAAATTGTATTTTTCACACCCAAATATAGCTTACTCCTTAAAAGAAAATAAATTATGTAATATCATTTATATAAATGGAATTAGGTTATAAAAAATTATCCAAAAGTGTGTGATATTTTCTTGAAAACCCTATATAAATGGACAAATACAAGGTGTGCAGAACTAATATTAGTGACACTAAATTCCCCAAGATTGATTACAACTGCTAAGATGGCTAAGATATTAACTTATTAAAAATGATTGCAAAAATTGGATGCAAATAGATTAGATACGACATCTTACCAAACAAATGAGAATGAAAAAGTAAATGTAAGTAGCAAATGAGAATGTAAAAGTAAAGGTAAGTAATAACATGATTGGATGCAAATAGATTAGATATGGCATCTTACCAGACAAATGAGAATGCAAAAGTAAATGTGAGTAGTAAATGAGAATGTAAAAGTAAAGGTAAGTAATAACATGATTTAGTCCAAGGCTTGATTTGTTTTTTACAGATTAGAGGTTACAGTACTATAAGCAACTATTATCATCTAACCTGAGGCTAAGAACAAATTTTGTAGACTCTAGAGCATGGGTTGAAAAATATTTTTAGGAGATGTTGTGAAAATGTGAAGCATTCAATTTTTGTTGAAAAAAATGTGTTTTATATATAAAAACTTATTTCGATATAATTTTACATTGAAAACGATATGATTTTACTTTTACTCTATATTTTGTATATGTTGATCATCTTGATTGAATGTAGACTCTCGTTAGCATTGGACATATTGTCAATGTTGCTTTTTTTTTTGGGCTAAAACCATGTATGGGTAAATTAATATCATGCAACATCAATGACAATTTGTTTGTTATCTATTAGAGTTAAAATAAATTTAAGGCTTTGCTCGTTTAGATTTTTGGGAACACTGAGCATTAAAAAAAAATTGTATATGAGTTTCGCAAAAAAAAATTAAATTAGTTTACTTTTTTCATGTCTCACCTATTTGTTCTCTAGAATATTTTTTATTGGATTAGAGATATTCATATTGGAAGTATCTTATAATTATTATAAATGATTTTTTTATGTTTTTAAATAGGATATTGTTCCATAAAAATGATCCAATATTTTCATTTAGATTAATGACTTACTCTCGTTATAGGAAAAACTTGGTATCCCTAATCCTTGATTACAGATATTCTTTCATCCAAATTACCATAAATAACTACTCTTCCCATTGGGGAATTGAATCTTAAAAATTAACCTGACACAATAATGTTTTCAATACTAAACCGTAAACCTAAACCATAAACCCATTGGATACTTCCATTCACTAAAATCTTCTTCTGCTATTGAAAATACCACTTTATCCCAAGTACTCAATTTTTTTACCGTGAAACCCCACGAACATAAAAAATTCCATATATTTTAAAAGTTACTTTCAAATGACCAATAATAATGCCAATAAAAATGGATTTAAATTGAGAATCAGCCTGCACAAACCCCATCCCTAACCAAAGCAAAGCCCAAGTAAATTCCCTTGGAAATATAAAAGCAGTCCAAAAAAAAGTAAATAGAAAATTCAGGGGCTAAGATTTCCCTGGAGGGAGATGTGCAACGAATTCTAACAGATGGTTCAGTAGCCCATAGGTTGACCTTTAGGTTATATCATGGAACTGCTGGCCAAATTTAATATAAACTGCCAGAAATTAAGAGGAAGACATAGCTTGATGGGTGGAAGGATGTAGCCCATAGGGCAGGTTATACCTTTAGCTTCATCGTGGAACCTCATCGTGTTCAACCTCAATGTGTCATCAACACTTCACTCACAACATAAATGCAATGAATATTGTGTCATCGTGCAAACTCTAAAGCTGCTAGTATCCTCCCTCCATGTTAGTCCTCCTGCACCCCTTCTTGAGAGTTATCTCTACTGGGCTGAAAGCTATTTCGAGAAAGTTAGAAACCATCAGTAATTAAATCAAGATAAAGCATCATCAAAGCATGGAATCATGGGTTAATTCTCACATAGTTGCAATTGGGTTCATAATCACAAACAAGGGTAAGATAGTCGCATTAGTCGGTCTAACTACAAGCTTTGGTTCAACTACAACAATAGGTGGCAACAAGCTTACGTGTATGGTTTTAGGCCAACACCATTCACCCATCCTAGTCTAAGGACTTAATCCATCTGATCAAGGTCGACTCCACCACCGTGGAAATGGAATTTTTCTTGAGGCAAGTTAATTAATTAGAGATTTAAAGGGCGAAGCCTTTCTTCCAAGATCATCTGGGGCTGTAGTTCCTGATTCGAGCTTCTGGATCTTCTAGAAAATATTCACACATCTTGAATCAAACTTTCCTCTTAATGGTTAAGAGCATGTGTTTCCTCCTAAGAGGTCATGGGTTCAAAACCAAAAGGGGGTAAAATATGTATGTCTTTGTAGACTTCGCAGTGAAATCGGTGCAGAAGTGCATCCATTGTCCCACAAAAAAGAGGATATCATACACCAATTTGGTGTTTGGCTTGACCGTGACCTTAAAATTGGATCATAATAATAATAAATTTCTTAAAAAATATACTAAGTATACCACATATTAACTTTTTGGTAATTTACCAATCCTGAGTAATTTACCTGACAATGGACGAGAAAAAAGAGCATCCAAGTCTATTTACATATATCTTGGATAGCACACAAGCCTGGCTCTGATACACGACCCCAGTTCTTCCGGAAGGTATGAATTCCCATTTATCAGTATTTCTATGATTGGAAGTTGAGGGTTCACAAACTCTTACTAGAAGCCATTGAATGAATAGGCATCAACATATGTATTTATTTATTGTTACAATGGAAAAGTGAAACATATATATGGCACTATGTTTATATGGGGTAAATTTTATGGCACCAGGGAGTAGAACCCCATTCCGGAATGGCAGCACAACCAATCTACTTGGTAACTCCGTCACATCAACCATCATATGTTCAAAATTGAGATCCGCAAAAGCACAGTGCACCCCTGAAATCTATCACTTGTTGCTACGGATCGTGGAACAAAGAGGAACGAATAAGACTAAGGATAGGTAGAATAACTTTTTACCATGAAACCCCACTGGACATTAAAAGTTCCATATATTTTTCAAAGCTACCTTCACATGGGCAATAAGAATGGATTTAAATCAAGCAATGGTTGGCACAAACCCCATCCCTAACCAAAACGAAGCTCAAGCAAATTCCCTTGGCTATATAAAAGTTGTCCAAAAAAAGTAAATAGAAAATTCAGGGGCTGAGATTTACCTGGAGGGTGAAATGAAATGAATTCTAAAATGGCACGAGGGAGCAGCAGACACCATAAAAACACTGATATTAATACTATTAGAACAATAATTCCTAACCCATATTATATCACTTCTCTAGCCTTGTTGAGGACGTTCACTAGAACAAAATTACATTACATGCATTTTCTTCTTGTAGTCTTCTGCCAAGTGTTCAAGCTTGAATGAAATCACATACACAACTCTGCTTATTGCCTGCTATATTAAAATTACAGTTCCTTATGCTATCCTGTTAAGTGAAAGAGGGGCTACTCCTATTGAAGCAATTGTTATGGTGCGAGTAATAAATTTGTAATGAATACAAAATAAAATAATATATATAAAATTATCATAAAATGGTAGATTAACATTTATAATATACCATACCATTTTATAATAAAATGATAAAGATGTGATATTCAAAATATAATGAGGCTTGATTAATTTTTTAATTCTTTATTTTTTATTTTTTATTCGAAAATATTAGTGATTAAGTGAAGTTTAAGTTTAAATATTATTAGTTTTTATTATAAGTTTTAGTCTATTACTATGTTTATGAGTTATTGCCTAGTTAAAAGAGACGCATGATTTATTAAAGAAAAAAAATGTCAAGAGACACTAGCCACTGAGCCTCACTCATAGAGTACCAATACTTTTAAGCTTTATTTAATGAGTCAAAGTATTATCAATCATTTAAATCAAATAAAAAATTTTAAAACCTAACACCTAATCGTCAAATCAAATCATCAAATACTCCACTTATTTCTTACTCTTTGCACCCTATTTGGCTATGAAACAATGTTTGCCTCATGTTGTGAAACAATGTGATATGGGTCCATTTAATCGTACATGGAATGATCGATACTTGTCATGATGGGAACAGTGTTATGTGGCCCCACTTAATTTAAAATAATTAAGACGAAGGATTTTCTACTATGAGGTTAATCCTCATGACACTATTTAGATTCTATCAAGGATGACACTGTTAAGATTCGTTGTCCCTGACAGAATCTAAACAGTGTCCTTTGAATGAAAAACATAACATGACAGATGAGAGAATAACGATAGATGAGAGATCCAGATTCACGAGAGTTGCATTCCCTATGACACGTGTTGCAATATCCACTAGCATTTGTCGATATGCTTCGTTGAATTGAGACAACTATTGGTATAAAGTGGTGGACACCTTGTTCGTGAAAATTATTCCATTCAGAATTTTTCTATAAATTTTTCAAAATTGATTGATTCTAAAACATTAGATTTAAGATATATATTTTAACATACTCTGTCGATATTATAGAAATTACCATAAGTTACAAATCGCTATAAGATTTTGACTATTTTTTTACCCTAAAAACATACCAAAGAACTTAAAAAAAATAAACTAACCAATATTCCATTTCCCGTCGGGTGGCTTGGAGGACAAAAACCACATGGAGGGGGCAATATGAGTTTGCACATTTTTTTTTCTTTCCACTTTGCTACCTTCACCATTACAGGTAAACTTATTCCCCTTGGAGTTAGGGCACAAAATGATACTTCACATTGATTTGATATACATTGATCTAAGATCAAAATTGTTTGAAAATCGTTCAAACTTTAGTGAATTTCGACTTTCAAACCAAAAATGCATCCAATGTGATGACCTAGGTGTTATCCCATCTTACAAATTCTTACATTCATTCTTATGAGGTTACATTGTATAAGGAGTTTTTCATATTTGCATATATTAGTATGTTTTATATGAATGATGTGATTTATAGGAAAAAACTATATTTTAAATAAAAAATATATTTAGCATACAATTGTTGTTTTAAATAAAAAATATATATTTTCTTATCAAATATGTTTATTGCATTATTTTATTAATTTCAAAATGATTTTTGTTAAAATGATTTTTGTTGGACATTAGGTTTAAAATATTGATTTTCTTTCTTATTATTAAGCCGAAGGTTTTGTATTATGAGTTTTATCCTCATAACACTATTCACATTCGTCGTCCCTCACAAAATTTGAACAGTGACCTTCCCCTGCGGCACTCTGCTCCATTTTTATATAATATTTATTTCCTTCGGCGTATCTTTGCACTTTCAGGGGCAAATGCTAGTATATTCTTTAATTAAAGGGGTATTTTTTATTGGAGAGGCAAACATATCTTTTTTAAAATTAAATATTTGCTTAAAAGAAATAATGTCGACCTTAAAAGGAAAAAATAAACATATTCACTAATTTTAATTAAAAGCATTAGGGATGTTAATGTGGCATGTTGACTCCCCGGATGTGGGTGATGGCAGGAGGATGAATGACAACTGTATCTCCCACACCCATGAGGACGAATATCTGCAGCGCAGGTCCTCACCCGATGTGGAACCTCATGCTAGCAATCATTTGCTTGAGATGAACGAGATAAGGCATGATGAAGACACGCTTGGACAACATCACCCCCTTCAAGGTATCTCTCCGTGGATATCGTTCTAAATGATTAGTTGGATTGACAAGTTGATCAGCCATAACTCTTCACTCGAGCCCACTCATGAAAACAATTATGGCACATAGCTGCATGCGAGGCACAATCATGCTCTACCCCTTCGCATGTGTCACGAGCCTTTTAAAAGGAAGGTCCCTCAGCACAAAGAGACTCACAGTAAGCTCCTCCAGGATTATTTGCTGTTACAATACTCACCCTCCTGCGCCTAGTCTTCTTCACAACCCACCCATAGAGCTACGTTGCGTAGAAGCCCCTGGGCTGCAATTCCCCCTGCCTGCGCATCTTACCCCAGCTCCATCTGTACTACTAGTTCCACCACTCTAAGTACACCCTCACCTGTACCCCTTGACGTGCTCTCCCGTCCAGTGCTCCACCCCGTAATATGGCACTCCTCCCCTGCTTTCCACTTCCCTCCCTACTGAGTATTTCCCTAGCTCCATCATTCCTCTACTTCAGCTGACCATGGAATCTAGGCTGCGCCAAAGAACCATCCGTGGAGGTCAGAGAGGTGCGCTCCTTGATCGCTACCACCAAGGACCAGATAATTACCTGGAGTCTATTAAATGCTCCTCGTCGGGAAGTCACGCTAGACAAGAGCCCCAAACTTGATCAGGAGGAGGAGGCCACCTCGCAGGTTTTGCAGAGAGGCAGAAGTCGACCACGAAAGTCCACCATTATGCATGAGGTGCACCGCCTGCCTCGCAAGATAGAGCCTTTTTCGGCTTAGGAAGATGAGGGGGATGACACAAATGTTTGGATTATGGATTCTAAACATACATATACGTGCATCCCTAACGCAGAATACCTGATGGCTCCCATATTATATGCACCAGTCCTGAAGCCTCCGTGTCTTTCCATCATTGAAGATGACGTTGCAGCGCAGGCGTACGCCTGCCCCATAGTGGAGGAAGATCCAAACACTAATGATGAAGCTGAAGACTAAAGACTACGCAGCGGCTCAATTCTTTTTTATTTTTTTTCATGCTTTCTATCACCAAGGAATTTCTCATTGCAGCAGTGCTTCAATGCATTTTGTAATTTCCAGTTTCATGTACTTGTCAGGTTGGTTTCCTCCATGGAGGCAACCCATTATCCGCACAACAAAGGCTGGGATTGGTTAAGCACGTATTACCAACCCAGCCTGTAGAATATTTAATGTTTCTATTTCCGAATTAATATAGATTAGCCTCAATTACCAACAAAAAAGTGTGGCATGTTGACTGGATTGTATGAGTGATAACTTCATCGGCCAATAAAAGTATGACACATGGCAAAGTAGTTGATGAAGCCAATAAGTGGAAACACTGAATGAAACACATGGTAGTGATGTGGTGCTGACGTGGTTGAATACGTGGTGGGATTCTGATGGAGTTGAAATTGTTACCATGTGGACCCAATAGAAGCTGCCACATGGCCACCTCAATTCGTTCAAAAGGGTCTTATCGATCATAGAAGGATCAAGCGGGAAAATTGAATACCCGACTTATTTGGGACAAGTCCTATGAATTACCATTAGGCCATTGGCTACATGTTATAACTAAATTAGATAAATCTTTATTTAAACTTTTTAATTTATCCATCGAATAAAAATAGAAGTCTCCAAGGGTCAACCTCGCGACCTTCGTGCCACCAGCCTAACAACTTCACCATCACCCTAATGGAATTCTTAGTATGACAATTTGGGTAATATATAATTTTCGAGTTCTTGGTATGGAAATTTGGGTAATATATAATTTTGGAGTTCTTGGTATGGAAAATTGGGTAATACATAATTTTGGAGTTCCTGTTAATGCAAATTTGGTATGGATTTCACCAAACAATGGGAAGGTTGAGAGAGTCGAAGGTTGAAATGATCCAGGGTATGCTTTTATGCATAATGGGAAGGTCTGGATCGAACATGTTAAACCTATTGTTTAACAACTCTGCATGTTTATTAGTGCACCAAAGGGTTTTATGTTGGGAGAATATTGCACTGAATTATTTTTATGCCGAGTCTACATTCTGCATAGTTGGGAAATGTGACTATTTGAGACATTCTTTTGTAAAAACCAAGTGTGGAAGAGAATCATAGGAATGCATTAATATTATTAAGGATGACATAAGAAAATGTATTGTAGATTAAATTTGTATGTTGATAGAGCGTGCTAGATAGGTTGGTTTTATACTGAGCTACATTATGTGTAGAAAGGAAAGTTGATGAGTTTGCAGGCATTCTTCATGTAAATCGAGTGCGAGAAGAGCCTACGATCAGTGCAACAATGAAGAGCATAAGATCATTGCAACAATCTTATTAGAGTTTATTCACATTGAAGTTTTGTGGTTATGTAATAAAACATTTAAGGTGCTTTGCATTATAATAATGAAGTAGCTATGGAGTTGAGTGGGCCAGCAGAGGTAGCCCAAATTTGGTGACCTGTGTTATCAAGTTGTGCATGTTTGTATTTTCTTCTTTCTATTTCTTTCTCAATTCTACCTTTCATTTCTCATTAAGTTTTTGAATTTACAATAAGATAATTCACACATATAACTTTGCAAATAAGTGAGTGTAATTTTCAATTCAATTTTGGTATGAGAGAAATATTTGCAAGTGTATATGACAACCATGGAAAAAAAATTGAAGCGATAAATACTTTAAGAGCTTGAAGAGATTATTATCAGATTCAAGAAGAGAATTCCAAATTAAGCCCAACTTGGGAAGCATTGAGAGAGTAATGGGATGCATCCCCATCCCCTAGGGAAACATCTCCATGAAACATTGTGAATAACAAAATCAAATTTTACCACTGGAAATGGCATCTCTAAAAATTAATTGTAAATGTTTTCCATTGCTCCTAATATTGAAAATATGGGGGGGATACTGTAAAGGTCATGTAGTCATAAACGCCTTTTTTGAGGTCATGTGGTTTTTGTCTATTATATGACTGGATGGGGCCACCATTACTCATGTGCTATAGTTGTTTAACTTATTTTTTGCTTCTGATGATTGATGACAAATGGATACTGCAGCAAGCTTGATTTCAAGGGTTATAAATTAGATATGCATCTTCATGTTTGCATTTACTCTTTAGTGATCTGGGTGCAGTGGTGGGTAGTTCAATTGTGATTTTTCAGAGAAATGTAGTATATCTAACATTACGTGATAATACCGACTAGCTGGTATTGGATGGAATATTTAATGTTTGACACAAGAAAAAAACACATATTGATCAATTTTGACTTATGACACGTAATTGGATTATGAACCTTTTTTTCATTCTTCTCATGTCTTTCATTTTTTGACTTTTGAGATATGTTTCCTTAACCATTGGGATTGCTAGCCATGTAAAAAATTCAAAATATTGATTTAACAAAAAAATTGAAAGCATCCCTTGTATACAAATTCATGTATATATCATAATTTCCATTGAACCACCATCATATACATCATATACCCATGCTTACTAGGTATCTGTAATGGGCTTGACCAAATGCATCATAAATATGTTTTATTCTTGACACGTGAATAGCATGTTAAATCAAAAGATTTGAAATGTACATTCATACATAATGGTTGACCCAAAAATTTCCTGGGCTAGAAAAATTCAATGTTGAGACCTTTTATTATATGATATATCAACAACAATTTTTAACATAAATGTGCATGTTGTTGACTTTTTCATTTTCAGATTAATATCGGGTCAATTTTTTTCTCCTCAATTGTATTTTCAGTATAGGTTCATGTGTGTGCATTGTTTCTAAACATCTCTCACCACAAGACATAATTTTCTCAATGCATTATAAAATTCAAATCACTAACATGGAAATAAAACACAAAAGAAAATATATTTAACCTCAAAATCAATCAATTATTTAGTCACAACCCATGCAAATGTTACATTTCTCCATATACATGGAGTATATCACACTCGTCCATCATGGAAAATTTTAGGGGCTAATAATCACAAGTGGGCTAATCTTCCATTTTCTTTCCAAAAAAAGGATTCGTTAATCTCCATTTTTCCTAAAAATGATTCACCCAAATTTTATAGTATAAAACTACTTTAATTTAACATCGCCAAAATTTTATATAGATACTGTATAAAATTATTACACATTTGAATATTTTTATAAAATTATCATCAAGCATTTTACATATTTTATATGGACTGGTGATATTCGCCAAGTTTTCTAAACTTTAAGATAAATTTCCATCATTAAAATTTTCCCTGTTGTCCATATACTTCTCACCCATACAAAGTAACCCAATCTTTGCAAGTTCGGGGAAAAAGTACATTAATGGGTTCTTCTTTAATGAAAGAACCATTCCATTAGTGCCCCCACAAAAATGAAAACAAGCATGCATTCCCATAACAATGACCTATCTTGTTGTTTCTCAATGACTTCTGGTTTAACAGATGATGATCCTATGTCATCGTTCACAACTCCACACAATATATGGTTAAATCATTGACACGAATAATTTTTTCCTCTTTCACGCCTTTGACAAGGGCAATGTAATATTCCTTGTTATTTGTAGTCCTGCCCTACAGTTCTTTCTTCCAATGTAACACATGTTTTGTTGCACTATTTCAATGCACAAATTGAACAATAGCTCGTCCCAGATTAGGAAAACATGAGACCTCAATGCACATGAGCCACTTTTTCACCACTTTTATCTTACAATATATGGAAAAAATTAACAATAACATGATATTATGCATTTAAATTTTAACATTAAATTCAATACACCCCAATGTACCTTTTATATTCAATACACCATAACATACATTCAAATGTGATAGATCATATTCAATACACTGTAACATACATTCATCAAACAACAATTTGATATATCATATTAAATACACCCAATGCACCTTTTAGATTCAATTCACCATAAAATACATTCATCATACAAAGATTTGATAGATCGTCTTTGGAATAGACCAACGCTAGAAAGTGATCTTGCTTATGTAAATTTTTGTTTTCTGTTAACTTTTTTGTTGATTTCATGTTAACAGAAAGGTTTTGTTTTCTGGTAACCTTTCTCTTTCTCTTTATATTAATGTTTGGTCTTTGTTTTCCCTTCTTTGCAGAATATGTAACATGAGCACTTGTAATTAGGTTTTTGGACGGATTAGCATGTTTTATTTTATATTCAACTCAATATCCATATGATAATATGAGAATATGGTGTCCATTATTGAGCCAAAATCCATGGAAAACCCAACTCCTCAATTTAATTCCTTGAGCCTCTCGTGGATTGAACATGACATATGGTAAAGCGTTTTGAGAGATTGTGCATTCAAATTGCGAGAATGTACCTGGAAGTTTTGCGAGATATTTTGATCTAACTATTGCAAAGTGTTACCAAATCCATTTTTCTAATGATACCTTCTCATTATCGAACTATATGTCTCATCATCAAACTAAAAACTCATTGTCCATTCCTTGAAGCCTAAACCATTATCACATTGTTTTCGACTGCTAAAAAAAAGGTCTTTTTTGTTTCAGTGTGCTATAGTCTTGCTCATTAGCCAGCATCATAATATTTTTGTCCCCAAAACAATGATGAAAGTGAAATATATTTATCCAATATGATACCAATTGAAATATTGTAATTTGAAAATCTATTGACAAAAATATTTGCTCCTCCTCCCTTCATAAAAACTAATTCATAACTGTCATATATTTCCCCATCAAGTTCATGAAAGTGTTGCTCCAAAACTTCATGTTATTCATCATTATCATAATCCACTTATGAGGAAAGAATTTTGATATCTATTTCTACATATTAATGTTTGATCTTTGTTTTCCCATCTTTGTAATAGCTATATATATATATATATATATATATATATATATATATATATATATATTCTGTTAACTTTTTCTCAGGCACAAACCCCCCAAACAAAAGGCTATCAAGAGAAAGAGAACACACTTAATGATATGGGTACTAAATCTTCACCCTTGACCTTTTCTGCAATAGCCACAAGTTGATCATGGAGTTTAGTAATCTTCATCAAGTAGGTGGCTATGTTATATGTCTTGTTCATCTGCATGGCTCTAAGCTTATTCCATAATAGCATCTTCCTTTTCATGTTCTTACTCTACTTTATAATGACTAGAGCATCAAGCATCCCCTTTCTTGTGACCTTCCAGGCAATATGAGGGATTAAGTGATCCTTCATAGATTCAAGGATGACTCTCTCTGTCTTGGCCATCGTATTATGATTATTGCTAACAACACAAATCAACAGGCTTTACATCTTGTTTCTCAACAAAATTCTGCAAATCATACTCCAACATCATCCACAACCAACACTTCATGAGATGAAGTTAGAGGGACCTTCCAATCTATCTTCAAATCTGAGAGTATATGTGGTCATAGTGTTGCACTGGACTACCCTGCTAGACAAAACAGATCAACAAGCAAAAAGAAACATATCTCTTGTTCACAGTGCTTTCCTTAGGCATGGATAATGGGAATCTCACCCTTCAAACCTCCACATGACCTTCTCTCATAGGTAGCAGTCCTACTATCCATATACAGAATCCTGAAAGGTTTCAAAAAATACACCCAAATATCATGTCAAAATTCAAACCATGGTGGGCAAATTATGTACCATAGAAACTAACTTGACACCATAGATGGTTAATGACGAAAACACCAATCAAAATTTATGTTAGTACTTTAACCTACACATATAAAACAACAAAAACACTATTCTAAGACCTAAAAACAACGTTCGTATATCTCTAAAACAGAAAGAAAAAACTACAGCCGTAGGATTTTTTAATGGTGGAAGTCAAGGAGACCCAGGGATTTGAAAATAAAGGGTTGTCTTCTTTAGATACAGATCATTAATTTTATTTGAATTATACTATCAAGCAAGCCTCTAACAAAGGAACACTTCATCTTTTGCTACCCCATCTACTACGATATTTGAGGATGATTCCATTATCTATTTAGTTTGAGACATGGCATCTTCAATTTCTTCTGGTACCCTATACAAATATGTACAGCCTTGTACATGCACGAGGCTCTCAAGCTTCATTTCCATACTCTTTGACCTCCTCCTACACCAACTTCCACCCTAAGGATCACTTCCTTCTTCACAATGCTACCATATACTACGAGCACCAAGAGATACACTAATAGTAGCCTTGCTTTTAACTCCAAATCAATGTAAACTTGAAGAAATATCCTCAGTTCCTAGAGACCTCAATGACATTGCCATTCCAAATCCCTTACCATTAGTCAAATGAGATCATCCAAACCCCAGTGTTGGGTGACCTCCTTAAAGTAGCAACTTAGTGCACGATCCAAATCCTCCTCTAGCTCTTCCTCCAAACAACCTTCTTGGATGTTAGGAGTGATAGATCTAGCTAACCCTAATATGTTTGCATCATTATTTATATTCCAAAACTTGGATAAATTCCCATTGTGCATTATTCTCTCATGGTGGTTTTCCACTTTTAGAATTTTGGTTTTACTAAAATATATTGTAATGCAAAAGATTCAATTTTTATTTTGGGCCACCCACACAAGAGACCAGAAATCCCAGCATGGTAACAAATAGGAGTATTTTTCAAGTTTTCCTCCCTAACAATCAAGGTTATATACATGTCTTAAATCACTTCAAAAATATACCATTATTCTTGAGAATGCAAAAGATTTTAGGTTAGCTCCATCAACATAGCCTTTGAAATATTTAACTATGGAAACAATTAAACTTGGTTCAAGTCTATTTTAAGATAATAATCTAGGAGTGCACAAGATTTTGGATTATTTCCATCACCGTGCATACTCAAACATAAAATAGGAAGAGTAAAATTTATTACTTCTAAGTTTAAACAATTTTATTTTGCCAGATTTTTTGATCTGAAACTAGTGAGCCGTAGGGCTGAAACAGAAGTCTACACTTATTAAGTCCATGAGATATATTTTTTGTTTTGGAAGGTTCGCACCAGCATCAGTGTGTATAACAAGTCAATGACATGGGACCTACATCATACTCCAAATTTCCTGTTGTAAAAGTACTAGGTACATAGCGGAATTAAAATCACAGGGACATTATGTCTAGTCCTATATATGCATGGATGTGCTCCTATAAATATGTGGCCATCATATTAATTATATTTAAATACTTATATATGGATACCAGGTTAGGTAGAGCCAATCCATGATATATGCAAATCTGAAAGTTGAACATTACTAAAAGCTAATCCATGATGTTCTTCCTTGCAATTGCATTTCACCAAATTATATGTTTTTTCCTAGGTAGCATTTGGCCAAATTTCTGAGGTTAGAAAAAGTAACAATCTTTTCGCAGTAAGCCATGTTACAACTCCTTTTCATATCATTTGGATCTAAGTGCAATTTTAACATTGTCTGAAGTACCAAGTAACATAATAACTATCTTACTATCACTTCAAATAAAAAACTTGAATGCCTGTAGCATCACCTATGTTATTTTTCTAGCACTGTTGGCAGGGGGTTGTGGCTTGCAATATTATGCATTTCAAAATTTGTTGATTCCTTTTCCTTTTTCAACAGTTGTGCTCATTTTTTATGTCGAAAAAGTCTCAAAACAAACCGATGCAAAGGATAGGCTAATGAAAAATAGATTATGCCAATGACATGTTGAATTTGTTCTCTAGTTGCATGGTTTCTAGCTCTAATACCTCTAGAGAGTTAATTGTACAATTAATGATTTCAGACTGCACTTAAGTCTTAAACAGTGAAACATTGACGCAAATCTTACCACAAATTCTAAGTAATTTTGTTGTATGGTCCTCTAATGGTTGTACAAATGAATGTATTGGAATTAATACCATTATAATCACCTTCGGAAAATAGGTGAGTCTGAGCTATGATAATTGGGCCAAGTAATATTCCGACACTAGTGAGATATGTTGTGAATATTGCAAATCCTGATATGCTCAGATTTGAAGATCGTACAAATAATATTTACATTGTGTTTCATGAGCGTCGCCCTTTCAGTCAATCAAGGGAAACTCGTCAAAGGTAATAGAGGTTTCAGGGAAGGGTTTAACAACTTTTTCCTTCATGTTAGAAACTGTGAGGTAGAAATTTGAAATAGCAATAGGTGTCTCGTTCCTATATTCTTCCTCGATGTTTCAATAATATTAATGAACTAGCAATGTTGTATTCTTAAAACCTGTGTTTCAAATAAGGACAAAAAAAGTTATCATCTTTTCTAAATTATATTCTCAATTGAAGAGTGTATTTTGATGATTTTTCCAATTGTTAAAGTAGAAAAGAATGAAGCTAACTCGGTACATCAAATCGAATTTTATATTTTATAATCAGATTTGATGAAATTTACTTGAATATCCAGAATATCTGATACGATGAAATTGTGTATGTTTTTAAGCATGTTACAAAATCTTTCTTGCGAAGATGTTGCTTGTTATTGATTGACTGGAGGGATGGGATGCAAGATTATCAAGAAAGATTTTTTTTGTCCTTTTAATTTTTAACTTTAATTCCAGCAATCAAGATTTATTACCTACAATCTCATGTATTTATAGAAGTATCGTTAAATTTATCTAAATTTTTGAGCCGCTTTTGACTGAACCGAATGAGGAGAGATCCGCTTAGCCCTCGACTCTTCCTCATTATCACCTAATTATGTGCAGGGAGCCGAAAGCTTTCCGGTTCGTTCCCGTTCAGAGTCACTTCGCTGGTCAACGTCCGGCAGAAAAACTTTACAAACCATCCAGCTCCGGCCGTATCGCGTGAGCCACTCGATATCGTCTGATGATAAGTCGTTCACATCGTCTGCAATGGGATTCACGTTTTTCTTCAACACAACGTACGGCACGCACGCTGGAACTCCCCTTTCAAAAGCCGACACGGCGTCATTGCCCCTGTCGTTGTCGTAGGGTTTCAAGACCAGCCGTAGTTTATATATATAATTACGATAAAAACAATTTTAAAATAAGATTAAACTAATTTAGTAAACATTTAAAACACATCTAAGTTTTTATCAAATGTAAACATTCTTTAATAATTTAATTTAAATCACTTTAGCATTACAATATAATATAATTGTTCAAATAAATTTTAAATAAAAATGTGATTAGAGAGAGTTTTTTGAAATAAAAATATTAGAAAGATTTTTTTGAAATAAAAATAATTTGATAAAGCATTTAAGAATATTTATTAACACTTTAATTTAAATCGAATTACCATCTTGTACAATATAAAGTATGCTTTTAGAACTTAAATATCACAATTATAGTAAGGTAGTCAATTATCATTATTATTAGGAATGTTCCGATCATGACCGTTCTTGGATCTGCTGGAATAATGATTTCATTAATGTTATTTTGAATATTGCCCCGATAAAGTTAATGATATCTTAAAAGGCTATACATAAGGTTACTAGTGGGTGAGTAATATATATTTCATGTTTTTTAAGATTTAGTTGGTTGATTCATTATTATTTATTATTATTTTATTATAGTTTTGAATAGTTAAATTTTTTTCTTATGATTTAAGTTTTTAAATTTTTTTCTTATGATTTAAGTTTTTAATTTTTTCAAAACTTCTTATTGTCACTAATATTTTTATTTAGAGGTGGAGTATACTTTCAAAAAATCTTGTTGAAGCTTTCTATTTAGCATTAATGATTAAAATTTCTATTACAACTTTATTCTAACCATGTATAACCATGTATAAGGCCTCAAGATCTTTGAGGTGTGTATACTTTCAAGAAATCATGTGTCATTGTTGAAGCGTTTTATTTAGTATTAATGATTAAAATTTTTATTTAGAGCTTTACTCTAACCATGTATAAGGCCTCAAGACCTATATATAATTTTACGCTTACCATCTATAAGGTCTCAAGACCCATTTATAGTGCTCAAAAACTCTTCATGGTACTGGCATATGCAATTGGAGGTTGAAGGGCTGATGTTGCCTTCAAGAAGTATAAGCATACTGATTGATACATATGTGCATTATGATGCAAAATATCATATGTAAAAAATAAAAATAAAAACATTTTGAATAAATACTAGAATGATTTGACATAAGAATTATAAGCATAATGATTGGTGCATATGGGCATTATAATCCAAAATACCATATACACCGAATAATATATATATATATATTGAATCAACATTGTGACATGCATGTACTATTCATAAATCCAATCAAGTGGAGCCGGGAGTGAATGCAAAAAAGAAAAGAAGGTAGTGAATATAAGCAAGTGGAGAAGGTAGAAAGAAGATCAACAATTAGAGTCATGGAAGATTGGTAGGTATCGTTTGTAAATCCAAGTAACATAAGAGACACCTCCTTCAACTTTATAAAAATGATAAAAAAAAAAAATTAGACTATCAAAATAAAAGAAAATTGTTAATATTCTTTTTACAGTTTTCAAATTTAAAGAAAATTGTTAATATTCTTTTTGCAGTTTTCAAGTTTCTATAGTTAAAATAATTTATTGATTAAAAAATCCACATGTAAGATAGCCACCAACAGGACCACATGAGTGGCTCCAAAAATTTGACAATAATTCCTTTATCTAAAAACAATATTTTTTTTTAATGGTCAATAATATAGAAAAATGAATCAAAACATCACGTAACCAATATGATATATTATGAAAAAATTCCTCTTTCAATTCAAAAAATATACGATATTTTCACTTCGAAATTGACAACAGTAGTATTATTATTTTTATTTTTTTAAATTTAACCATTCTTTTCCTTTATTTTGCACATAAAAATAATTTTGAACCATGGGAAGATAACGAATATACGTATATTCATCTGCATAGCAGGATTTCACGATTGCGGCACGCATCCTTCGAGGCATCTAGCCAACCGAAGGACTGATTATCGAAATGTTGACAGGCGTGGAGACGAAGGAGATTTTGTGGCCATGGATTGCGAGATCCTTTTAGAACTTTAAGAAGGTATTTATCATGTGACCCTGCTCCAAACCTTAAAATATTTTATATTTAAAAAATTTAAGGATTTAGGAATATTATTTATATTAATTAGTTATTTATAGGTAAAAAATCTCATGTCTATATTTTAATATTAAATATATAGTTATATTTATTTAAGAAATTTATTTAGAATAAATTGATAAAATTTACATTAAAAAAAATGTATTTTTGATATGGCCTATGGGTCTATATATGTATATAGTTAGGGAAAAATAATGATAATGATGATGATGGTCACTGTTCGCTAAGACTAATATGGTCTATCGGATTTTAAGATAAGAGAAAGGATCTAAGTTTGATTCTTCAAAATCTTGTTTCTATGGTTGAAGAGAAGGGAAATAAGTGCTCCAAGATCACTATAGGTGGGCTCGCTTAATAGATCAAGAAGATTGGAAGTGTCGCAGATGGTAGGGAATTGAGAGCGAATGTGAGTAAGAGTGAGGAAGTTTAAAAGGAAGTGATTTTCATCTTCCACCTGCTTAGAATCACAAATCTGACAGATTCTATGTTCCAAGGGGTCTTGGGGATAGACCACTGCCTAGTCTCACTCCAAGTTTATTACAATGAGAAACTAAAAGGAAGAAGTGATTCATTTATACCTAAAGAACAATAAGAATGACTCTAAACTAGATTGAGCCATATGATTACAAATTCTTATATTTCTTCTGAATAAAAATGCCAACATGAATGACTTTTTTACTATATCACTTAGCTAAAGTACAAAGCTAGTCTTCATATATATAGAGATAGACATTTGTTTTTTAAAATATCTATGATATCATACATCTAAACAATGAAAACTAACAATTTGGGGAATCTCACCATTCTAATTCTACAAATAAATATTCATATAATTAAATCAAAATTTTAGGTAATGCATGACCATGTGTTAAACTAAAAATATGGATGAAAGTAATATAACACCATGCTCTTGAACACAAGGTTGTCTTGATTATAACAAAATAATCTTTAAATATTAGAAAGTCAATAAACATGTTTTCTTATTTTTAAATTATTTTTGTGATTTTCAAAGCCATAAGTGTGTAATATTCCCAAATTTTGCAGCTAATGGGAATCTAACATTTTATTTTCAGTTTGCCTAACTCATGAATAAAAGTGTGAAGGAGGAAATCTAAAACTCCTAAGCAGCAAAATAAATCAATGCCTAATGTGAACAGAGTCGAATCAAGGCTTACTTAATAAAATCCACTAATATGTGAAACAGGTTCAAGCTATTTGACTGGGTCAATAGGACCAAATCATAACGCAGTCCAGATACAATGAACCTCCTAGATGATCAGCGCAGTCCTATGAGGAGGTCCTCCATGTGAAAGGGGACAAATGAATGAAGATGGTTTAGGGTTTTTCAAACCCTAGTCTTATATAAGGAAGGGAAAGACTCAAGGAAAAGGTTGTTGAGGATATCATTATTCTTGAGAATCATTCTCTGGGCTTTTTAGCAAGAGAATAGAGAGGATTTCCTGTTTAGGAATCCTCCCTCCTTCTTTGAGGGTCTCTTAGAGGAGATTGTGCTGCATTGATTCACTATCTGGCATAGAATAAGCTCTACCTCCAATTGCAACGCAAATCCAACAAGGATTTGTTTGCTTTTGTAGGCTGCAGCATGTGGAAGTCTACATCTGTCTAGATCTAGCTTGTTTTGGGAGTCTCTTCTCATGGAGTGTGTCTTTTAACCTCCTGGAAGAGTGCCTCTCTTGTTTGGGCTTCATTTCTCCATCCTGGCATGAGGCCAAAGTGGTCTCCAGTTCATCTGCACAGTTCCTTGAGGAAACAATGTCCTTTTTGGAGCGAGTGTTGCAGTGTGAATTTTGCATCAGTTTGGAGGATAGATCTCTAGTGAAAGGGATCCTTCCCTTCACTGTGGTGATTCATAGATTGGCCACAAAATCTATGTTCCATTTCAGATCTGATCTGCTAGGCATCATATTCTTCAGAAATTTCTGAAGTTTACTCCAGATCTGTGACTTAGATCTCAGATCTACTCACAACTGCTCATATTTTGCAGAGATCCCCAAGGGGAATGTAATAAAGAACTCATTTGATATACAGATCTGTAATAGATCTATACTATAGTACTCAGATTTGTTGTAGATCAAAAGTAATGAAACATTACTTCAGCCATTAAATATTACTCTGTCCATTTCATCCTGAAATTTCTTGTGTTGTAACCACCTCAATCTTGAGCGTTTATCCTTGTAAATTCTCTGTCTTTCTCATGTAAAATGTATGAGCTATGCCACTGATCTTATTTGTCAATGTTCAGACTCTATTGCAGCTAAACCCTTCAGAAAATTATGCTCCTGTTCTTCAGTAAATTTCTGCATACTCCACGTCATGGGAAATTAGGGTTTTCTAGCCTAGTTAGGAAAGGGGGAACTGTTTAACATTGAAAAACACATTTTTTTTTGCTGAAATTTGACATGGGAGTTCCTCATAACCCTAGCTATCAGATCCAATCGCTTTCCCATCTTATTTTTACGCAGATCTTTGAATACATTCGTTTTAGGGCCTAAATCATCATTTTTCTCCACATTTTTGTTTATAAAATGTTGTATAAGGTTGCTGCTGCATATTATATTGAAGGTTAAGTGATTTGACATGTGTTATCAGTCATAGGGCTACATCTCCAACTCTGGAATACCTTAGGGTATTCTCATTGTTGTAGAAATTCTAGTTTGGAACATTACAGTGGTATCAGAGCATCAATCTTGGCTCAGCCTATGCACAAGATTTAATTCTATGAGAAAGAGGATGCACCAAGACTCCTAGAGGGTTTCGAGAAGAAGCAAACTGCAGTAAGATCTGCATGAGGATTCAAGAAGAAGAAGGGAGCCCCAGCACTTCCTATCATCAAATCAGAAGACCGGAGAATACTATATCTCCTCATAGATCCACTATGCCTACTTTCTTTGAAGAAGGTGAGAGGTATAGCAATGAAGAAGAGAGATTCAAAGAAACTCCTAAAGGGTTTCAAGATGAAGAGGAAGAACTATACACTTCCTATCATCACAAAGCAGGGAGAATGGCTGAAGAAGAGATCTCGTGGCTTCTTTTCCAAACATTGAAGGGTATTGAAGAAGATCTCGAAGAGTTTGAGCAGAAGAGGAAAAATATGAGCCACAAAGAGACATCTCCCAAGGAAACTAAGGAGGATGTCAATCTTGCCACTTTGGGCAAGAGATCTCCATTTTCACCACCCGCTACTAAAGTACTTGCATCTAGAGGGGAGGCACTTACATTTTTGCAAGGTAGCCTTGAGCTCTTAACATATGGAGTCCCATGCATGAATCAGGAAATGCATGAGGAAGAGGAAGATACTAGCGTTGGTATACTTGAAGGAAGGAAGCCATCATTCTTGACAGTAGTTGGAGACATCATTGATCTAGGTGGAGGAACTCTTGTGTTCTGTCAAGAGGTTCCCACATATCAGTTGATCCAAGGTATGCATAAAATTTCAGCACATATTGATTCAAGACCAATGCATAGCCAAGGATTAAATCAAACAACTGAATTGAAGTAGAGACATATCACAACACAGAGGACCCTTGATCTAATCAAGGAGGAGACTAGAAACTATCCCTTTGCATCATTGTTAAGCTGCATTCAATCTCTTGAGTTGATATGTAGAGTTTCAAAAAAGGGGATTAGTACTATCCTGTGTTCAATGGATGATTGTGAGATCAGTAATGTAACTTGCTTTGAGATAGTGCATGCATCACCCTGCAGACCTACAATGCTGTCACTTAGCAACTGTGACAAAGAGGCTTCAACTCTCTTGAAGCATTCTAGAGGCAGCTTCAACCTTGAAGTAGTGGAGAAGAAGAAGAGGAAGAGTAGACATCTTGGTATGAGAAGCATTTTCTCCCCTCTAGATGACACTCTCTCAATAAGAATGCTATAGCTCAAAGAGAGACTTCTACCTGTAGTAGATCCAAGACCTCACTGGTCTTGGAAGGTCATGAAGAAAGAAGAGGTCTCTTTAAGAGGTCTAACAAAAGGTGTACTTCAACATCTCATGGAGTACAATACTCTTCATCGGTTTGAAGAAGATGGTGTTATATGTAGTGAGGATGCCATAATTATGCAACACATCTCTCAACTTCCATATTTGAGTGAGTGGATGAGGATGGTGAACAAGAGGTCTCATGATCACTTGAAGACATGTATGGACTAGCAATATTGGTTACGCTGGTTGCCCTTGGGAGACTCCTATCACTCTTCAAAGGCACCTATTTCTCTGATCTATGCCTTAAAGAATAGTTATGAAATGAATAAGGAGGCATGGAAACACTAGTTGCTTTGGGGTAAGCATGATCACTACCGAAAGATTCTCATTTTCTCATCTCATACTTTATGCATCACTAATAGGGTGTATGAAAAGGGGGCATGGTTGATGTGGTTGTTAAAAAGAGAATTTGGACATCACATGTTAAATCTCATGTCCATGTATTCATCCATTTTTGAAGTATGTCTCATATGTCTACCTGTATTTTTGTTTGAGGAATATTTCATGCATGTACTTTGGTTCGGGGGAAGGGATAACTCCCACATGATGTGGTATGAGGGAGCTTGCTTGTACTATGTTGATGAGACATTCCATATTTCCATCATTGTGTTGTTGCTCCATGATCCACATGCTGATAAGGCAAGAAGGCTGCAAAAGTCCTTATTGCTATGGCTGCTCTTGGGTGAGTATGCTTACTACCCAATAGCTCATCATTTTTTGAATCATGCCTTAGACTTAAATGATATGTTGCAGCAAGAGAAGGAATGCACCTTTTTTATCCACTTGAGAATGTATGGCCACCACATGACATTTCGTATGTCTATGTGTTTTGTGTTGTATAAAATTTGGCATAATGATATGATGATGTGCATGGATAATGATACTTTGTATTGGGCTGATATGACATATCATATGTCCATTAGAATGGTTTGTTTTCATGATGCACATGAGGAGGAAAGAAGGCAGCAAGACCTCTTTTTGCTTTGGTTTCTTTTAAATTAGTATGGTGACCACCCCATAGCTTATCATTTTCTGATTCATGCCTTATATATCAACGATAAATTGCAGCAAAGAAAGGTATGTACATCATCTTTTGGGAAGCTTGGCTTGTCCATATGACATGGAGAGGATGGAGGATGGCAGCAAAAGGCCTTGCTCCGGTGGTTATTATTAGGGGAATATGGTTTGACAACTTTGTCCACCCATGTTGCTCCTTCCCTTTATTCCTTTTACATAATGCTGGAATGATGGATTTTCGATCCAACGAGGCTAACAGGGCTAAGAATGAAAGTATAACAATGCTTAATCAAGTTCATAAAACATTGATGGAGGAATGTTTTGCATGATGAAGCTTTTCCTTTATGGAAGGAGCTACTTTATTTTATGTCTCTCATGTGTTTATGATGGTGTTGGACATCATGTAATTGTCATTTTGTACTTCATGAATCCTCCCTCCTTCCTTAAGGGTCCCTTGGAGCAGATTGTGCTACATTAATCCACTATCTAGCATAGGCCAGGCTCTACCTCCAACTGCAATGTAGATCCAGGAAGGATTTGTTTGCTTTTGTAGGCTGCAACAAGTGGAAGTCTAGATCTGTCTAGATCTAGCTTGCTTTGGGAGTCTCTTCTCATAGAGTGTGTCTTTTAACCTCCTGGAAGAGTGCCTCTCCTGTTTGGGCTTCATTTCTCCATCCTACCATCAGGCCAAAGTGTTCTCCATTTCATCTATGCAGTTCCTTGAGGAAAAAGCGTCATTTTTGCAGCCAGTGTTGCAGTGTGGATTTTGCATCAGTTTGGAGGATAGATCTCAGGTGAAATGGATCCTTCGCTTCACTGTGGTGATCCATAGATTGGCCAACCAATCTATGTTCCATTTCAGATCTGATCCACTAGGCATCATATTCTTCAAAAAAATTTGAAGTTTACTCCAGATCTGTGACTTAGATCTTAGATCTACTCACAGCCGCTCATAGTTTGTAGAGAATAAAGAACTCATTTGATATACAAAACTGTAATAGATCTATACTTTTTTACTCATATCTATTCTAGATCTAAAAATTAATGAAACACTGCTTCAACCATTAAATATTACATTGTCTATTTCATTCTGTACTTTCTTGTGTTGTAACCACCTCAATCTTGAGGGTTTATCCTTGTAAATTCTTTGTCTTTCTCATGTAAAATGTATGAGCTATGCCACTGATCTGATTTGTCAATGTTCAGACCCTATTGTAGCTAAACACTTCAGAAAATTACGCTCATGTGCTTCAGTAAATTTCTGCATACTCCAGGTCATGGGAAATTAGGGTTTTCTAGCCTAGTTAGGAAAGGAAGAACTATTTAACATAGAAAAACGCATTTATTTTTGCTGAAATTTGACATGGGAGTTCCTCATAACCCTAGCTATCAGACACAATCACTTTCCCATCTTATTTTTATGTAGATCTCTGAATACATTCATTTTAGGGCCTAAATCATCACTTTTCCCCACCTTTTGGTTTGTAAAACGCTGTATAAGGTTGCTGCTGCATATTATATTGAAGATTAAGTGATTTTAAATTTGTTATCAGTCATAGGGCTGCATCTCCAACTCTGGAATACCTTAGGGTATTCTCATTGTTGTAGAAATTCTAGTTTGGAACATTACAAAGAATTATGTATCCTCTCTCTATATGGTTACTACCCAATAGCTCATCATTTTCTGAATCATGCCTTGGATTTAAATTATATGTTGCAGCAAGAGAAGGCATGCACCATTTTTATCCACTTGAGAAAGTATGGCCACCACATAACATCTCCTATGTCTATGTGTTTTGCGTTGTATAAAATTTGGCATAATGATATCATGATGTGCATGGATAATGATACTTTGTATTGGGCTGATATGACATATCATATGTCCATTAGAATGGTTTGTTTTGATGATGCACATGAGGAGGAAAGAAGGCAGCGAGACCTCTTGTTGCTTTGGTTGCTTTTAAATTAGTATGGTGACCACCCCATAGCTCATCATTTTCTAATTCATGCCTTATATATCAAAGATAAATTGCAGCAAATAAAGGTATGTACATCATCTTTTGGGAAGCTTGGCTTGTCTATCTTACATGGAGAAGATGGAGGATGGCAGCAAAGGGCCTTGCTCCTGTGGTTATTATTAGGGGAATATGGTTTGACAACATTGTCCACCCATGTTGCTCCTTCCATTTCTTCCTTTTGCATAACACTGTAATGATGGAGTTTGGATCCAACAAGGCTAATAGGGCTAAGAATGAAAGCATAACAATGCTTAATCAAGTTCATAAAACATGGATGGAGGAATGTTTTGCATAATGAAGCTTTTCCTTTATGGAAGGAGCTACTTTATTTTATGTCTCTCATGTGTTTATGATGGTGTTGGACATCATGTAATTGTCATTTTGTACTTCATGATAGGAAGAGGACATCTAACCTTACAGTTGGAAGTCATCTCATGCATTTGTGGAAGACAATTATGGTACCAAACATACATAACCTATGGCAGCAAATGGAGGAAGCCTTCCTTATGTGGATGCCATTTGGAGGGGAATAGATGGTTTGCATCTAAAATAAGAGTTGCTTGAGGGCAAGAAACATTTTGCCGGGGGAGACTGTAATATTGCCAAATTTTGCAGCTAATGGGAATCTATCATTTTATTTTCAGTCTGCCTAACTCATGAATAAAGGTGTGAAGGAGGGACTCTAAAACTCCTATACAGCAAAATAAATCGATGCCCAATGTGAACAGATTCAAATTAGGGCTTACTTAACAAAATCCACTTGTATGTGAAACAGGTTCAAGCTATTTGACTGGGTCATAGGACCAAATCATAACGCATTCCAGATACAATGAACCTCCTAGATGATCAACGCAGTCCTATGAGGAGGTCCTCCATGTGAAAGGGGACAAATGAATGAAGATGGTTTAGGGTTTTGCAAACCCTAATCTTATATAAGGATGGGAAAGACTTAAGGAAAAAGTTGTTGAGGATATCATTATTCTTGAGAATCATTCTCTAGGCTATTTAGCAAGAGAATAGAGAGGATTTCCTATTTAGGAATCTTCCCTCCTTCCTTGAGGGTCTCTTGGAGGAGATTGTGCTGCATTGATCCACTATCTAGCATAGGCCAAGCTCTACCTCCAACTGCAACGCAGATCCAACAAGGATTTGTTTGCTTTTGTATGCTGCAGCAAATGGAATTCTAGATTTGTCTAGATCTAGCTTGTTTTGGGAGTCTCTTCTCATGGAGTGTGTCTTTTAACCTCCTGGAAGAGTGCCTCTCCTGTCTGGGCTTCATTTCTCCATCCTGGCATCATGACAAAGTGTTCTCCAGTTCATCTGCACAGTTCCTTGAGGAAACAACATCCTTTTTGCAGTCAGTGTTGCAATGTGGATTTTACATCAATTTAGAGGATAAATCTCTCGTGAAAGGGATTCTTCCCTTCACTGTGGTGATCCATAGATTGGCCAACCAATCTATGTTCCATTTTAGATCTGATCTGCTGGGCATCATATTCTTCAAAAAATTTTGAATTTTACTCCAGATCTGTGACTTGGACTCAGATCTACTCACAGTTGCTCATATTTTGCAGAGATCCCCAAGGGGAATGTAATAAAGAACTCATTTGATATACAAATCTATAATAGATCTGTAATTTGGTACTCATATTTGTTCTAGATCTAAAAATTAATGAAACAATGATTCAGCCATTAAATATTACGCTGTCCATTTCATCCTCTACTTTCTTGTGTTGTAACCACCTCAATCCTGAGGGTTTATCCTTGTAAATTCTCTGTCTTTCTCATGTAAAATGTATGAGCTATGCCACTGATCTAATTTGTCAATGTTCAGACCCTATTGCAGCTAAACCCTTTAGAAAAGTATGCTCCTGTGCTTCAATAAATTTCTGCAGACTCCACGTCATGGGAAATTAGGGTTCTCTAACCTAGTTAGGAAAGGAGGAACTATTTAACATAGGAAAATGCATGTGTTTTTGCTGAAATTTTACATGGGAGTTCCTCATAACCCTAGATATCAGATCCAACTGCTTTCCCATATTATTTTTATGCAGATCTCTGAATACATTCATTTTAGTGCCTAAATCATTACTTTTCCCCATCTTTTGGTTTATAAAACGTTGTATAAGGTTGCTGCTGCATATTATATTGAAGGTTAAGTGATTTGACATCTATTATTAGTCATAGGGCTGCATCTCCAACTTTGGAATACCTTAGGGTATTCTCGTTGTTGTAGAAATTCCAGTTTGGAACATTACAGTGGTATCGGAGCATCAATATTGGCTCAGCCTATGCACAAGATTTAATGCTATGAGAAAGAGGATGAATCGAAACTCCTAGAGGGTTTCGAGAAGAAGCAAGTTGCAGTAAAATCTGCATGAGGATTCAAGAAGAAGAAGGGAGCCCCAACACTTCCTATCAACAAAGCAGAAGACCGGAGAATCCTAGATCTCCTCATAGATCCACTCTGCCTACTTTCTTTGAAGAAGGTGAGATGTATAGCAATGAAGAAAAGAGATGAAAAGAAACTCCTAAAGTGTTTCAAGATGAAGAGGAAGAACTATACACTTCCTATCATCACAAAGCAGGGAGAATGACTGAAGAAGAGATCTCATGGCTTCTTTTCCAAACATTGAAGGGTATTGAAGAAGATCTCAAAGAGTTTGAGGAGAAGAGGAAAAAGATGAGCCACAAAGAGACATCTCCCAAGGAAACCAAGGAGGATTTCAATCTTGTCACTTTAGGCAAGAGATCTCCATTTTCACCACCTGTTGCTAAAGTACTTGCATCTAGAGGGGAGGCACTTGCATTTTTGCAAGGTAGCCTTGAGCTCTTAACATATGGAGTCCCATGCATGAATCAGGAAATGCATGAGGAAGAGGAAGATACCATAGCTGGTATACTTGAAGGAAGGAAGCCATCATTCTTGCCAGCAGTTGGAGACATCTCATATCTGGGTGGAGGAACTCTTGTGTTCTGTCAAGAGGTTCCCACATATCAGTTGATCCAAGGTATGCATAAAATTTCAGCACATATTGATTCAATACTAATGCATAGCCAAGGATTAGATCAAACATCTGATTTGAAGCAAAGACATATCACAACGTAGAGGACCCTTGATCTAATCAAGGAGGAGACTGGAAACTATCCCTGTGCATCATTGTTAAGCTACATTCAATCTCTTGAGTTGATATCTAGAGTTTCAAAAAAGAGGATTAGTATTATCCTGTGTTCAATGGTTGGTTGTGAGATCAGTAATGTATCTTCTTTGAGATAGTGCATGCATCACCTTGCAGAGCTACAGCGCTGTCACTTAATAACTGTGACAAAGAGGCTTAAGCTCTCTTGAAGCATTCTAGAGGCAGCTTCAACCTTGAAGCAGTGGAGAAGAAGAAGAGGAAGAGTAGACATCTTGAGATGAGAAGCATTTTCTCCCCTCTAGATGCCACTCTCTCAATGAGCATGCTACAGCTCAAAGAGAGACTTCTACCTACAGCAGATGCAAGACCTCACTGGTCTTGGAAGGTCATGAAGAAAGAAGAGGTCTCATAAAAGGTGTACTTCAACATCTCATGGAGTACAATACTCTTCATTGGTTTGAAGAAGATGGTGTTCTACGAAGTGAGGATGCCAGGATTACGCAGCACATCACTCAACTTCCATATTTGAGTGAGTGGATGAGGATGGTGAGAAAGAGGTCACATGATCACTTGCAGACATATATGGACCAGTAAGATTGGTTACGTTGGTTTCCCTTGAGAGACTCCTATCACTCTCCAAAGGCACCTATTTCTCTAATCTATGCCTTAAAGAATAGTTATGAAATGAATAAGGAGGCATGGCAATGCCGGTTGCTTTAGGGTAAGCATGATCACTACCCAAAGATTATCATTTTCTCATCTCATATTTTATGCATCACTAATAGGGTGTATGAAAAGGGGGCATGGTTGATGTGGTTGTTAAAAAGAGAATTTGGACATCACATGTTAAATCTCATGTCCATGTATTCATCCATGTTTGAAGTATGTCTCATATGTCTACCTATATTTCTGTTTGAGGAATATTTCATGCATGTACTTTAGTTCGGGAGAAGGGATAACTCCCACATGATGTGGTATGAGGGAGCTTGCTTGTACTATGTTGATGAGACATTTCACATGTCCATAATTGTGTTGTTGCTCCATGATCCACATGTTGATAAGGCAAGAAGTCTGTAAAAGTCCTTATTGCTATGGCTGCTCTTGGGTGAGTATGGTTACTACCTAATAGCTCTTCATTTTCTGAATCATGCCTTGGATTTCAATGATATGTTGCAGCAAGAGAAGGCATCCACCATTTTGATCCACTTGAGGAAGTATGGCCACCACATGACATCTCCTATGTCTATGTGTTTTGCGTTGTATAAAATTTGGCATAATGATATCATGATGTGCATGGATAATGATACTTTGTATTGGGATCACATGACATATCATATCTCCATTAGAATGGTTTGCTTTCATGATGCACATGAGGAGGAAAGAAGGCAACAAGACCTATTGTTGCTTTGGTTTCTTTTAAATGAGTATGGTGACCACCCCATAGCTCATCATTTTCTGATTCATGCCCTATATATCAAAAATAAATTGCAGCAAAGAAAGGTATGTGCATCATCTTTTGGGAAGCTTGGCTTTTCCATCTTACATGGAGAAGATGGAGGATGGCAACAAAGGGCCTTGCTCTGGTGGTTATTATTAGGGGAATATGGTTTGACAACTTTGTCCACCCATGTTGCTCCTTCCCTTTCTTCTTTTTGCATAACGCTGGAATGATGGAGTTTGGATCCAACAAGGCCAACAGGGATAAGA
Organism: Pinus albicaulis; assembly: GCA_034641835.2. Lineage (NCBI taxonomy): Eukaryota > Viridiplantae > Streptophyta > Pinopsida > Pinales > Pinaceae > Pinus > Pinus albicaulis. Next base: position 1,460,709,770 of record CM076570.1, read on the forward strand.
ATGAAAGCGTAACAATGCTTAATCAAGTTCATAAAACATGGATGGAGGAATGTTTTGCATGATGAATCTTTTCCTTTATGGAAGGAGCTACTTTATTTTATGTCTCTCATGTGTTTATGATGGTGTTAGACATCATGTAATTGTCGTTTTGTACTTCATGATAGGAAGAGGACATCTAACCTTACAGTTGGAAGTCATCTCATGCATTTATGGAAGACAACTATGGAACCAAACATACATAACCTATGGCAGCGAATGGAGGAAGCCTTCCTTATGTGGATGCCATTTGGAGGGGAATAGATGGTTTGCATCTACAATACGAGTTGCTTGAGGGAAAGCAAAATTTTGCTGGGGGAGACTGTAATATTCCCAAATTTTGCAGCTAATGGGATTCTAACATTTTATTTTTAGTTTGCCTAACTCATGAATAAAAGTGTGAAGGAGGATCTCTAAAACTCCTAAGCAGCAAAATAAATCAATGCCCAATGTGAACAGAGTTAAATCAGGGCTTACTTAATAAACTACACTTGTATGTGAAACAGGTTCAGGCTATTTGACTGAGTCAACATGACCAAATCATAACGCAGTCCAGATACAATAAACCTCCTAGATGATCAGCGCAGTCCTATGAGGAGGTCCTCCATGTGAAAGGAGAGAGATGAATGAAGATGGTTTAGGGTTTTGAAAACCCTAATATTATATAAGAAAGGGAAAGACTCAAGGAAAAGGTTGTTGAAGATATCATTATTCTTAAGAATCACTCTGTGGGTTATTTAGCAAGAGAATAAAAAGGATTTCCTATTTAAGAATCCTCCCTCCTTCCTTGAGGGTCTCTTGGAGGATATTGTGCTGCATTGATCCACTATCTGGCATAGGCCAAGCTCTACCTCCAACTGCAACGCAGATCTAGCAAGGATTTGTTTGCTTTTGTAGGCCTGTAGCAAGTCGAAGTCTAGATCTGTCTAGATCTAGCTTGTTTTGGGAGTCTCTTCCCATGGAGTGTGTCTTTTAACCTCTTGGAAGAGTGCCTCTCCTGTTTGGGGCTCATTTATCCATCCTGGCATCAGGCCAAAGTGTTCTCCAGTTCATCTACGCAGTTCCTTGAGGAAACAATGTCCTTTTTGCAGTGAGTGTCGCAGTGTGGATTTTGCATCAGTTTGGAGGATAGATGTCTGGTGAAAGAGATCCTTCCCTTCACTGTGGTGATCCATATATTGGCCAACCAATCTATGTTCCATTTTAGATCTGATCCACTGGGCATCATATTCTTCAGAAATTTTTGAAGTTTAGTCCTGATCTGTGACTTAGATCTCAGATCTACTCACAGCGACTCATATTTTGCAGAGATACCCAAGGGGAATGTAATAAAGAACTCATTTGATATACAGATCTGTAATAGATCTATACTTTTGTACTCAGATATGTTCTAGATCTAAAAATTAATGAAACACTGCTTCAGCCATTAAATATTACGCTTTCCATTTCATCCTGTACTTTCTTGTGTTGTAACCACCTCAATCTTGAGGGTTTATCCTTGTAAATTCTTTCTCTTTCTCATGTAAAATGTATGAGCTATGCCACTGATCTGATTTTTCAATGCTCAGACCCTATTACAGCTAAACCCTTTAGAAAATTATGCTCCTGTGCTTTAGTAAATTTCTGCATACTCCAGGTCATGGGAAATTAGGGTTTTCTAGCCTAGTTAGGAAAGGAAGAACTATTTAACATATAAAAATGAATTTCTTTTTGCTGAAATTTGACATGGGAGTCCCTCATAACCCTAGCTATCAGACACAACCATTTTCCCATCTTATTTGTACGCAGATCTATGAATACATTCGTTTTAGGAACTAAATCATGACTTTTCCCCACATTTTGGTTTATAAAACGTTGTATAAGGTTGCTGCTGCATATTATATTGAAGGTTCAGTGATTTGACATATGTTATCAGTCATAGGGTTGCATCTCCAACTCTGGAATACCTTAGGGTATTCTCATTGTTGTAGAAATTCTAGCTTGGAACATTACAAAGAGTTATGTATCCTCTCTCTATATTAGGGATACAAATAAAAGGTAGTATTAAAAATGGCATGAGAAAATGGATATATAAGATATCTCGTAAAAATAAGAGGCTTTTAAATTAAAAATATATATGGGAAAGAGTATTAACAAAAATACATTTTTAAGGTACTTTTCAATATTTTGTGAAATTAAAGATATTCCTTAATATTTTATGAATGAATATGTTATTTCATAACTTCACTAAGTGAAATTTTTGTATTAAATATTTAGATTAAAGTAATGATTTTAAATGAGCGTTATAATTAGGCCTTTCTTTTGAATCAATGCACCTTATTTTTTTATCTACCATTTTCATATGAACTTGACATCTGTCCAACTACAATTATGCAAATATTTCATGTAACCATGACATCTGTCCAACTACACTTCCCCAAAAAGTTGTACTAAACTAGTCTTTAGTTGATGAGTAACTTGCACAATCGAAGTGCCCTAGGGGGTTTTTAGGGTACTAAATCCATATATACAGGCAAAAAAACTAATTTAAATAGCAGAAATGAAGATTTTACCTCAAATTTTTTCACGTGATTCTGGCACTAAAAACTCCAAAAAATAGCACTAAAGACAACTCCATTATAAATGTAACTAAATTTTTGAGTTTTTTCTTTTTATTACTATAATGCACCTAATGACTTAATTCAAAATTTTTGCTGTGATACAATACTTAGAGATACAAGTCTATGTGAAGCTTCTCTAAATCAATATTACAAACCATCCAAGAAAAATACAAATGCATAGCTGCACAAAGATAGTTACCGAAAGATTGTTGTAGCTGAGATCCAGTTCACTCAACACCGAAGAATCTTCCGTAAAAAGCGCATTCGGAAAATCCAAAAGCATAACTGCACAAATATAGTTACCCAAATATTGTCGTGGCTGAGATCCAATTCACTCAACACCGAAGAATCTTCCATAAAAAGCCCATCTGGTAAAGGTCTAGAAAGCTTGTTATTGCTAAGGCGCAAGATCTCAAGGCCGTAAATAATGTTGAAAGACGAAAGTTGTTTCGAAAGCCGGTTGTCGCTGATATCCAGAACCTTCAAAATTTCAAAAGGAATTGCGCCGTTCTAAGCCAAGATTTCGTTGAGCTGATTGCTACTGACATTGAGATACGGAAGAGAGTATATTAGGCTTGACACAATTGGCCACATAGAAGGCAAGGGTCCAGAGATCTCGTTGCTGCTAAAATCAATGTATTCCACAGATTGCAACAGTATGAGGCCACTCTCAATGGGACCACTAAGCTTATTCGAATGCAAATCTAGATGGCGCAACTCTCTCAGCTTTTGGAAACACTTGGGAATATGTTGGTCAGATTGTTTGATAACAGGTTTAGGTAAATTATTGGAAATAGGAGTTGTTTTTAGTGTGATTTTTTGGAGTTTCTGTGCCGGAATCTGGTGAAAAAATTTGAGGGAAAATTTTGATTTCTGTTATTTAAATTAGTTTTTTTTAATTGTATATATGGATCAGTACCCTGAAAAATGTGCAGGTTACTCATCAAACTTATGTTTTCAATGAGTTTCGGTTGGATTTTAGAGAAATTAGATCTGAAAAATTCACTGAAAAAACCTTCAAAAAGTGGCACTAAAGACTACTCAATTTATAATTACTGAGCATAATTTTTGACTTAAATCATTGAATACATTACAGTCATAAAAAAACAACCCGAAAATTTAGTCAAATTTATAATTGCTTAGCTTAACAAATTACTTGAAATTCCAATGTAATTTGATTTTTGAAATGGTAGATTGAAGGTGAACATTTAATTTTAATTTCAAAATCCACTTGTTGCCACAAATTTCGAACAACATTATAAAAACTGCAAAGTTAAAAAAGCATTGAGAAGCTCAATAAAAGGTTAAAAGAGTCTGTAATTAAATAATGGTAGTGAGAATGATAAATTAAATAAAACAGTACCATGGAGTGCTGAAAAAGAGATCATCAAACCCTAGAGAGGCCAATGGACAAAAAGAACAAGGGTTTGCTATCAACTGTTAGTTATTCTAACATCAAGGTAAAAAAGAATTTTGTAATGCAATTTTTCCCATCCGTTGGTTTTATGAATTAAGTCTACGCAGGTAGGTAAAAAAGAACTGTGTAATGCAATTTTTCCTATCCGTTGGTTTTATGTATAAAGTCTACGCAGGTAGCTGCCCTAATACTGGAGTTTTGTTTTTTTATGTATTAAGTCTACGCGGGTGGCTGACCTGATAGTGGAGTTTTGTTCTTGATGCCTCTTGTGATTGGAATCATCAAGATGTTGCAAGTAAGTGAAGAGTCTGGAATTACAGACGTGGTTAGATATACCTCAGAGATGCCTCTGGTTGGATATTTAAAGAACTTTCAATGCAAGTCCATAGTTATTGAATGTCTTGGGCGTTTGTTGCTTTGTCTTTGGTGCATGAATCTTACATCTTACATGATCCTGTTGAGACGTGACATGTTCCAAGTTATCCTTCTCTAAAATTAGATCTATTCTTTCAAGGGAGATGGTCAAATTAAATTAAAAAAAACCTATTAGTATATTGTTTCATTATTTTTATTATAAATTTTCACCCCAAAGCATTAGGGAAGGGAATCCTCTTGTTACAATTTATCTTGATTCTCTTTTAATGTGAATTAATTAAGCTTTATTTTATTTTAATGTGAATTAATTAAGCTTTATTTTAATTTAAACAACATTACAGGTTAATTTGGTCATATTGTTATGCAAATATTGCCCCCTCAATTTGCAATATGCAATAGTGTTAGGATTACTATTATTGGTCTTTTTTGAAATTTATTATGGCTAGGTAAGTATTTAGTAAATTACTCTATTTTTTTAACAATATAGGTTTTCCCATGGTAATTTCATTTTGGTATTTACCCATTCATTATTTCAATTTTCAAATTTACACATGATCAAAATACACTTACAATACACATTTTATTGTGATGGACTTGTTTTTGTTTGATTTCCAAGTATGCAACTAGGGAATTAGAAATGATATGGTTCATAACATTATTTGTTCTTTCTATATTCGTTATAAATATAGTGACGAAGAAGTTATTGTAAAATTTTGATAATATTTTTATTCCATATTTGGTTTAACATGACTTGTCATCTTGAATAGGTTTGAAAGAGCATGCTAAAGAAGTTTGGGTAAAAGTTCGGTTAAATTTTTTAGAAGAATAATATTTAAATTATTATTTTTTAAATATATTTTATATTGATTATAGTATAAAAATTAAATTCTATTTTCTTTTAAATAAAAAGAGAATGAATATGGTATATTATTTTATTTAAAAGAAAATAATTTATAACACCACTAAACAATAACTTTATTGAGTAGAGAGGCTCATTCGCTCATTCTACAACCTAATATGAGGGGATATGTAACTTTGTCGGTTTGTGCAAGTTGACACATGCCCCTTTAAAATAAAAATAAATTATTCTCTAAATAATGTCGCCTATAAAAAAATGAATATAGTACAAAGTAATTAGAAGTAACAAAAATGTGTAAAATATTCATGTATATATCAAGAAAAAGATTTTATGGTTAAAATGCTTATTTAGTTAAATTACACATTTTATTTTGCACTCTAAAAACATTTAAATGTGAATAAATTTGATCCTTCTGGGCTCATGTTAGATATGTTAGATCCCTACTTAAGATGAATCTATGTTGGCTTTAAATTAAAATGTATAAGCATTAAAACAAACATAAACATATATTTTTATAGTTTTGTTAATAAATATACATTTTTATAGTTTTCAATTGAGGTGAGTAAATGGTTAGTTTTATTTAAAGTTGTGAAACAAAACAAATATGGAATATGATGCATCATTTTTTATTTTTAAATGTTGACCTTGTTGACCTTCGAAAATACAAAATATATGACATACATGTTTACAAATGCATTTCTCATACCAAAATTTCCAAATTAACAAACATATCGGCTTTTCTTTACACCTTTTGATGCAATTACTAATTTTATACATTTTATAGGGTCTAATTAATATAAAAACATCATACTATTTTATTTTCTATATTATGTAAAATGTGATTTTATAATATATTATTTTTATTCTATTTTATTTTTAAATAAGATATTTAGTTTATTGTAATAAGATTAGAAGAATATTACCTATCTAAATATACTTTTAAATTATAATAACATCAAAAACATAAATTACTTTTATTTATAAGTGCTCATAATTAAAAAATAATAATAATAATTAAAAAATAATAAATAATAAACCGAATGGAGATTCGAGAACGACTTATATCATAGACATTTTAGAACCAATAATATTTATACACTTGCAACGCTAGGGGAGTGCTTAGCATTTCTGTAAAGTAAATCCTTATGAATGATTAAAATAATATTTTGGAGGTTGTGACACAAGGTATGGAATACATAGTGACAACGTTTATGATGAGTTTGATATATACCTTGAAAAAAAAAGCTATTATATAATAGTCTTAATATTTATCTTTGGTTAGTGACATCAATCGCTAGTCCAGTGTTTAACATTTACCTAAAATGTTAAATATTTATGAATTATTAAATTAATATTTTGGAGACTGTCTTGTCATTGTGTGGGATATATAGTGACAAAGTGTATTATTAATTTGATATATAACTTTCATAAAGAAAATTATATAGTAGTTGCATCATTTGCCATTTCTTAGTAATGTATACCATTTGTTTGGAATCCTCGCTTTTGCTTAAATTAATTTTACTTTGTATAACAATGTATTTTCAAAGTATTTTCATTTTATAATTTCTTTTTATTATTAAAATTATTTACTATATATATAAATAGTGAGTTATATTTTTTTGAGGTGATACTTTGTTTATTTATTTATTCTTTTGTTTATCGGTCATGTATATATTGTTAGATTTAAATTATTTCAAATTTAAACTTATGGATTATGTATGTATCATCTCATTTCATAGTTAATGTTTTATTAGTTGGTTTTTTTAGTGGTTACATGAATGGATAATCTATGCAATAATCTATATTATTGTTATGTATGTGGGATATTACGATAATGTGATTTTTCAAATTTTATTTATTGATTGATAAATTCATTTTCTTGAAATATGAGGTCTAAGTATCTAATATGTTAGTATAGATATTTGATTTAGAAGTTTTTTTTTTTTTTTTTTCTAAATAAGACTAATTCTATTAAGAAAAAAACATATAGTACAATCTGAGCTTGCAAGCAAGTGGAGCTGAAAAGCAGGGGAGCTGTAAATAATAGACTATCAACTTTGGTCCCAAATAGCATCCATGGAATGAGCAAAAGATAACAAGGATAACAGAAATTAGAGAGCTAGACAAAGGTATCTACCCAGAATGGGTAGAAACTTCCAAGCGACATATTTTCCCTTTCTTCTTACTAACTTTGACCCAACCATTGTGACTTGGCTGGGCAGGAACCAATTGTAGATTGTTCTACGCTAAAGGAGGAGTCCCCTTATCTGAATCGGAGGAGGATGACTCATGAGTGCATTTCTGCGAGATCGAAGGTGCAGAGGGATCCTCAGGGTTGGCTGAGAGTGTGTCCTTCGGATTCTCAACATTCTCCCCTTTTGCTTCAATTTCCTCCTCATCCGAGCTGAAGGAATCTATGTCATCCATGGGGGGTGGATCACATGGTTTCCAGCTCTTGGATTTGGATTTGCGATTGATATTCTTCTTTTTGTCAAGGAACGTTGCACATGTGTTCTAGAGATGCCCCGTCTGATGACAATGGCGACACCAGAAGGCATTTTTCTCATAGTCCAAGGTTTGTTTCCAATGGAAGTCCCCAATTTTGAGGTTGATATGATCAGGCAACCCTTTGCTAATGTCTATTTCCACACATAATCTTCCGAAGGTGTATATTCCTTTCTCCCCTCTTGAGGTATCTGTAGCCAGAAAGTGGCCTAAGGTATCCCTAATACCTTGGAAGAAAAAGAAGTGCCATAAATGCACCGAGAGGTTCGAAAGCCTGACCCAAATGGGAAGCTTGGTGATGACAACTGTAGTGGGGTCGAAATCTGGGAATCAGGGGGTGAGGAATAGCCCTGCCGAACCCCAGAACCAAGGGTCTCACGTTAAGGCTTTCTGATAATCTTCATTGAAAGTGAAAGCGACAATGAAGAATCCTTTCGAGCATAAGAATACCGTGCTATTATTGGTCCAGTTGGAGTGGATCCACTGGTATAGACCTTTGGTTCGAGGCCATAGTCCATTAAATCTGCAAATGATGGCATTTTCTGCAAACATCTGGTATTGATCATCCAACGGTGGATGAGAGATTTCGATAGAGGGATTTTCCTCCATTTTTTCCACCAAAAAAGGCTTGGGAGCCTTAGTTGGTTGAGCAGATTTCTTGGAATTCTATGCATGGACTGCATCTTTATAGGTGAAAGCAGGGGCAGAGGAGGTCTGCCCAGATGCCCCTCCTTTGAGATGTAGGGTAAGCACAACAAAAGCATCTCTTTCAATGCAGTAAAAGGAGAGGGGAAGAGGGTCCTCTAGTTATTTACCTTTATACAGCAGTCTCTGGAGAGAGGAGGGAATCCCCAGCCGGAGTTCAAGGTCACATGAGAGATCCTACACTAGATTCGTAGCACGCACCCATTGCAGCATCGTTCTGCCTGAGAGGAGTAAGATTTGGATTTGGTATGAGGAGGGAGAATGATCTGGAGAGCGATCTGGAAGCCCCTACCCACCAATTCGATTTTGTGTCTGAACTGTGCATGATCTTTGTGTACCTAGATCCGTCAGGCTTTTGGCTCTGACTGGAGCTAGATGATGAGCACAGTCGTCGGCGAAGTATTTTGCTGTCAGCGGCACCTCTACCGACCGATCTTGCATATTCGAGACGCTGATCAACTTCATACTCGCGTCTGAAGTAAAGTTTGTTGGATAGCTTGAGTGGGCTTCATCTACCTTATGGGCTCGTTTATCTGATGGGAGAGAAGCACCTCTTATCTGGATCCCGGTCACCTCTTTGAAGCAGAGGGGGGCAGTATCTTGAGCGATCTTTGTCACGGCTAATGCACCAGTGGCTTTAACAGTAGTTTCCAATGTTCCTATGCCCTTATCTATGTCGGCGGCTACTGGGAGGAGAGGAGCGCGACACCAGATCTGGTTCGCGTCTGAGATTCCAAGAGGAGCTAGAGTAGCAGCAAACCTTGAAACATTTTGAGTGACTTTGATGGTGGCAACAGAGTTGAGTGAGGCCGTCACTGGAGCTTTAGCCGCAAAGTCGGCATCATCAATCTTACAAAGGAAAACCCTAGTAGAGGCCATTTCACTCCTTTCCATTGTCAACCTTGATCCAGAAGTTATTAATAGACTTATTGTTGATATTTTTTGGAAAGGTTAAATATTTATATGCTATTTTTGACATCGTTGTTTTTATCATTTCAAATCATTGTAGATACATGCACCAAATGTGGACATAGTTTCAAGTAGATTTTATCTCACAATTCCATTCAAAGCTACTTCCTCTTGATTGTATCCCATGCACTTCCTAAATTGGTATTTTAGAAGAAGAAGAAGAGGTGGATTTTCTTAAGGAAATAGATGTTTGTGAAAGTAATAAGGATATTGATAAGGACAATTAATAAATTTCCTATGTACAAATACTCAATATTATTTCTCTTCAATTTTTTCTTATGTTTTTATCAATGAATTTTGTAAATTGTTTCATTTTTTATTATGTAGTTTATACATTATCACATGCTTTTTTTGGTCCCCCGATCAGGGTGTGATATATTTGAACATCCCCAAGATGATCATAATGACATCAATTAAAGGAGGACATGTTGGCCTGCAGGTTGGTCCGGATAGTGACAAGTGGTTGGAGAAAGGTGGCGGCATTGGTCGCATGCGGGCTTGGGTATTAAGTTTATGAATGTGTCATCATTATGTGAGTTGGTATGTGGAGCAGAGTAAGAACTACACTGAGTTAATAAACTGGCTTTGTTTTAATCAAACCATTATTTTGTAGGTGGAGAATCAGTGGCTAGGTGCAGACAGAAGCGCAGGGCAGCAGCATTATAGTAGTTGAATTTCAACAATCCATGGGTATGTGGTACTTTCCCTCTCCCTTCTCTATCACAAGATCGTGGAGAATGTTGGAAATTTCATTTTTTCGGCCTTTAAATGGAACAGTCCATCGATAATCCTGGCTACTCTATTTGCATGGTGTCCTGGGAGGTTTCTCTTGATTTTATTTGGGTTGATAGTGTCAATTTCTATTATTTATTGCATAATGCTTCAGAAAATGGGGGATATAGGTCTAAGTTGGGGAGGTTATGTTTGCAGATACCCTGATTCTGCAGGTTTTTCCACCCATATCATGGGCTGGTGGAAAAACCATGACTTGCATGTTAAATCGGAGGATAGTATTATGTTTAAGACTTGTTGTTTCTAGCCCTCTGTGTTGCGCAATGTAGTTTGGGATCAGTCACTTGCAATTAAGTCTGGGGTGCTTGGAAAAACCCGACGTTGAACCTCCCCTAGTGATATGGTTCACAATCACAATCGTGATATGTAAAGGATGTCCATATCTTATATGTTGTGGCTCATTGAAATCACATGTCGTTTTTTTATGGTATTGATTCTTGTCACAAAGACAGGTCTCAGGCGAGGAGTCTGGACCACAATCAGGAGAAAGATGGTATATTGTTTCTCTGCCCATGAGACCTCCATAGTTCATCGGGCTCCAATGGAGCAGGAAAAGGTTATTAAAGAGGAAGCAGGGGTGGACTGTCAGAGGTAGACTTGGAAGAGAGGCCCTTAAAAGGCGAAATATGAGCCCTCCTCCCAGGTGCCGAGAAGGTCTAGCCACAAAACACAAGCTAAGCATATCAGGGATGTCACTTAGGCATACGTGTAGGAGATTCTGAGTCAAGTCAGAAAGTTAATCATGAAATGGAAAGAGGCTCTCACTCGCCAAGCGGAAGAGAAAGAAGTGGATTTGGACAGTGAACTCCTAGTTCCTAATCCGAGAAATACCAGAGGTAGAGTATCTCAGTATAAGAAAACCATCCATATTTATTTGAGGATGGAACATCTGGAGGAAAAATCCATCATGCATACTTCATATTTTATGGAGATTGACCCTTCTCTTCAGGAAATACAAGAAGACTTCCAACTCTTGCAGTTCTAGGTACAACAACATAATGCATGTTTGGGTAGAATTAAACAACTTCTCTGGAGTCCGCAGTAGTTTGAAATTCCTGGGTCTAGTGCCAAAGACTAGATGCCTATTGAGTCCTCTTAGGACTAGTTATTTTCTTGTCTTTTCTGTTAACTCTTCAGCTTTTGTTTATTTTGATGAAGACCATAGTAATAGAAAGATTTAGAATTAGAAGGTCAAACTTTTTATAGGATTTAGACAGTACGAATTATATAGCTACATTTGATAGACTCAAGAAGTTTCGGTTCTAGTTGGCTTATAATGCCTTCCAATGGCCAACATGCTTGGTTTCCCATAGGGCATGTTGAGGCCTTAGAAGCTCTTTTCTATTGTAACCTGCTCTTTTGATGAATGAATGAAAGGTATTATTCAACTTACAAAAAACAACATGCTTCTTTTTGTGCCTATGATTTGAAGCTTTCCTCTATAACCATATCTCATGCTTTTTTTTTTCTTTAGGTATTGAAAGGTTTCCTCTCATTTGTAACTATTGAGGTTAATTGTAAAGCTAAATAATTAGTTTATTATTTTCGAATGCACTATGTTAATTTCTAATGTAAATTTATTACATTGTAAGGTGTTTCCCTAGTTCATTTTCTATTTTGATGTGACTCTTGACCCTTTTTTTATGTTGATTTTGTTGAGTAAAACTAGAACCATCATCCAACATTCATCCCTTGATCATTTCCCTCATATCATAGCTATGTGTTTCACATAGGATTTCACCTACATTAGGCATCAGTTATCCTATGGTACATTTTCCATTTGATAGAAGATTTAGATTATTTTGAAGCTACGATTAGTGCAATGATTCTCTGATGCCAATAAGGGATCCATTGCTTCCTACAATAATGAAGGAACCCAATAGCACCTTTGTTTCCTTCAATGCTCAGTGGAAGTGTTGATAGTTTACTTCATCCTTTTTTTCATCACAATTATTCTTTGGTCCCAATGTTATTATCCATCTCAACCAACATCTACTTCAAAAGGCCAAAATATAGACTATTAAGTACATTGTTGACGCATCATATCCTACAATTAATTTATTTGAAAAATCCTTCTAAGTGCCAGAAGATGAACATAGATGGACAATTACAATGGGACATTTCTCCAAATAGAAAAAACATCTGATGAATTTTTTCTCACTTTTGAATAAATATCTATGCTCTTTACATATTGCAAGGATTGGGGTGTTATGTTCTAGAAAATGATTCCATTTTTCGTTAAGGTTATGATTATCAAATATTTCCTTTCATTGTAGTTTTTGAAGGAATGGAATTCTAGTTTTCTTTAATATATTTATGTCTCCAATAGGGAGAAGGGGTATGCATGGTATATCCCAACGAAATTCTCAATAATTTCAAAACAAGATTGTTTGACCTCATTTGAGTAATCAGTTGACCATTGTTTATATCACAAAGTAATCATGTTTTTTCATTACAAATGGTTTACTTTTTTTAATGCACACTCAGTAATATATATTTAGATCTCTCTTTCATCTACAATTAATCATTTTTCTACCAAGATACATTATTTTCTATGTAAAACCTTAAAAATGGAAATGAGTAGTAGCATTTATAATGGTATTTATTGGTGTTTTATTTTCAAATGTGCACATATTTATAGAGAGTTATTGATAATTTACAAGTGAAATAATTGATTTTAAGAAACATACATATTACATTGATGTAGGATGTGCCATGATCTATTGTAGCAGTTGTATCAAAGACCATTGCAAACAAATTATGAGTAAGAGGCCACACTAGCTATGGATTTGGATCAAATAATGAAAGGTAGCTACTACAACCTCTACATTTTTTAGTCCAAGGAACAAGATTTTACCATTTCCTATTGAGTGCCTATATATGTTTTGTCACCATTGACTAAAGAATTTTTTATTTGAATATAGGACTACGAACCCAAGTTGTACATTTGTTGTCCTATTATATCCATCAAAAGAGTGAAACATGGTAAGAAGATGAAATATCATTTAGATAAAAGTATAAAGGAAAAAAATGTGTTTAATCTATAGAATCATTTTATAATTATTTTATATCGTTTTGTTGAAATTTCTCATAACTCCCTTGTTCACAAAAATTGGCTAATTCAAAATTTTATACATTCATTAAAAAAATGGGTAAGACTCAAAATACTATTATGATTTTTAAGACAATACTTATTATCATTAATTTTTCAATCCAAATAACTTCTAAATTTTAATGAATTATGAAAAAAAACATTCATTGTCCTCTATTATTTTTTAAAATTTCCACTTTAGCAATATATAATTTAACCTTTTCAATATTGCAAAAATGAATGTATATGAATTTTTATTTCAATTTTAGATTTATGAAAGGAAAATAAATATATACCAGTTTTGATTTTTTATTTAAAATTTGTCATTAATTATTCATTATAATTAATTAAAATGAGTTGATTTATAAGAAAATTTTAATTATAGAATTGTTTGATTGTTTAAGAGAAATATTTATATAATAATTTGGATAAATTTTACACATTTTATGTAGAAAATTATTGTTATGATAGCAAAACATATTTTAGTTTAGTAAATTTTAGTACCTTAATATTTATTCGGTTTTAATTAAATAAACCCATACGCATATATATATAAGAGATGGAATTCTTTAAAGACGTCATTTCTTTTCCAGGTTTTATATGTATAGTTTTGTTGGAATCATATGGAGATGTCACTTCTCCCCCAGGTTCATAATTTTGTTTGGTGGAATCCTTTAAAGATACAACTATTTCTCGAGGTTCATAATTTCGAAAAGTGCCAGTGGCGGTGTTGAAAACTGTTAAGTTAGAAAATTAAAAACACTATGTGAAAAAAATTGCAAATATATGAATATAGCAGATTTGTTATATATATATATATATATATATATCTATATATATATATATATATATAAAAGTATTACATTATTATTATGACGACGACTAACAATGATTGAGATTATAATTGATTTAGCAAAAAAATATTATTCCTTTGGTTAAAAAAGGATGGTTTATAAAAATTTTAGAAAATAAAAAATATTTAAGTTATTTTATTATTTTATTTTTATGTTAAAAAAGTATTAAGAAAAACTTTTTAATATTATTAAAGTTTTGATGATTTAGGAGCCTAGAAATATTACAATTATAATAGATATTTTAAAATTGAGTTTAGATTTTGGTGTAAGTAGGGTATTATAGGAGAAAGTGTCTTTTATCTTCAATCATCTTAATGTCATAAAGATGACAAATTTTGCATCCCATAATGTTTTAGGAATTTTCTAATGCCTAATTTAACTATGTAGCACATGGGAGTCAGTTTTATTTTAGCAATGTTGATTTTCTTTTTTGTGCTAGTTAAAACTAAATGATATAATTGATTTTATAAATTAATGTTGAAAACCTCCTTGTAGTATTTTAACTTCTTTTTATTTTCTAACTCTTTATTGCACCACATTCTCTATAAATTGATGGTAAGTGGAAGAGAAAAAATGAAATATCTCCTTATACAAAATATCTTATTATACTCCCCAATAGTGATAAATGTATGTGTTTCCTAAATAATTTTTTCACTTTCTTTTAATTTTTAGGAGAAAAATTTATTGTCGTTTCCTTTTTGTTATGAATATTTATATAAAAAATAATTCAAGCATTTGTTATGAACCATCCCTTGAAATATTTCTTTTAAATTAATTGAATTAAACCACAACCTGAAATATAATACCATATTATTTTAATTTTTGGAATATATTAAAACTTCTATTCAATGTGTGAAATAACGAAAATTATATTTTAAAACATTGCATATTTAATACTTTAATAAAATAATAAATTTAGAGATATTATTTTTCATAAAATATTTGACATTTATAATAATGTAACTTGGAGATTTAGAAATTAACTTGAGTTAATTTTTAATTATAATCATAATGAAAAAAAAAAATTGCCATCTAGATTTGTCTAATGACCATCATTATAATTCTAATCATCTAATGCTTCCTTTCCAACTACCAATTTATCTTTTCCAATGACCAATCATATTGAATAACACTAATATCTATTACTACCAATAACTAGCCATACCAATCACCACAACACAAATTATAATGCCATTTCTTAAGTAACATAAAGTGACTAATTATAACATTCATTCATAATAGACATTGCACTACCAACTTAAAATGTAAGTTTAATTCAAAATTCAACTATATATATCTCTAAACTTTCATAATTCAAAAAGTAACATTCACATCGAATAATGTGAATTCAAAATATAACATTCACTTTGGATAATATATACTAACCTGCATTATTCCATATTCATTATATACCTTGTATGATACCTTTCATAAACTTTAATGTTAATATACTTTATATTACATTTATTTTAAATTTTAGTAATATACTTTAAACCTTGAAAACTTACTTGAAACAAAACCTCACTATGAGACATTATTAGAAATCAATTTCATATGTATTGTATGAGAAACAACTTTATTATACTATAAATGTGTGAAAATATGCAAAATGTCACGTAAAAATAAATTCGAATCACTAAAATTATTATACTATTGCTACCTAAAAGATTTTTAATGTTATTATTATGTGTGATACAACCACACAACAAATAAAAAAAACCAAGAGAATTATTAGAAAAATGTGATATAGAATTAGATCAAAGTTGTTCACGAGCTATTCTCTTTAATGTCATTAAAATGGAAGTTTTACAGTTGAAGCAGATGATCTTCCTTGTACCTTTTACGAGATCCAAGCTTAGTAGAAAATCGGTTCTTTTCTATCCGGCCGTATTCACAGCAGATAAAACATAGTTATATGCACATTTTTCCAATGGATCTGTTTTCTAGCTTAGTAGAAAATCTGTTCTTTTCTATCGGGCCGTATTCACAGCAGATAAAACTTAGTTATTTGCACATTTTTCTACTGTATCTGTTTTCTTTTTAACCTTATTGAAGGGATAAAACGTGTTCTAACTTTGTTTTTGAATTCTAGGGGCCTTTTGAATGTTGTGACATATATTATGTTGTGTTTTTTTATCCTTGTCTTTTAAAGTGGTTTTATGGGAGATTTTAGAGTGGCGGTTAGTTCACGTGATTAATCTCTAAAGAAGTGAGTATGAAAATCCAAGACCCTATTCAAATACAAATCGGGGAATTGAATCTGGGTCAAGGCTCCGATACTATGTGAAGTTTTTCATTACAACAAAAATCGCAAGCTTTAGTAAACTTCGAAACCATTATCATTACTTTAACTTCCAAACCATTATCATTACCTTTTTAAGAGCTCCGAGGGTGAATCCCAGAGTCGCAATTAGTCAACGTGATCAAATCCTAAAAAGGTGAGTGAAAATCCAACAATTAATTTGTCCCACAATTCATGAGTGTGCTCCTGCTCAGAGGCCATGGAGGTTGTCACGCCCCCATACCTTATTTGCACATTGGTAGGCCGTGCGACACTGACTAAAAACCTACTTTTTCATTTTGGCATATTTCCAGACTACGCCTTCGATATCAAGAATTAGTCTTTCTTAAATTTTATTATGTTTTATGGAATAAAACATACTTCAGCTCATAAGAATGCAAACCAGACTGAAATAATGATAATGATAAATTTTATAAATGTAATGTATAAAATTTCCATCCTTATTTTTATACACGCAGCGGTTTTGTTTTTACATAAACACTGCTCGACTCGTCTGATCAAAATCTGGATCAAGGGCAAAAATTAGCTAAAAAATGAAAGCGCTCATAATTGCACCAAACTAGAACGAATGTGATCAGTCCATCGCGAGGAATCCAACGCAACTCGTTTTGTTGAAAACTGAATTTGGATGAGGAAGTTATGGTCTGCTAATCATCGTTCAGAACAATGAATTTTTTTTTAAAATATTGCAAAATATGTACAGTTGATGACATGGTAGTCCAGTCAACATGCAAAGAATATTCTTCAATTTCTAGTCTAATGGGACTGTGACAAGAATCACTGCGGGATTCACCATTTTGGTTTGTGAAGGTAAAAATCACTCAATGTCCTCCAAAGTTGAATGTGGGTTCATGATGAATTGATGTATTCAAATTATTTTTATTTTTAAAGATTGGATATATCTATATATATTATAATTAATTCCAAACTTTATATTAAATCAAATTCCACATATTAATTAACCCAAGTCCGAATTGCATTTTGGCACATGTATTAAACAATGGGTTTAATAAACACTATGTTGGTTAAACATTACAAAATTTTTAATATGCAAAAAACGTTGTGGAGGGGATCAAATTCAAGTTTGAACACTTGACCATCGATACACTCCGCCGCTCCACCAACACACCACAATGATATACGTTGAAAACAAAGGTGAACAATTTGTATTTAATGCAGATTTTGGATTCCAACAGTGGAGCGAGGGGGGGGGAGGGGGAGGTCAGCCCCTCTCCATGCGACTATACCAATGCAACTAGGGCGGAGTGCCAACGTTAATTGTGCCATTAGTGCTAACCACGCATCTAAAATCCACTTAAATTAATTTGCAATTTAAGTTGGTGGTTAGTTTGGCGGAGTGCCAAATTTAGTGCAGTTCCAAATTTAGTAGAGCTAACTGGCAGTTAGGCAGACTTAGTGGAGCTTTTCTAGGCCAAAATTGAGTGAAGCCTATCTTGGTCAATTTTTGACCAATTTTTGCTCAAGGATAGTCATTCTTAGCAAATTGACATCTCTTAATCCATTGGAATAGTTTGCAGAGGCAATGGAGCTTATCTACAGGTGTTTTTGGTCACTTGAAGAAATTTGAAGCTTAGGGCCATCAAGAGAGAAGCCATGCCCAGATCAGCTGAAGGTCAATTTTAGTGAATGAATAGTCAATTTTTGATTTATTTGATGCTTTGAACACATTGGTGCAGTTTATAGAGGTGTTGGAGCACATCTAAAGGAGATTTTATCACTTTGGAGATTAAACAAGCCCATGGCCACTAGGATTGGAGGTCAAGCCTAAAGGAGCTGTGAACCAAATTCAGAGATTGGATAAGTCAATTTTTCGGTATTTGGGTGTTTTGAAGCCAACTGAATAGTCAGAAAATCTATTGGAGAAATACTGGTCCATGTAATTGGACATTTTACTCATAATCCCAAGAGGGCCTAGCTAATTAAATCAGGTCCATGGAGATGTAGCACAGGAGGGGTCAACTCCATCATCATCCATTGTGTTATGTGATTGATATGAGTTATATTTCTATATTTCATATGTTGTATATGAGTTTTTTATTGTTAATTAACTCATAATTTTATCATCAAAGACACATGAAACTACACACATAAACCCCTTCACAAATGGTTATGATAAGACGATCCTTAAAAAAAAATTTAATACCGATGAGGGAGCTTGCATAAAAATAACAAGTTCTCCCATATTCAGATCAAGTTGGTATTAGAGCTTCAATCTAGCTCATTTTAGCCAAGGATAGTTAATTATTCTATTGGTTCTATAGATATTGGTTGTTGAATTTGTACAAGGAGAATTTAATTGTTTGCAAGTTTATGTGTGAAGGAGAAGGACAAGATTGAGACTTTAGATTCTCAAAACACAGCAAAGAAGCTTTGTATGCATTACATGTTTAATGGCGGCTTCATTAAGTGATGCTTATATTCTATCTTCCTTACAAAAACTCTTTGATAAAGTGTTGTTGCAGAAACTCTACATCATGATTGATAAGATGCAAGAGAAGTATGAAGATAAGAGGAAGAGCATTAAACTTCAAAAGCAGTTGATTGTCATGAAGGAGGGACAGCAAGAGCTTCTTGAAAATATGCATGAGATGGAGACTCAATTCCATATTGCAAATGAGAAGCTTGAAAAGATGTATAGATGAAGACTCAACTCCATATTGCCACGGAAGCCTTAGCCAAGCATGTGCTTGAAAAAGAGGTATGCAATTCAATTTTATCTTCAATTTCCTCTCAAAATGAATATGTAGGTTCTTTTGAAAGACACGCTAGAGGAATAGGGTCCAAATGATTGATGAAGATGCGCTATGAAGGTAAATGATTGGGAAAACATGCACAAGGCATAGTTGAGCCAATTGTTATTGAGGAAACGCCTAAGCATTTGGGTCTTGGTTATGGACAACATGATAGAAAAAGCTCTAAAGCCAAGGAGGCACATGAAGATGTTCCAAGAAGTAATTTCATTTCATGGTCATTACCTCAAGCTTGTGAAGATTGTGTTTATGAGGAATGTAATAGCTTTACACCCACTTTGCAAGAAGGTGCTCATAAGCATGCAACTAATGAGAATGGAAAACAAGAGGATGTTGAAATCTCTACAATCATTGAATGCATTATTGGTATTCTGAAGATAGCTACTACCTCATCAAATTCACCTACTCAAGAAGGCGACAAAGGTGAATGTTCAAGGTATAAATTTTCTTTTAATCAATTTTATTTTGATTATGATAAACATGGAAAATTCTAACATAAGATTTGGAGAAAAGTTTCATATTCATTTTTTGGTTTGGATAACCATAATGTTTCAAGGTGTTGGAAGAAGATAGCCATGCACAAGAAACTTTTAAAGAAAGGGAGGCAGAAAGCCACAGACAAAGCAAACCATGTTGAAAATAAGAGGCAATTGTTTTTCACTCATTTCCATAAGTTAGGTCATCTTATAGACAAGTGTTGGAATTTATATCCAACAAGTCATCCACGAAATTTGAAGAAGGTGGAGAAAGAGAATGAAAAGAATGGAAAAGAAGATTCCATAATTTATGTGGGTCAAGATGATTCACATGATGATGTGCAGCTAAAGGAAGCGCCATTGAAATGGTTTTGTAATATATGATTAGATTTCGTATCCAATTAAGGCTTTGAATGTCTCTTCATTGATGCATTTATTTGCCAATGGAATGCATGTTGCATGTTGATGCCAAGAAGGTGATTGAAAGTGGAGTATGTTGACTCACTTTGTTGCAACAAAATTTGTTCATTTTATCTTTAAGTACTTACATATGAATGAGATTCTTGTACTTATGATTGTATTTATGAGAGAGTTGAAGAATTGTATACATGCATGAGAGTTTGTGTGTATGAACAGTGGAATTTTGATGATTTCATTGTTCTTGAACATGCATGAGTAATTGACTTGTGTTGGTAGATTGCTTTGTTTAACATGTATGTTGTCAACTTGAGAGTGTTGATCATTTGCACATACATGAGTGTCGACATGTGTTGATCGATTGTGAGTTGCATGCATGTCATATTGACTTGGAAGAAGTTGATTTTGTCTCCAAAGATAAAAAGGAGATGTTGAAGAAGTATTTCATGATATGAAATTATTTTTGTTTTAGGAAAAGAATCGTCAAATAGTTTCACATGCTTATGCTTGACTTGAGAGTCAGTCTTTTGAAGAGGCATGTTTTTTCGACTTTTGTTTGGTCGATGACTTTTGAAACCAAGATGTGAAAGTACATGGCGATGTTCACATGATGTGAAGTTGTTGCTTTGAAGGAGCAAGAGGATATGTGATCAATTTTTTTCTTGCATGATGTGTTTGTTGTGACAATATGTAAAAGAGAAACGTTTACAACCATTGTAGACCATTATATGTGTTGACACCAAGAAGAGAAGGAGTTGGCGAATGAATTCTTCCAGATGGGGAATTTGGAACCGTGGAGGTAAAAGAATGGTCATTTTTTTTCTTGTTTTTTACTGATGTTGGAAGCTATTTGTTGTAGTTCACACATTATTCAAAGGAGGAACAAGATTCTCAGTGGGAAGCCATCGAGGAATTGATTTGTTATAACAAAAGTGTTATATCAGCAAACAACCAACAAGTGTTGGATTGGGTCAGCAGCAAAAAGGAGAACAATGGTTGAAGAGCAAAGACATTTACAAGGCAAGGCAAGGCATGTCACTGACCAAGTGGTTGTCGTAGAGATTTCTCCAAGTAGAATCAAAATGATAGAACTTGGGAAACATAAGAGTGTTCAACGCTCATGAGATAACCAACTTTTTTGGATCTAAAAGCATGTTGGTGGGAATGAGCGATCAGAATCTAGATCAAGGGTAGAAATTAGCTCAAAAATGAAAGTGCTCAGAATTTCACCAAAGTAGAATGAAAGCGACCAAACCATCGCAAGGAATCCAACGCAACTTGTTTTGTTGAAAGCTGAGTTCGGATGAGTACAGTCTTGACTTACAAGAAATGTCCTTCGACTTTGGTGTGGAAAAATTACAAGAAATGGGATTGGAAAAATTACAGTCTTGACCTACGAATGTCTAAAGTATCATCTCATAAAACCTCAAAATAAAAACACATTCGGCATGGAAAATAAAATATATTCAACCTTGCCAATTGTCCTATTTTGGGTTGGTCCGACTACATTACATTCAACTCTTCCACTTGAGAAAAAAATTGTGAAATTGAAATATCGTAACGGGATTTTCATCATCAAGTTTTGCAATGTGGAAAACATTCCTCCTATGCTGCAACGCCTCCTTCACAAATGAAAATAGGTTGCTTTGGGTCATGTAAATGAAATATGTGATACAATGAAATCAAAGGTCAATTAAAGGTGTGATGATATATAACTTGTATAACTTTGTCATGAGCATGACTACATGTAGCACGTAGTGTTGAGCCATAATTGGAATTAACATTTGGGAAGGTCTATGGGAGGAGGAAAAATGGATTGGTTGGCTCCATTTCCGTTCTCCACTACAAACACCATCTCCAGTCCCCACATTGTATGCAGTTCTGGATGGAAATGAATGCACCACACACCTAAATGCATTCATTCGTGAACATCATCAGTCATATAATCAAACAATCATTCACAACTTTCAACACCAAAACAAAGAAAGATGAATGAGTAAAGGTTAGGTTAGGTTAGGTTACCTAGATTGTCGGCTCTGAATCGGATAGTCGTCTAACCAGCAGTGGGCATGCCCACAATGTTGCGCTCAGGAGGATCCACGAGATTGAACTTGGGAGGGTCCTTATTCGGGAGGATCCACTGGATGATTCTCCACTGTTAGCATGTTGGTGCCTTGAAGTACAAATTGCATGGTTGAGTTAAAGGGAATATGAGTGAGTCTCATTCCTTTCAATGTTATTGGGTATTTTTGTGGAGTGCATGTATAATTGAAAGGTGTGGGAGGCCTATCGAGAAAATCAGTGTGAAGACATCGGTGATATAATATATTAAATAAATGGGCTTGCAGAAGAGAAATATTGAGCATAACAAAGCTAATATTGTTAATGGATGCAAATAGATGGGAACCATTTTTACAAGTGGGACACGAGTCCAGGGCAAGCCCCACTATGAAAAAGAGATGGTGATCTACACTTTGTGGGAATTTTGTGAGGAATCATGCGGAATTGAGGCTATGGAGATTGCTGCTGAAATTGGTGGCAAAAGAAGTGTCATACTGTGAAGGAATGTTGGGAATTATAAAAGAATTTGTAGTGAAATTGGAATTGACATATTGCAAAATGGTTGTGGTGGTTTTATTGTAAACGGCAATGGGTGTGTCCATGAATGAGCGAGGAGACATGAAATACCTGCCACTCCTTTTGTCGACATGGAGTAAGGCATTTGTAGTCTGGTCTAGAACAATAAGTGAACAAAATATATGGACAATGAAATACAATCGAAATTTGAGTTTCTATATATCTTTTAGAGAATGTAATAGGAGGTTATATTTAAAAAGAAAGTTACAATAACATAATTGTCCCAAAAAAATGGCATAGTAATGATGGTAGCCTTCCTTTTCCTGCTCCCTTTTCATCCTCTGCTTTACTATATGAAATTTGAGAAGTGGAGAAAGTACCAAGGTGGGATAATAATCAACACAAATATGAAGAGAGAAAATGAAGGAAAAGAAACCCTTTGCACTCAAGAAGCATACAAAATAGATTCATGAACTCTCTCATAGGTTGGATCATATAAAAAAATCATGGAGCTCATTGCCAATAATGTGAAAGAAAAAGAAATTTGGAAAAAAAAAAAACTTGAGAAAGATATGCTCATTTGAATATAACGCTAGCTCAAAAGCATCTCTTGCCAAGTTTGGTCACTCTATGTGAAACTCCATTGAAATTAAAGTATCTTTTTTCATTGTGTAAAGACAATTTATCAACCGATTCTTAAGTCATTTCATAAGTTAAAATAAAATAAGAAGCTCATAAAAGTAATACTCCTTTAGCAGCCAATTTTTCCTTAAGGCTAGGTGGGAATTTGAGAGATCTAAACCCCCTCAAATTTGTATTAAGTTATATAAGTATGACTGCAACCCATAATTGTTATTAGTACACCTATAACAATTACTATAACAAACACTCAACACAAAAACAAATAATAATGTTGACCACGTTATTTTGTGGTTGTTATAATATGCTTATTATTAGAAAAAATTAGATCTCAAATTTTATTTCAATTTTAATAAAAACTTAACAACGTTATCTTATTCATAATAATGATGATGAGAGAGTGATCCTGAATTCTCATTTTTTAATATTTTTTTATTTTATTTTTTTCATCATAACTTTAAAGCAAAACATTAATATTACATCAACTTTGTTTTAAAATGTTTCCCTAAATTTAGTTTTTAGTTATTATTTATAAAATTGTATCTTTCTCAATTTCTCTATTAATATTCAGGTTTTTTAATTATTAGTTAATAATTGGTAATGCAATTGTTTTGATACAGGTTACTGAAATTGCACCATCTTTCCCAATGGTAGAGATATGGAAATCAAGAGGGGATATAGTAGAGTATATAAAGGTAAACATCAAGCTCTACTTTAGCCAACATTTATTCCTTATTTTCGATAAACTCTCATAATATTTCCTTTCTCGTGTTCAGTGTTACAAAAAAAAAATTCAAGAGTTTTCATGGATGTTCCTGATAGCCCATAGGTAAAAAATGTTGATATATATTGTTTCTTCAAGTTCTCATTAGAACTCTTCATTATGCTAATTATAGAGAAGTTTGTAGCCAAACAAATCTAAGAGAATCACTATCTCTCTTATGTTGTCATTACTACATGCCCTAAAAATTGCATTAATACAATGCCAAGAATATTACATAGTGGGTAGAGATACCCTACAACCACTCTATACAACAAGTTTTATAGTAAGTTACTTATCTATGTACTAGAGCTCATGTGCTAATCAACTAAAGCAAGTGGAAGTGGTAGCTAGTAACGAAAGTGTTTGAATTGCAGAATGTACAACTAGGTTGTCCAAGATCTGAAGAAGATAACCATTTAACTTTTGTAAGGTATGAATAAGCTTCTTTTCAATATTTTCTTTATGGTTTATTAATCTTAGATTATATCATCTCAATTCCCCACTTTGAAGTTTAATTGTGACATTGACATTATTTTGTCCATTTAATTCTTGCAGTTGTCAAGAAGTTTGCAACAAATAAGTTAAAGGATTACAATTCTCATGTATCAAATAAATTCCACAAGATCCATGTACCAAATATCAATTTCTCCTTTTGTGAGAATCCTCATCAACATAGTTACCGGTAGCAATACTTTATGATCATCATTTTTTCTCTGTGAATGCAAGAGATCATAGTGGAATGTTTTTTAAAATATAAGAGAAATAGCATATGATGTAATAGATGTATACAAAGCTAGATATATATGAAGCTAAAATAAGTGGTCTCAACCTTAACATGCAATTGAAATTTAATTGTGGTATTAACATTATTTTGTCCATTTAATTCTTGCGGTTGTCAAGAAGTTTGAAACAAACAGGTTAAAGGAATACAATTCTCATCTATCAAATAAATTTCTATAAGATCCATGTACAGATATCAATTTCTCCTTTTGTGGGAGTTCTCATCATCATAGTTACCAGTAGCAAATACCTTATGATCATCATTTTCTCTCTGCGGATGCAAGAGATAACAGTTGAATGCTTTTCAAAATAGAATACAATTAACATATGATGTAATAGATGTTTATAAAGTTAGATATATATGAAGTTAAAAGAAGTGGTTTCAACCATAACATGTCATTGAAATTGTATTTTGCACAACCAAATATAGCTTACTCCTTAAAAGAAAATAAATTATGTAATATCATTTATATAAATGGAATTAGGTTATAAAAAATATTCCAAAAGTTTGATATTTTCTTGAAACCCCTATATAAATGGACAAATAAAAGGTGTGCAGAACTAATTTTAGTGACACTAAATTCCCCAAGATTGATTACAACTGCAAATATGGCTAAGATATTAACTTATTAAAAATGATTGCAAAAATTGGATGCAAATAGATTAAAACGGGATCTGACCGGACAAATGAGAATGAAAAATTAAATGTAAGTAGCAAATGAGAATTTAAAAGTAAAGATAAGTAATAACATGATTGGATGAAAATAGATTAGATATGGCATCTTACCAGAAAAATGAGAATGCAAAAGTAAATGTGAGTAGCAAATGAGAATGTAAAAGTAAAGGCAAGTAACAAAATGATTTAGTCCAAGGCTCGAATTTTTTTTTACAGATTAGATATTCGAGTACTATAAGCAACTATTATCATTTAACCTAAAGCTAAGAAAAAATTTTGTAGACTCTAGAGCATGGGTCGAAAAATATGTTTAGGAGATGTTGTGAAAATGTGAACCATTCAATTTTTGTTGAAAAAAATGTGTTTCATATATATAAATTTATTTCAATATAATTTTACCTTTAAAACGATATGATTTTACTTTTACTCTGTATTTTGTATTTTTTGATCGTCTTGATTGAATGTAGACTCTCGTTAGCATTGGACATATTGTCAACGTTTCTTTTTTTTGTGGGCTAAAACCATGTATGGGTAAAATTATATTGTGCAACATCAATGAAAATTTGTTTCTTATCTATTAGAGTTAAAAGAAATTTAAGGCTTTTCTCCTTTAGATTTTTGGGAACACTGAGTATTAAAAAAAAACATTATATGAGTTTCGCAGAAAAAAAATTAAATTAGTTTACTTTTTTCATGTCTCACCTATTTGTTCTCTAGAATATTTTTTATTGGATTTGAGATATTCATATTGGAAGTATCTTATAAATATTATAAATGATGTGTTTATGTTTTTAAATAGGATATTGTTCCATAAAAATGATCCAGTATTTTCATTTAGATTAATGACTTACTCTCATTATTGGAAAAACTAGGTATCCCTAATCCTTGATTAGAGATATTCTTTCATCCAAATTACCATAAATAACTACTCTTCCCATTAGGGAATTGAATCTTAAAAATTAACCTGACACAATAATTTTTTCAATGCTAAACCGTAAACCTAAACCATAAACCCATTGGCTACTTCCATTCACTAAAATCTTCTTCCGCTATTGAAAATACCACTTTATCCCAAGTACTCAATTTTTTTACCCTGAAACCCCATGGACATTAAAAATTCATATATTTTAAAGGTTGCTTTTAAATGACCAATAATAATGCCAATAAGAATGGATTTAAATAGAGCATCAACTCGCACAAACCCCATCCCTAACCAAAACAAAGCCCAAGTAAATTCCCTTGGCAATATAAAAGCAGTCCAAAAAAAGTAAATAGAAAATTCAGGGGCTAAGATTTCCCTGGAGGGCGAAGTGCAACGAATTATAACGGATGGTTGAGTAGCCCATAGGTTGACCTTTAGGTTAGATCGTGGAACTACTAGCAAATTTAATATAAACTGTCAGAAATTAAGAAGAAGACATAGCTTGATGGGTGGAAGGATGTAGCCCATAGGGCGAGTTATACCTTTAGCTTCATCGTGGAACCTCATCGTGTTCAACCTCAATGTGTCATCAACGCTTCACTCACAAAATCAATGCAAGAAATATTGTGTCATCGTGCAAACTCTAAAGATGTTGGTATCATCCCTTCATGTTAGTCCTCCTGCACCCCTTCTTGAGAGCTATCTCTACTGGGCTGAAATCTATTTCGAGAAAGTTAGAAACCATCAATCATTAAATCATAATAAACTATCATCAAAGCATGGCATCATGGGTTAATTCTCACATAGTTGCAATTGGGTTCATAATCACAGACAAGGGTAAGATAGTCACATTAATTGGTCTAACTACAAGCTGTGGTTCATCCGCAACAATAGGTGGCAACAAACTTACATGTATGGTTTTAGGCCAACACCATTCACCCATCCTGGTCTAAGTACTTAATCCAATTGATCAAGGTGGACTCCACCATCGTGGAAATGGAATTTTTCTTGAGGCAAGTCAATTAATTATAGGGGCGAAGCCTTTCTTCCAAGATCATCTGGGGCTATAGTTCCTAATTCGAGCTTCTGGATCTTCTAGAAAACATTCACACATCTTGAATCACACTTTCCTCTTAATGGTTAAGAGCATGTGTTTCCTCCTAAGAGGTCATAGGTTCAAAACAAAAAGGGGGAAATATGTATGTCTTTGTAGACTTAGCAGTGAAATTGGTGCGGAAGTGCGTCCATTGTCCCACAAACAAGAGGATCTCATACAGCAATTTGGTGTCTAGCTTGACCGTGACCTTAAAATTGGATAATAATAATAATAACTTTCTTAAAAAATATACTAAGTATACCGCATATTAACTTTTTGGTAATTTACCAATCCTTAGTAATTTACCTAACAATGGATGAGAAAAAAGAGCATCCAATTCTATTTACATATAGCCTGGATAACACACAAGCCCAGTTCTGATACACGACCCCAGTTCTTCCGGAAGGTATGAATTCCCATTTATCAATATTACTATGATTGGAAGTTCAGGGTTCACAAACTCTTACTAGAAGCCATCGAATGAACATGCATCAACATATGTATTTATTTATTGTTACAATGGAAAAGTGAAACATATATATGGCACTATGTTTATATGGGGTAAATTTTATGGCACCAGGGAGCAAAACCTTGTTTTGGAATTGCAGAACAACCAATCTACTCAGTAACTCCGTCACATCAACCATCATATGTTAAAAATTGAGATCCGCAAAAGCACAATGCACCCCTAAAATCTATCACTTTTTTCTATGGACCGTGGAACAAAGAGGAACAAATAAGACTAAGGATAGGTAGAATAGCATTTTACCATGAAACCCCACCGGACATTAAAAGTTCCATATATTTTTCAAAGCTGCCTTCACATGGGCAATAAGAATAGATTTAAATCGAGCATCAGCTAACACAAACCCCATCCCTAACCAAAACAAAGCCCAAGAAAATTCCCTTGGCTATATAAAATTTGTCCAAAAAAAGTAAATAAAAAATTCAGGGGCTGAGATTTACCTGGAGGGCGAAGTGAAACGAATTCTAAAACTGGCACCAGGGAGCAGAAGACTCCATAAAAACACTGATATTAATACTATTAGAATGATAATTCCTGACCCATATTATATCACTTCTCTAGCCTTGTTGAAGAGGTTCACTAGAAAAAAATTACATTACATGCATTTTCTTCTTGTATTCTTCTGCCAAGTGTTCAAGCTTTTGAATGAAATCACGTACATAACTCTGCTTATTTCCTGTTATATTAAAAGTATAGTTCCTTATGCTATCGTGTTAAGAGAAACAGGGGCTGCTCCTATTGAAGCAATTGCTATGGTGCGAGTAATAAATTTGTAATGAATACAAAATAAAATAATATATATAAAATTATCATAAAATGGTAGATTAAAATTTATAATATAACATACCATTTTATAATAAAATGATGAAGATGTGATATTCAAAATATAAAGAGGCTTGATTAAATTTTTAATTCTTTATTTTTTATTCAAAAATATTAGTAATTAAGTGAAGTTTAAGTTTAAATATTATTAGTTTTTATTATAAGTTTTAGTCTATTACTCTGTTTATGAGTTATTGCCTAGTTAAAAGAGATACATGATTTAGTAAAGACAAAAATGTCAAGAGACACTAGCCATTAAGCCTCACTCATAGAGTACCAATACTTTTAAGCTTTATATAATGAGTCAAAGTATTATCAATCATTTAAATCAAATAAAAAATTTTAAAACCTAACACCTAATCATATAATCAAATCATCAAATAATCCACTTATTTCTTACTCTTTGCACCCTATTTAGCTATGAAACAATGTTTGCCTCATGTTGTGAAACAATGTGATATGGGTCCATTTAATCATACATGGAATGATCGATACTTGTCATGATGGGAACATTGTTATGTGGCCCCACTTAATTTACAATAATTAAGACGAAGGATTTTCTACTATGAGGTTTATCCTCATCACACTATTTAGATTCTGTTAGGGATGACATTGTTAAGATTCGTTGTCCCTGACAGAATCTAAACAGTGTCCTTTGAATGAAAAACATAACATGACAGATGAGAGAATAACGACAGATGGCAGATCCAGATTCATGAGAGTTGCGTTCCCTATGACATGTGTTGCAATATCCGCTAGCATTTGTCGATATGCATCATTGAATTGAGACAATTATTCGTATAAAGTGGTGGACACCTTGTTCATGAAAATTATTCCATTCAGAAATTTTCTATAAATTTTTCAAAATTTATTGATTCTAAAACATTAGATTTAAGATATGTATTTTAACATACTCTGTCGATATTATAGAAATTACCATAAGTTATAAATCACTATCAGATTTTGGCTATTTTTTTACCCAAAAAGCATACCAAAGAACTTTAAAAAAATAAACTAACCAATAGTCCATTTCTCGTCGGCTGGCTTGGAGGACGAAAACCACGTGGAGGGGGCAATATGAGTTTGTAGATTTTTTTTCTTTCCACTATGTTACCTTCACCACTACAGGTAAATTTATTTGCCTTGGAGTTAGGGCACAAAATGATACTTTGCATTGATACTTAGCGTATCTTTTCAATTTCATGGGCAAATGCTAGTATATTCTTTAATTAAAGGGGTATTTTTTATTAGAGAGATAGACATATATTTTTTGAAATTAAATATTTGTTTAAAAGAAATAATTTCGACCTTAAAAAGAAAAAATAAACATATTCATTAATTTTAATTAAAAGCATTATAGATGCTAATGTGGCATGCTGACTCCCTGGATGCGGGTGACAACAGAAGGACGAATGACAACTGCATCTCCCACACCCACGAGGACGAATATCTGCAGCGCAGGTCCTCACCCGATGTGGAACCTCACGCCAGCAATCATCCACCTGAGATGAATGAGATAAGGCATGATGAAGACACGCTTGGACAACATCACCCCCTCCAGGGTACCTCTCCACAGCAATCGTTCTAAATGATTACTTGGATTGACATGCTAATCAGCCATAACTCTTCACTCAAGCCCACTCATGAAAACAGTTATGGCACGCAACTGCATGTGAGGCACAATCATGCTCTACCCCTTTGCATGTGTCATGGGCCTTTTAAAAGGAAGGTCCCTCAACACAAAGAGACTCACAGTAAGCTCCTCTAGGATTATTTTTTGTTACAGTACTCACCCTCCTACCCCTAGTCTGCTTTGCAACACACCCCCAAAGCTGCGCTACGCAGAAGCCCATGGGCTGTGATTCCCCCTGCATGCACATATTACCCCAGCTTCATCTGTACTACCAGTTCCACTAGTCTGAGTGCACCCTTTCTCCTGTACCCCTTGATGTGCTCTCTTCTCCAGTGCTTCACCCCATATAATGGTGCTCCTCCCCTGCTTTGCACTTCCCTCCCTACTGAGTATTTCCCTAGCTCCATCATTCCTCTACTTTAGCTAACCATGGCACCTAGGCTACGCCAAAGAACCATCCGTGGAAGTCAGAGAGGTGTGATCCCTGGTCGCTACCACTAATGATTGGATAATCGCCTAGAGTCTATTGAAGGCTCCTCCTCAGGAAGTCACGCTAGACAAGAGCCCCAAACCTGATCAAGAGGAGGAGGCCACCTCACAGGTTTGGTAGAGAGGCAAAAGTGGACCACGGAAGTCCACCATTTTGCACGAGGTGCACCCCCTGCATCGCAAGACAGAGCCTCTTCCGTCTCAGGAAGATGAGAGGGATGACACAGATGTTTGGATTATGGATTCTGAAGGTACCTATACATGCATCCCTAACGCAGAATATCCGGTGGCTCCCATCCTGTGCGCACCAGTCTCGAAGCCTCTGTGTCTTCCTATCGTTGAAGAGGATGTTGCAGCGCAGGCGTACACCTACCTGATAGTGGAGGAAGATCTAAAAATTAATGATGAAGTCGAAGACTAAAGACTGTGCAGTGGATCAATTATTTTTTGTTTTTTGTCATGCTTGCTATCACCAAGGAATTTCTCGTTGCACCAGTGCTTCAGCACATTTTGTAATTTCCTGTTTCATGTACTTCTCGGGTTGGTTTCCTCCACGGAGGAAACCCATTATCTACACAACAAAGGCTGGAATTGGTTAAGCACATATTACCAACCCAGCATGTAGCATATGTGATGTTTCTATTTCTGAATTAATATAGATTAGCCTCATTTACCAAAAACAAATGTGGCATGTTGACTGGATTGTACGAGTGATAACTTCGTTGGCTAATAAAATTATGACACGTGGAAAAGCAGTTGATGAAGCCAACAAGTGGAAACACTGAATGAAACACATGGTAGTGATGTGGTGCTGATGTGGTTGAATACATGGTGGGATTCCGATGGAGTTGAAATTTCTACCATGTGGACCCAATAGAAACTACCACATGGCCACCTCAATTTGTTCAAAAGGGTCTTATCGATCATAGAAGGATCAAGTGGGAAAATTGAATACCCAACTTATTTGGGACAAGTCCTGTGAATTACCATTAGGCCATTGGCCACATGTTATAACCGAATTAGATAAATCTTTATTTAAACTTTTTAATTTATCCATCAAGTAAAAATAAGAGTCTCCGAGGGTCAACCTCGCGGCCTTTGTGCCACCAGCCTAACAACTTCACTGTCACCCCAATGGAGTTCTTGGTATGGCAATTTGGGTAATATATAATTTCGAGTTCTTGGTATGGAAATTTTGGTAATATATAATTTTGGAGTTCTTGGTATGGAAAATTGGGTAATACATAATTTTGGAGTTCTTGTTAATGCAAATTGGGTATGGAGTTCACTGAAAAATGGGAAGGTTGAGAGAGTTGAAGGTTGAAACGATCAGGGGTATGCTTTTATGCATAATGGGAAGGTCCGGATCGAACATGTTAAACCTATTGTTTAACAACTCCACACGTTTAGTAGTGAACCAGAGGGTTCTATGTTGGGAGAATATTACGCTGAATTATTTTTATGCCGAGTCTACTTTCTACGTAGTTGGGAAATGTGACTATTTGAGACATTCTTTTGTAAAAACCAAGTGTGGAAGAGCATAGGAATGCATTAATATTATTAAGGATGACATAAAAGAACGTATTGTAGATTAAATTTGTATGTTGATAGAGTGTGCTAGATGGGTTGGTTTTTTTTTGAGCTACATTATGTGCAGAAAGGAAAGTTGACGAGTTTGCAAGCATTCTTCATGTAAATTGAGTGCGAGAAGAGCCTACGATTAGTGCAACAATGAAGAGCCTAAGATCATTGCAACAATATTATTAGATTTGATTCACATTTAAGTTTTGCGGTTATGTAATAAAACATTTAAGGTGCTTTGCATTATAATAATGAAGCAGTTATGGAGTTGAGTGGGCCAACAGAGGTAGCCCAAATTTGGTGACCTGTGTTATCAAGTTGTGCATGTTTGTATTTTCTTCTTTCTATTCCTTTCTCAATTCTACCTTTCATTTCTCATTAAGTTTTTGAATTTATAATAAGATAATTCATATACATAACTTTGCAAATAAGTGAGTGTAATTTTCAATTCAATTTTGGTATGAGAGAAATATTTTCAAGTATATATGACAACCATGGAAAAAACATTGAAGCAATAAATACTTTAAGAGCTTGAAGAGATTTTTATCAGATTCAAGAAGAGAATTTCAAATTAAGTCCAACTCGGGAAGCATTGAGAGAGTAATGGGATGCATCCCCATCCCCTAGGGAAACATCTCCATGGAACATTGTGAATAACAAATTCAAATTTTACCACTAGAAATGGCATCTCTAAAAATTAATTGTAAGTGTTTTCCATCGTTCCTAATATTGAAAATATAGGGGGGAAACTGTAAAGGTCATGTAGTCATAAACGCCTTTGTTGAGGTCATGTGGTTTTTGTCTGTTATATGCCTAGATGGGGCCACCATTACTCATGTGCTATAGCTGTTTAACTTATTTTGTGCTTCTGATTATTGATGACAAATGGAGACTGCAACAAGCTTGATTTCAAGGGGTATAAATTAGATATGAATCTTCATGTTTGCATTTACTCTTTAGTTATCTGGGTGCAATGGTGGGTAGTTCAATTGTGATTTTTCAGAGAAATGTAGTATATCTGGCATTACGTGATAATTCCCACTAGCTGGTATTGGATGGAATATTTAATGTTTGACAAAAGGAAAAAAACACATATTGATCAGTTTTGAATTATGATACGTAATTGGATGATGAACCTTTTGTTCATTCTTCTCACGTATTTAATTTTTTGACTTTTGAGATATGTTTCCTTAACCATTGGGATTGCTAGCCATGTAAAAAATTCAAAATATTGATTTAACAAAAGAATTGAAAGCATCCCTTGTATACAAATGCATGTATATATCATAATTTCCATTGAACCACCATCATATACATCATATACCCATGCTTACTAGGTATTTGTAATGGACTTGACCAAATGCATCATAAATATGTTTTATTCTTGACACGTGAATAGCATATTAAATCAGAAGATTTGAAATGTAAATTCATACATCATGGTTGACCCAAAATTTTCCTGGGCTAGAAAATTTCAATGTTGAGACCTTTTATTATATGATATATCAACAACAATTTTTAACATAAACGTGCATGTTGTTGACTTTTTTGTTTTTAGATTAATATCAGGTCAATTTTTGTCTCCTCAATTGTATTTACAGTATAGGTTCATTTGTGTGCATTGTTTCTGAACATCTCTCACCACAAGACATAATTTCCTCAATGCATTAGAAAATTCAAATCACTAACATGGAAATAAAACACAAAAGAAAATATATTTAACCTCAAAATCAATCAATTATTTAGTCATAACCCATGCAAATGTTACATTTCTCCATATACATGGAATATATCACACTTGTCCATCATGGAAAATTTTAGGGGCTAATAATCGCCAGTGGGCTAATTTTCCATATTTTTTCCAAAAAAAGGATTCGTTAATCTCCATTTTTCCTAAAAATGATTCACCCTAATTTTATAGTATAAAACAATTTTAATTTAAAATCACCAAAATTTAATATACAGACTATATTAAATTATTACAAATTTGAATATTTTTATAAAATTATCATAAAACTTTTTACATATTTCATATTATGGACTGGTGAGATTCGCTAAGTTTTCTAAACTTTAAGATAAATTTCCATCATTAAAATTTTCACTCTTGTCCATATACTTCTCACCCATACAAAGTAACCCAATCTTTGCAAGTTCGGGGAAAAAGTACATTAATGGGTTCTTCTTTAATGAAATAACCATGCCATTAGTGCCCCCACAAAAATGAAAAGAAACTTGCATTCCCATAACAACGACCTATCTTGTTGTTTCTCAATGACTTCTGGTTTAACAGATGATGATCCTATGTCATCGTTCATAACTCCACACAGTATATGGTGAAATCATTGACACCGATATTTGTTTCCTCTTTCACGCCTTTGACAAGGGCAATGTAATATGCCTTGTTATTTGT
Source organism: Pinus albicaulis (assembly GCA_034641835.2). NCBI lineage: Eukaryota > Viridiplantae > Streptophyta > Pinopsida > Pinales > Pinaceae > Pinus > Pinus albicaulis. The sequence continues at coordinate 1,460,744,853 of CM076570.1, forward strand.
AGTCCTGCCCTACAGTTTTTTCTTCCTATGCAACACATGTTTTGTTGCACTATTTCAATGCACGAATTGAACGATAGCTTGTCCCAGATTAGGAAAACATGAGACCTCAATGCACATGAACCACTTTTGCACAAATTTTATCTTACAATATATGGAAAAAAAATAACAATAACATGATATTAGAATTATGCATTTAAATTTTAACATTAAATTCAATACACCCAATGTACCTTTTAGATTCAATACACCATAAGATACATTCAAATGTGATAGATCGTATTCAATACACTATAACATACATTCATCAAACAATGATTTGATATATCATATTAAATACACCCAATGCACCTTTTATATTCAATCCACCATAACATACATTCATCATACAAAGATTTGATAGATCGTCTTTGGAATAGACCAATGCTACAAAGTGATCTTTCTTATGTAAATTTATGTTTTCTGTTAACCTTTTTGTTGATTTCATGTTAACAGAAAGGTTTTGTTTTCTGTTAACCTATCTCTCTCTCTTTATATTAATGTTTGGTCTTTCATTGTTTTCCCTTCTTTGTATAATATGTAACATGAGCACTTGTAATTAGGTTTTTGGACAGATTAGCATGTTTTATTTTATATTCAACTCAATATCCATATGATAATATGAGAATATGGTCTCCATTATTGAGCCAAAATCCATGGAAAACCCAACTCCTCAGTTTACTTCCTTGGCCCTCTCGTGGATTGAACATGACATATGGTAAAACGTTGTGAGAGGTTGTGCATACAAATTGTGGGAATGTGCCTAGAAGTTTTGCAAGATATTTTGATCTAACTATTGCAAAGTGTTACCAAAGCCCTTTTTCTAATGATACCTTCTCATTATCAAACTATATGTCTCATCATCAAACTAAAAACTCGTTGTCCATTCCTTGAAACCTGAAACACTATCACGTTGTTTTCGACTGCTAAAAAAAAGGTCTTTTTTGTTTTAGTGTGCTATAGTCTTGCTCATTAGCCAGCATCATAATATTTTTGTCCCCAAAACAATGATGAAAGTGAGATATCTTTATCCAATATGATACCAATTGAAATATTGTAATTCGAAAATCTATTGACAAAAATATTTGCTCCTCCTCCCTTCATAAAAAATAATTCATAACTATCATATATTTCCCCATCAAGTTCATGAAAGTGTTGCTCCAAAACTTCATGTTATTCATCATTATCATAATCCACTTATGAGGAAAACATTCTGATATCTATTTCTACATATTAATGTTTGATATTTGTTTTCCCTTCTTTGTCATATATATATATATATATATATATATATATATATATATATATATATATTGTTAATCTTTTTGTTAATATTTTCTCAGGCAGAAACCCCCCAAACAAAAGGCTATCAAGAGAAAGAGAATGCATTTAATGATATGGGTACTAACTCTTCACCCTTGACCTTTTCTGCAATTGCCACGACTTGATCACGGAGTTTAGTAATCTTCATCAAGTAGGTATCTATGGTATATGTCTTGTTCATCTGCATGGCTCTAAGCTTATTCCATAATAACATCTTCCTATTCATGTTATTACTCTACTTTATAATGACTAGAGCATCAAGCATCCCCTTTCTTGTGACCTTCCAGGAAATATGAGGGATCACGTGATCCTTCATAGATTCAAGGATGACTCTCTTTGTCTTGGCCATCGTACTATAATTATTGCTAACAACACAGATCAACAGGCTTTACATCTTGTTTCTCAACAAAATTCTACAAATCATACTCCAACATCATCCATGACCAACACTTCACGAGATGAAGTTAGAGGGACCTTCCAATCTATCTTCAAATCTGAGACTGTATGTGGTCATAGTGTTATACTCGACTACCCTGCTAGACAAAATAGATCAACAAGCAAAAAGAAACATATCTCATGTTCACAGTTCTTTCCTCAAGCATGGATAATAGGAATCTCACCCTTCAAACCTCCTCATGACCTTCTCTCACAGGTAGCAGCCCTACTATCCATATACAGACTCCTAAAAGGTTTCAAAAAATACACCCTGATATCATGTCAAAATTCAAACCATGGTCAGAAAATTATGTACCATAGAAACTAACTTGACACCGTAGATAGTTAATGACGAAAACACCAATCAAAATTTATGCTAGTACTTTAACCTACACATATTGTTGATAAATAAAACAACAAACACACTATTCTAACACATAAAAACAACATCTGTATCTCTCTACAACATAAAGCAAAAACTACAGCCATAGGATTTTTTAATGGTGCAAGTCAAGGAGACCCAGGGATTTGAAAAGAAAGGTTGTCTTCTTTAGATACAGATCATTAATTTTATTTGAATTATACTGTCAAGCAAGCCTCTAACAAAGGAAAACTTCATCTTTTGCCACCCCATCTACTTTGATATTTGAGGATGATTCCATAATCTATTTAGAGTGACACATGACCTCTTCAATTTCTTCTGGTACCCTATAAAAATATGTATAGCCTTATACATGCACGATTCTCTCAAGCTTCATTTCCATACTCTTTGACCTCCTCCTACACCAACTTCCACCCTAAGGATCACTTCCTTCTTCACAATACTACCATATACTATGAGCACCAAGAGATACACTAATAGTAGTCTTGCTTTTAACTCCAAATCAATGTAAACTTGACGAAATAATCTCAATTCCTAGAGACCTCGGCAACATTTCCATTCCAAATCCCTTACCATTAGTCAAATGAGATCATCCAAACCCCAGTGGTGGGTGACCTCCTTAAAGTAGCAACTTAGTGCATGATCCAAATCCTCCTCTAGCTCTTCCTCCAAACAACCTTCTTGGATGTTAGGAGTGATAGATCTAGCTAACCCTAATATGTTTGCATCATTATTTATATTCCAAAACTTGGATAAATTCCCATTGTGCATTATTCTCTCATGGTGGTTTTCCACTTTTAGAATTTTGGTTTTAGTAAAATATATTGTAATGCAAAAGATTGAATTTTTATTTTTGGCTACCCACAAAAGAGACCAGAAATCCCAGCATGGTAACAAATAGGATTATTTTTCAAGTTTTCCTTCCTAACAATCAAGGTTATATACCTGTCTTGAATCACTTCAAAAATATACCACTATTCTTGAGAATGTAAAAGATTTTAAGTTAGCTCCATCAACCCAGCCTTTGAAATATTTAACTATGGAAACAATTAAACTTGGTTCTAGTCTATTTTAAGATAATAATCTAGGAGTGCACAAGATTTTGGATTATTTCCATCACCGTGCATAGTCAGACATAAAATAGGAAGAGTAAAATTTATTACTTCTAATTTTAAACAATTTTATTTTGCCATATTTTTTGATCGGAAACTAGTGAGTCGTAGGGCTCAAACATAACTATACACTTATTACGTCTATGTGATATATTTTTTGTTTTAGAAGGTTCGCACCAGCATCAGTGTGTATAATAAGTCAATGACATGGGACCTACATCATACTCCAAATTTCCTGTTGTAAAAGTACTTGGTACATAGCAGAATGAAAATCATAGGGACATTATGTCTAGTCCTATATATACATGGATGTGCTCCTATATGTGGCCATCATATTAATTATATTTAAATACTTATATATAAATGACAGGTTAGGTAGGGCCAATCCATGATATATGAAAATATGGAAGTTAAACATTACTAAAAGCTAATCCATGATTTTCTTCCTTGCAATTACATTTCACCAAATTATATGTTTTTTCGTAGGTAGTAATTGGCCAAATTTCTGAGGTTAGGAAAGGTAACAATCCTTTTGCACTAAGGCCTGTAGTGTGCCATGTTACAACTCCTTTTCATATCATTTGGATCTAAGTGCAATTTTAAAATTGTCTGAAGTACTAAGTAACATAATAACTATCTTACTATCACTTCAAATAAAAAACTTGAATGCCTGTAGCATCACCTACGTTATTTTTCTAGCACTGTTGGCAGGGAGTTGTGGCTTGCAATATTATGCATTTCAAAATTTGTTGATTCCTTTTCCTTTTTCAACAGTTGTGCTCATTTTTTATGTCGAAAAAGTCTCAAAACAAACCAATGCAAAGGATAGGCTAATGAAAAATAGAGTATGCCAATGACATGTTGAATTTGTTCTCTAGTTGCATGGTTTCTAGCTCTAATACCTCTAGAGAGTTAACTGTACAATTAATGATTTCAAACTGCACTTAAGTCTTAAACAATGAAACATTGACGAATATCATACCACAAATTCTAAGTAATTTTGTTATATGGTCCTCTAATGGTTTTACAAATGAATGTTTTGGAATTAATACCCTTATAATCACCTTCGGAAAACCAAGTGAGAAACTCGAGAAATGGGTGAGTCTGAGGTATGATAATTGGGCCAAGTAATATTCCCACACTAGTGAGATATGTTGTGAATATTTTAAATCTTGATATGCTCAGATTTGAAGCTCGTACAAATAACATTTACATTGTGTTTCATGAGCCTTGCCCTTTCAGTCAATCAAGGGAAACCCGTCAAAGGTAATTGAGGTTTCAGGGAAGGGTTTAACAACTTTTTCCTTCATTTTTTTCTAAATTTTATTCTCAATTGAAGAGTGTATTTTAATGATTTTTCTAATTGTTAAAGTAGAAATGAATGAAGCTAACGTGGTATATCAAATCGAATTTTATATTTTATAATCAGATTTGATGAAATTTACTTGACTATCTAGAATATCTGATACGATCAAATTGTGTATGTTTTTAAGCATGTTACAAAATCTTTCTTGCGAAGATGTTGGTTGCTATTGGTTCACTAGACGGATGGGATGTCAGATTATCAAGAAAGAAAGTCCTCGTCTAGGTTTGCCAACTTTATCCATTCGCGGTTTTCCATATTTCTGTAACCTCGATCACGCAGGCTCGGAAAATAAGAGGTTTTATTGTTAGAAGGGAGGAGAGTGTTCCAGAAGCTCTTGGCACTCTCATAAGTCTCTCCATGTAGCCAGAAGATACAGAGTTGGTGTCGGAGATACTTCAGGTCCACTAAATCTAGGTTGGCCATGAATGAATTGATTTCAGTAAACTCACGTTTTGTGCTTCTTTATTTGGATATGTTATATTTGCGACTATCTATCCTCTGCTTAACGGCTCGTCTTATGATTTGTCATACCTATTGAATTATGTAACGAAACATCATGATGTGCCTATGCTTTGTCATACCTCTTAAATTATATATCTACTGAGAGAGGTCATGATCAGTAGATCAGTGATCAAATGTGAAATTTGAACGGCAGGTTTTACTTTCAATGAGAAGGGTATATATTTATATCACATTTTCATTAAGAAAAGCTTAAAAAAAAAAAATATTTCATTTGACAACGGTATATTATTTTTACATTTCATTTTGAGAAAGAAAAAATCAGCAATATTTGTGAAAAGTTAAAAAAAAATAAAAATTTTATTTGACAACGGTATATTACCTTTACATTTTATTTTCAAAAAGAAAAAATCAGCAATCTTTGTGTTAATAAAAAATTGTTACATATAAATTTTTTTTCAAAATATATATCATTTCCTAATATATCTCTTAATTTTATTCTCATCAAATAGCTCCATATCCCTCTATTTTTACCATTGTTGTTAAGTTTGGTTTCTTCACTAGATGTAACACAGTGTGCACTTGTGGGACTATACAAGAGAACCTTTTTGAAACTGCAGGACATCGTCACAAGGCCTTAATATCACAAAATTTGTTGAATATAAGCAGCACATGTGAATCTAAGAGCTTGTCAAAATGGTCTATCGATGAATTAAACCCTATGTTTGGATCAATATAGATTAATTTCTGAATATAACACATAACCACATAAAACTCATTTCATTTAGGACTTGATCTGAAATTGCTTCACAATCAAATGCAAATATTCAAATCTTTGATACATCATGGATCTCCTGAATTATCAGAATTAGTTACACAAAATCTCATACTGATTTTTTTCTAGTAGGATTGGAATGATAAATGAATGGCTTTGATAAGTTGAATTTGAATATATGAATGGATTTGATAACTTGAATTTGAATTTGAATTTTCAAGTGGATATGGTGACCCTATTCAATGTTATTTAACAACCCCACCAAACTCAAAATTACTTATCTTAAATTTTATGTTGGAGTTGATGGCAGTGCAGTTCTGGTCATATAAGATGATAGAAGAGGCATATCCCCTAAAGAATTAATGATCCATTAAAAGGTCGAATTTAATCTTTCTAGGGGACCGAGTTAGTCACTCAGAAGGATTGTGTTTTGTAGCTCATCTATTTATTGTCAAGGTCGAATTATTCTAGGCTTGATTAGTACAAAGGAATTGTGCAAACTTTTAAGGCCGAGTCGAACTTTTCCCTTGCTATTCGTTCTGCTTGAATATTGGATCAACAAGGGTATTCTAGACCTCTGAAAATTAAGGAAGGAAGATCGATTTCATGATAATTTGTTGTCATCATTGAGGTTGAATATAGAGGGATTAATTCACCTAGAAAATTGAGCCAAGATCTCCTCTAGGAGACACACCTATTCCCTAGAAGAGAGTTCCAAGTTCGAAGCTTAAATTCCAGAAGGGAAATCGAAATTATTTTGAGCATATTTCAAACGTCCTCATATAATTTTTAGAGTGGCCAAGTTCACTCTCTTAGAGGACAAACTATTTTACATGTCATAGTTACCTATCCAAATCCCATACAAGTAGGTCTAAATTTTCCATGTCAAAGTTACCTATCCAAATCCAATACAAGTAGGTCTAAATTTTCCATGAACATGGCACATAAAAAATGGAGGAAATCTCAATTTCATGAAGCATCATATCTTAGTATGAAACCAAGAAGCAGTTCTGGTATCTTAGCTTCAGTAGTCCTTACGAATCAACTAGAAGGCTATGTATTAATGGAAGCACTTTCCTTTTTTACTATGTCAGGCTCCTCCCTCCTTCTGATATTCCTCTTTTCTCAAATCTCTGTAAAGAATTGAAATATTCTAGAAATAATTCTTAACAAGTGAGACCAACGTTTATTGAATCTCCCATCATCAAATCGAACTTTAAGAGACAAAATTCCAGCTTCAAGAGGCCTCCATAGATCTGAGGTAGAAGATAAGTTCAACAAAACAAAATGTGTTATCATATCCCAATTCGTTGGCTTCTATATTCACGTTTCAAAGGTGGTGCGTCCCATCCCATGGGAGCTTAGGTGGAACATGTCGCCATCTGAGGTAATGGTTGGATCATTCAAAATTCAAATTCATTACTAAGATGGTATAGTATCTCATCTGAGATGGTTACCTAATCTAGAGCTGGATACACGCAATATACCCTTCCCACTATCTTGCTCTCACCTGAGCTGCATCCAAGGTAAGTTATGCTTGGATCATGCTTATTTTCTCAGAAAAATCCAACTCAATTCACTCAAGTCAATTAAAGAAATATATGAATTTTCATATATGACAACTAAGTTGTTTTATATGACCCAAATTGAAAGGGATCATGTTTTTTTTATATTACTAGCAAGGGTTTTTTTTTCTTACCCAAATCAATAGGGATTTCAATGGGGATCATGCGTCTATGGATCACTAACTAAGTTACATTAGATCATCCCATCAAAAGGTATGCGATCTGATTTGAATCTAGAGGTCACGATATAACCCATGCATGGTCTCACTATCGCCTTTGCACAATGTAACCTATCCCCTAGAGCTTTCGAACACTTCAGACTCTACTCCAAAAGGCACCCTTCTAGAAGATACTCTTTTGTAGGGTATTGTAGATAGAATTTGGCCGACTTAGTAACAAGTGATGAGAAGTAATTTTGACAATCATGCCAAAGCAATATTGAGGAATTAGAAATCATATGGATTTGTGTCTCAGTAGGTCAGTTGCTCTATATCACTTTATGTAGCTAAGCACCACCTAGTGTTTTCTATGAATGTTCAAGTTTGATATGCATAAATTTTGTTTTAAAAAAAAATAACACTATATTAAGAGAGCAATTATGCATAAATCTTTCCCAAGCTGAAATACTAGATGGATCACAATTCATAATGAACCAGACTGCACAGAATGTAAACTAGCTATAGCAAAATAATGTAATTAGTTCTCATTTTAAAATTCATAACGAGATGAATCGATGTTCCCTTTTTTAATAAAAAACCATTATTGATGTTTGAATTAGTTTTTCCTTTAATATCATCTTCCAAATATGAAACAGTTAGTCTATAGCACTATTCAAACTCAACATGAAACCCTTAATAGTATCAAACCCTAATATGTTATAGATCATGTAGTATCAAGATGGAAAGAACAATATTACTGTAACAGTAAGTACTAAAGGAGGGATGTCTCAAATTAGTTTTCCCTGCTTTTATTGTAATTATGTGCATAGTTCATTCTTCCTTTTATTTTAGTTTCCTTCTTGAATGAGGCAAACTCTTTTACATTTATAGAGTTCATGTAGAAGTGAGGGAAGTTGAGGTGAAGTATAGTTGATGAACGTAAGTAAAAATGTAAGAATGTAAGGAAAGAAATCAAATTCCAAAATCTTGTAAAACATAAAGGATTGAAGCATAAACAAGTGAAGAAGACAAAATGTTGATCAACAAAGTTGTCAATAGAAAGAAAACGCTGAGATTGAGGTTGAATTTGCAGCATACCTAGTTGTTGTTTTTCAGCGTTCAATTGAAGAAGTTTCCAACTCCTGAATCCCAAGTATGAATGTGAAACAGAGGATTTAAGAATGGATCTTTCACTGCAATAGATTGTAATTCTTCTTCCAAGGTGAAACAAAGGATTTAGGAATGGCTCTTTCACTGCAATAGATTGTAGTTCTTCAACCGAATGAAAAAAGAAAATCATTCACACTGGAAACTTGGTTATCAGTCACTATTGAGCCTGCAGCTGCCATTATAATGGTTGGTTTGGAGTTGGAACTGACGATGAGTATGATTTTTTGTCATCCTTACATGCATGGTCATCCATCGTGATGATGATGACAATATTCAGATTATTTAAAATTTTCTTTTTGCAAATTAGTTTCACATAGCTATGGCTCTTCAGCATATGGAAATGGATCTCAAAAGCATCACTAATATGAAAATGGTAGAGAAGGTATAAATTCTTGGAATAAGATTCCCAAATTTCGGTGAAGAAGTTATAATGGACCCAATTGAAAGGGCTTCCAAGGTCCTGGGTTTGAGTACAGGGCACAAAAATATGATGGGTTATTCTTTTTCAGGTGTGAAGGTAGAGTCTCAGATAGATGGACTTCTGGAAAACATTGGGTATACTGTAAAAGCCTCTGATTTATTATCCCATGTTGCAGAGAGGTTGGAGTAGATGGAGAGAATTATGGCAGTGGTTCAATACCCAGAATATCTCATTTGGATTTCAAGGATCTGCAAGATTATAACCCCTCGGATTTAGTAAGCTAGATCAAATGAATGTTCGGGGAGCTTAATCCAGGCACAAACATGGTTGTTCCGTTTGGGAATAGGGGATCTCTAAACAATTATTCATAGGTTCGTAAACCAATTTAGGATGATCCCAGTCTTTCTGCTATGGACTTGGTGTTCATTCAAGAATATGGCTTGCAGTTTAATGGAAGCCAAGCATCTGACCCTCAGGGTTTTTCACCAAATTTTGATCCCTCTATTAGATGCAATATTTTCTCTGGACTGACTCTACGTTCTAAGGATTCTTCCATACACATGAATTATAGGAGCAGAGCTTCAGTGCCTATTTCAGCGATGAGGGTTCAAGTCTCTCTAGTACCTGCTTGGGAACCACACAACAAAATATAGATAAAAGAGCGCAAGAATCAGGGATTTGTGTGGTGCACTTGCTTATGGGATGTGCGAAGGATATACAGAGAAATGATTTGAAGGTAGCCAGCGATTTGGTCTGATAGATTTGAATGATGGTGAACTTTAACCCCTGTGGAGCAATGGGAAAAGTAGCTTCGGACTTCGTTGAAGCTTTGACGCGGTGGATTTCTAGATTGAATGAGGCAGAATCCATTATGTCACATGCAGATGCACAATCCTAAATTCTCTACCACCATTTCCACAAGGTTTGCCCTTATCTCAAGTTCACTTATTTTACTGCAAACCCTGCCATTCCCGAAGCCTTTAGACTTTGGAAAATTGAAAATCAAAAACCTCTTGCCTCCAGCTCCTTTTTCATTAACCTTCTTCAATGCTGCAACAACCTCCAAATAGTGAAAACAGCCCAATTAAATCTAATCACTAGTGATGTTAGTGGTGTTACTGCATACCCTAGACAGAGTCTATACGTGTCATGGACTCATGGGCCGTCACCCTGTGGTGATTGGTGATTAGTAAGAATTCAACAAATTAGAATTTGGTAATGGAAATTTCTAAATTGTAATAAATAAAATTTGAATTTTAAAAAATGTTCCCCCAAGTGACAACCCTTCTTAGGACATTTCATAATATTATTCTAATTTTTTTTTAAACTTGTAAAATTCGAATTTTAAATTTTTTTTACGTGTAAAATTTACTAAGTACTTCTCTCACGTGCCAAAGACCCTTTGAAGAGCTCTGACGTGTTTAATTTTGAACACTAATCACAGTGTTTCATATTAAGCTATGTGATTTAATAGCTTTGGTGTTTACAAAGTTAAAATAATTCCAATACCATACATATAAATAAAAAATAAAAATTACATAAAAATAAACAATTATATATATATAATTAAGATAAAAACAATTTTAAAATAAAATTAAAGTAATTTAGTAAACATTTAAAACACATCCAAGTTTTTATCAAATGTAAACATTTTTTAATAATTTTATTTAAATCACTTTAGCATTACACTATAATAAAATTTGTTTAAAGATTTTAAATAAAAATATGATTAGAATTTTTTTTTTTTAATAAAAATAATTTGACAAAGCATTTTAAAATATTTATTAACACTTTAATTTAAATCACATTACCATGCCCGTACAATATAAAGTATGATTTTTAGAACTTAAATATCACAATTATAGTAAGGTAATCCATTATCATTAGGAATGATTGAATGATTCGATCATGACCATTCTTGAATTTGCATATGAGTGGATTGATGATTTTATTAATGTTATTTTGAATATTGCCCCGAGGAAGTTGATGATATTTTAGAAAGCCATCTCTAAGGTTACTAGTGGGTGAGTATTTATATATGTCATGTTTCTTAAGATTTAATGTTTATTCATTATTATTTAATGTTTATTCATTATTAGTTAATTATAATTTTGAATAGTTAAAAATTTTCTTAGGAGTTAAGTTTTTAATTTTTTTTCTTCAATTAATTTTATATTTATAAATGTTATGGTTTTCAAAACTTTTTCCATTACTAATATCTTTATAGAGAAGTGGAGTATACCTTCAATAAACCATGTATTATTGTTGAGGTGTTTTATTTAATATTAATGATTAAAAAATTTATTTAAAACTTTACTCTAACCATGTATAAAGCCTCAAGACCCATATACACTTTTGGGCTAACCATGTATAAAGCCTCAAGGCCTATATATAGTGTTCAAAAACTCTTCATGGCACTGACATATGCAATTGGAGGTTGAAGGGTTGATGTCGCCTTCAAGAAGTATTATGTGGTGATTTGAGTCATTTTTTTTTTGTTTTAGATGTTTAGAATATTTTTTTGGGTATATATCTTACTTTCCTCTTCAACTATCTCTAGATATATTTAAGAAAATACAAATAAGGAAATGGTTCTTAGGCATCACAATCTATATGAAAAATTTATAAAAAAAATTAAATAAAACCATTTACATGTGGAGAGAATTCAATTGTATGGTCTACATACTTTTTATATAGGAATCATACGGAAAGAATTGAATAAAAAAAAATTATCTTTTTATCTCTTAGAGGTCATTCCTCAAATATAAGAATACTATTTACAATGATATTGTTCTTTTTCTCTTTCTTAGAGTGTAACTGGTCCAATTATTTATATTTTTAAAAGCAATGAAAATATAGTACTGTTTTACATGAATCACTTCATTGTCCAATCAAGAGAAAAACAACTATTTAAAACCTCCAAAAACACAAATTTTTATAAAGGAAATATATCATACTAGAATGCTTTGGCATAAGAATTATAAGCATAATGATGGTGCATATGTGCATTATGATGCAAAATACCATATGCAAAAAAAAAAAAAAAAACACATTTTAAATAAATACTAGAATGATTTTACATAAGAATTGTAAGCATAATGATTGATGCATATGGGCATTATCATCCAAAATACCATATGCACCAGATAATTAAAATAAAATAAAATAAAATAAAAAAATATTTTGAATGAACATTGAGACATGCATGTGCTATTCATAAATCCAATCAAGTGGAGCAAGCACTCAATGCAAGCAAAAAAAGAAGGTAGTGAATGCAAGCAAGTGGAGTAGGTAGAAAGAAGATCAACAAATAGAGTCATGGAAGATTGGTAGGTATAGTTTGTAAATCCAAGCAACACAAGATGGGGAGCTAATTCAAATTTGATGTTTTTTAGATGCATAAAAAATTTGTAGATATTGTTGGTAAATCCTAGCAACAAGAAAATGAGAACCTCATTCAAATTAGATTTATTTCTCTTTTGTGATTAACAAAAAATTCACAACATCCATAATATTTATAACTTCAATAGCTACTACTAAAATTCAATTTCAATAAATAAATAACACATAAATGCATGACGTCCATATGAATAGAATTCTACTTTATAAAAATGATAATATTTTTTTTTAACTATCATAATTGTTAATATTCTTTTTGCAGTTTTGAAGTTTCTATAGTTAAAATAATTTATTGATAAAAAAATCCACATAGGTAAGATAGCCAACGACAAGACCAGGTTAGTGGCTCCAAAACTTTGACAAGATTAATAAACAATATTCTTATTTTTTAATTGTCAAATAATATATAGAAAAATAAAACAAAACATCACGTAGCCGATATAATATATTATGAAAAAATTCTTCTTTCAATTGAAAGAATATACGATATTTTTTCATTTCGAAATTGACAACAGCATTCGATATTTTCTTTCAAATTTGACAACTTTTTTCCCTCTGATAAAATAATTTTGAGCCATGGGAAGAAAACAAATATACGTATATTCATCTGCAGAGCAGGATTTCACGATTGCTGGCACGGATCCTTCCAGGCATCTAGCCAACCGAAGGACTGATTATCAAAATGTTGACAGGCGTGGAGACGTAGGAGGTTTTGTGGCCATGGATTGCGAGATCCTTTCAGAACTCTTAAGAATGTATCTATCAAGTGAATCTGTTCAACTATGGATGGTAGAGTATCTACTAAAAACCTTTAAAAAAAATATATTTAAAAAATTTAAAGATTTAGCAATATTAATTATATTAATTAGTTATTTATAAGTAAAAAACCTCATGCCTATACTTTAATACTAAATATATAATCATATTTATTTAAGAAATTTATTTAGAACAAATTGATAAAATTTACATGAAAATTTACTTTTGATATGGCTCTATATATAGAGTTAAGGAAAAATAATGTATACTAATAAATCAACAAATATATAACAATGAGAAAGCAGAAGGAAGAAATGATTCATTTATACCTAAAAGACAATAAGAATGACACTAAAGTAGATTGAGCCATATGATTAGAAACTCTTATACACCTTCTGATAAAAGTGTCAACATGAATAATTTATTAATTGAGCCATATGATTAGAAACTCTTATATAACTTATAATAAAAGTGTCAACATGAATGACTTCTTGAGTAGATCACTTAGCTAAAGTACACAACCACTCTTCATACATAGAGAGATAGACATTTGTTTTTTGAAATATCTAGATAATATGATACATCTAAACAATGAAAACTGACAATTTAGGGAATCTTATATAAGAGTTAAGATTTATCTTTGGTTAGTGACATCAAAAGCTAATCGAGTGCTTAACATTTAACTAAAATGTTAAATCCTTATGAATTATTAAGATAATATTTTGGAGACCCTCTTGTCATGGTGTGCGATACATAGTGACAATGTGTATTATTGATTTGATATATAACTTTCATACAATAAAATTATATAGTAGTGGGATCATTTGCCATTCGTTAGTAATATATTGCTTAAAATAATTTTACTTAATTTGTATAACAATGTATTTTTATTTTATAAATTTATTTTATTATTAATATTATTTAGTATATATATAAATGGTGAGTTATATTTTTTTTGGGAGGTGATCCGTTGTTTATTTATTTATTCTTTTGTTTAGGCTAGTTTTATGGGCTATGTATATATTGTTAGATTTGAACTATTTCAAATCTAAACCTATGTACGTATGCATGACCTCATCTCATAGGTAATGCTTTATTATAGGGATTTTATTGATGATATTAATAGATAAGCTACACAATGACCTATAGTATGTGAGATATTATGGAAATGTGATTTTTCAAATAATTTATTCATTGATCATAACTTATTTTGTTGAACAATAATGTTTAGGTATCTAATATGCTAGTATGGAGATTTGATCTAGAATTTATAAATAGATTTATTGTTGATATTTGTTGACACGGTTAAATATTTATATGATTCTTACCAATGACAATTACCAATTGAATGCAACATTTTGAAATCCTTTCTACAGAGCAATACATTCCCAATATGATAATCATAACCTGCTAGTCTAGATTGTATGCAACCCACTAACTATGAATTTTTCATGCTTTTATTCATTGACATATACCTTTTCTTCTCCAAAACAAAGTTGAAATCCATATGTTTCAGGAAATCCCTTCAACAAAATTCACCTCAAATCAAATGAACGACATAACTTCTTTTTGTGAGATATTTTGCCCTCGCCCTTGTAAACTGGAATGTTTTGGATTGATATGAAAAGGTCTACTCCTACTCCTAGTTACAATATTTTCTTGCAATGACTTCATCATTACATCATCATTTATAGAAGCAATTTCATCACCATTAGGAGGAATATTATTCCCACTATCATCATTTTCAACATAGTTATTAAATTCATCAACATCATTGCCTAAAAAATTTTCATTACCATCATCACTTGAAGAAAACATTTCACAAGAATCATCTGCACTTTTTTAACCCTGACTCAGACGAAATTCTTCACCATCTTGATCCATGCTTTCAAATTTTTCCCTGGGAGGATTCAATTCTTCATCACCATGAGTGTCTTTGAAATGATCACTCAGAGAAAATGCATTATTCAGATCTGTGCCTCTAAAATTATCATTTGTAAGAAACTCTTCATCATCCCCTTCCTCAGTGGTGCTCTCATAATCCTTGGGATTAGGCCTAAGTGGAAGCTTTGAATATGTATTCACTATAATTTCTTCATCCCGCCCCTTCCCTTCCTCACTAGTGCTCTCATAATCCTTAGGATTAGGAATAAGTAGATGCCTTGAATCTATATTTATTGGAAATTATTCATCCCACATGTTACCACACTAATAATTCTCAAAGGTGTGAGATTTTTTATTATAGTTAGAGAATAACAGAGGTAACCACAAACCTACTTTTAAGCTTTAGGATCTAGCCTTCCTAATTATTAGAGAGGGCTCTCTCTATAAGATTTAACTTTGTTTTTATATTTGATTTTATGCTAGTTATATAGGACAAATTGGTTTTGAGGTTTTGATTTGGTTTGGTGGAAAAAATCACTTACTCAGATGGATAGCTATAGATATGTTTTCCATTGGGTAAATGGAGTCAATGTGTCAAGCGGTCATATAAGGCCAGAAAATTGGTAAAGGCAATGCAGGACATGTCCATACAAACCAATGAAATAAATAGATTAAAAGAAAAAATTAAAAATCTGGAAGATGCCAAAAAGCTTGCACAGATTAATGCCAAGACTGTATAGAAAAAGGCTAAAAGGTTGAGTGAATAATTAAAGAATTTGGAAACAGAGTTGACTTTGAAAGAACCTGTGGCACATATTAAAAATCAATTATGGTCCAATATCATTAAATCAGTCAAATATAATTGGCCATCAATACAGGTGATTTATGAACAAAAGGATTTACTGAAAGCACCAAGAGAAGAAATACAAAGGACCAAAGAGGAGCTAGGTACAAAACCTGAAGAGGAATTGGAAATTATTAAATTCCTCAATTCCAAAAACAAGCAAGAATTAGATGAAATTGGAATAACAGACAGAACAGAAACTATAATTGAGGTTATAAAGGTAATTTCCAAGAAGAACTTGATGAAACAATTAGAGGAAAAGTGCCAAAACATGGATATGGCAATCACAAGATTCATGGTAAAATTTGATGTTTTGAGGAAAAAAGGCCTTCCAAATATTCTGGTAATCAATGATAAAATGATGAAACAGGAAGATTATAACAAAAATATAAGAGAATTTGATAAAGAACATGTAAACAAATTAGATTAGTAGGGAATCCCAACAGGGAAAGTTTTGCACAAAAGTATTGAAAATATGTTTTACTTACTGCATGAAGTAAAACACCTTTTTGTGGTCAAACCAACATTTGTAAGATAAACTGAAGCTTATGAAAACTTCAGAAAGCTAAAGAATATCAAAGTGCCAGAAGCTAAGTTCTGGGAGAAATTAACAGATTTACTGTAAAATCAAAATTACAGTGAAGGTAGAGCATGAAGGATAAAAAATGGAGTTGTTGTTTTTACTTCAGCAGTGAACAAATTTCAGCAGTAAAATAGTTTTTATATCCATAAAAGTCTATCGTTCAAAGAGTATCAGCTGAAAGTGCATCAGATGAAAGATGAAGATAAAAAAAGATTGAAGATAACACTGCTAATGTGAGAGACACCTCAGTTGTCCAACTGCAGCCCAAATCCAAACAACAAGCTATTTAATTTCAATAAAAAGGACAGTTAGCAAGTATTTAAGCAATTGTCACTATCTTATTGCATGAAGATATTTTATGTTCCAAGAAAAATTCCTAGAATTATTCTAGCATATTTTGTACTATTTTTTGTATAAATACTTCATCATTTGAAGTACTAGGTGTGGATTAATTGCTGAACACTTCTATAGCTATAATATTTTGAACCCAAGGGTTTTTTTGTATCAAGTTGAAGTCAGCAGACTGGATCACAGAAAATAAAGCATCATATTACAGGATTCATGTGTTGGGTCAC
This sequence comes from Pinus albicaulis, assembly GCA_034641835.2. Lineage (NCBI taxonomy): Eukaryota > Viridiplantae > Streptophyta > Pinopsida > Pinales > Pinaceae > Pinus > Pinus albicaulis. The sequence continues at coordinate 1,460,762,096 of CM076570.1, forward strand.
TGAAGTGAAGTATTTTCTCATGTTATTTGTCAATTTTCTTATGTTTTCCATCCATTCATGATGGTGTTCTAAATTTTAATGTGAAATCAGGAATTTTTATTTCAGAATTTGTTAAAAGCACTATGTTATTGATTGATTTTCATTTTCATGTTTTCTACTGATATCCAGACCCGGGAACCCTTAATTGCTCCATAATTTCGATTTACCTCTACCTTTTCACTCCTTATCCAGATTTAAGAACCCTTAATTGCTCTTTATCCCGATCAAAACCATTTCACTATCAACTTTTGAAGATCTGAAGTGACTCTGCTATCTTGCCCTGTAAACATTTACCTTTAGACCTTGATCCTGATCTGACTACTTGACACATTGACTCCATTTACCCAATGGAAAACAGATCTATAGCTATACATCTAAGTAAGTGATTTTTTCCACCCAATCAAATCAAAACCTCAAAACCAATTTTCCCTATATAAATAGCCTAAAATCAGATATAAAAACAAAGTTAAATTTTATAGAGGTAGCCCTCTTTGAGCATTAGGAAGGCTAGATCCTAAAGCTTAAAAGTAGGTTTGTGGTTACCTCTGATATTCTTTAAACTATAATAAAAAATCTCACAACTTTGAGAATTATTAGAGTGATAACATACTGGCGACCATACTGGGGAACTAGCCAATCCTCAGTTTTAAATTGATCTTAAAGGAAATCTTTTCATTTATCTTTTCACTTTAAGATTTTTTTAATAAGTTAGAGTATATTTTCATAGAAAATTGTAATTCTGGCTTCCAGAAGAGTCTACTATATGAGGTCTAATCCAGATCCACAACTTGCTGTCATAGTAGATAATTCCGACAGAATTGGAAAGAAAAATAAACGAGTAGAAGATCTAGGTAATAAAGTTTCATTAGTCAAAGAAAATTATCTTCCAAAACAACTATCAAGTTTACAAGACATAGAATTTGATTTAAATTTTGAACAATCTTTATTCAGAACCAGATCAGAAAGTGATTTACAAAGCACTGTAATAAATCCTGATTTTATTTCATTTATTGAAAATAAGAAGGAAATTGTTTCAGTAGATTCTGAGGAAAATATTTTTGAAGTTTATGATAAGCTTGATTCCATAACTACTACATTGATTAAAGAAATAGATGAACCTTATTTACAACATACAGTTGAATTAAGTGCTTTATCAGCCTATACCCCTAAGCCTTCCACAACTCATTTAGATACCAGCCTTTTAGAATCTGTAGGTTCATCCTTGTTCACAACCACTTCATCCATTATTTCTACCACACTTCTTTCCACAGATTCATTTTTCCTAAGCAACCATTCCAACCTAGAATTTTATTTCCATCTCATACCACCTCAAGTTCATCCCCTAGTATTTCTAATACATTTTCTAATACATCATTCTCATTCCCAAGTACCTCTTCTAGTATCCCAACTTCATCTTTTAATTTTTCAACCACATTTACCAATACATCTTCTTATATTCCAATCTCATCTGCAAGTTCTTTAACTACATCAGCAAGTACTTCTAGCTCTTCTCCAAGTACTTCCAACTTACCTCCTAGCCAAGATAGAATTCAAGCCATGGCTAGAAGATATGCTCCCTTGGTCCTTCCAGCATAGTTACATGACATGCCTCAGGATTATCAAAGAAAAATCCCTCAATTTGATGGAACCACTCACTATACTGCAAAACAACATATCAATAAGATGACAAATTATTTTGAGTTGCATGAGATTGATGAAGCTAATGTCCAAGTAAGAATTTTTTCTTAAACTTTAACTGTTGAGGTAAAAAAGTGGTTTAAAGGTTTGAATGCTCGTAGTATTGCTAATTTAGTATTTTTTCATAGATTATTTCTTAATAGATAGGAAAAGAAGAAAAATCCACTACAAATCTTATCTGAATTTGAAAGCATAAAAAAAAGCACTAAATGAAACAATCCAAGATTATTGTACTAAATATAACAGTATTTATAATGCAATTCCTGCTAATCTTAAGCCTCCTCTAGACTCCGTCCTAATCAAATTCCCTGATGGATTTGATACATATATATCCTATCAATTGAGAGAGAGAAATCCTAAAACCCTAAAGCATATGCAAAGTAATTTTATTAGTGTAGAGGAAAATTTGTTGGCTAGAAGAGCTAGATTAAGAAAAGAAAGGAGAGTGACAATAAAAGAAGAAACATCTACTTCAGATTTGAAAATAGATCAACTAGCAAAAGCATTAGAGAGAATGATGGATAGGTTAGATAATATGGAAAGGAAGCCACAATGGGATAACCAACAACAAGGACCTCAGATTAGAAATCCCAATTTCAGGAAAAACACCAACATTGGAAAATATAGAGAATCAACACCTGACCAAACAATAAGACCACCTTTCCAAGAGAGCTATGTTGAAATTTCTCATCAAAATGAAGATGATGAAGACAAAATTAATCTAATGGGCATTAATGATGATAACACCATTTTTCTTACACAATAAGACAAGGATTTATATGAATTACAACAGCTACAATTAGATTCTAGTGAATCTTTTGATTACAAGCAAGGTTATGAGTTTTCTATCAATGAAGTACATAAGCAATTTAACCTTAGGAGAAATAATAATGTAGAGCCTTCTATTAATAAATCTGTCCAAACACAAATAAAGAAAACAGTAGAGGCTCCTACTACTAAAGTTCTGCAAATTCTCCCTAGGGAAACCATGCAAAACTCTAGTTCAACTCAGGAAGTTTCAAGCCCCAAAATTTCACCTAGTCCCAAAATTGTTGACATCATAGAAGAGGTTGTCCAAATATCAACAAATTCTCAAAAAACTGCTACTGGCAAGACAACTAATTCTGCTAAAACAACAATTTCAGACTCCAAAACACCTACTGCTCATCCAAAATTAGTTGATCCAAAAGCTGCCACTACTAAAGCAGCTACTGAAAATACAAAATCCACAAAGACATATACTGCTTCTCAAACTGTCCCTAAAAATAAAACTAAAAACATTAAGACAGTAGAAACACAAACAGATAATGAAAAAATAGTTGTAGAAAAAGAAGACAAACCTAACCAGACTACAGTTAAAAAAGAAGAGATAATTGAGCTAGGAAAACCACAAGCACTATTTAATATCCAAGCTGAAATTGCTAAATTAAAGATACCAATTCCTTTGACAGAATTGGTAAAACATGATCTATACAAAACACCTATCACTGAGACTTTAAATATGAATGATGGAGAAGATTTAGTAAACTTGAGTGATGATCAAATCAAATTAATTTTTGGTCTTGATGTTAATGGGAAACACCAAGATGGAGTACTTCCACCTTTCTAGATTAGCTTAATTTCTCATGATCAGATTTTACATAATGCAATGCTAGATTCAGGGGCTTCACACAATTTGATACCAAAAGAAATCATGGAAACCCTGAATTTAGATATCACTAGGCCTTACAAAGATCTCTTCTTATTTGATTCCAGCAAAGTGAAATTTTTAGGTTTGATAAAATATTTATGTGTTATTTTAGTTCAATATCCTGGGAAAAGCATAGTCATGGACATTATTGTAGCTGACATCCCTCCCAAGTATGGAATGTTCTTATCTTTCTCATGGGGAGCTAAATTGCATAGATTTCTACAACTTAATTTGCCTTATGCAACAATATCAGTTTTTGGCCGACCAAAGAAACTTTACAGAGAAACATTGATGAAGTATATGGTTAGTAGTGTAGAAAGACCAAGAAATTATCCTATTTACTCTACACCTACTGACATGGATTCATTTATTTTATGTAACTCTGAAACTGGAATTGAAATCAATATTGAACTAAAAGAGAAAAACAAAGCACCAGTCAGTGAAAACATTTTTCATGAATCATTATGGCACCTAGATTTTGATGGATCAGTCAATAAATTAAGAGCAGGAGTAGGAGTTTGGATACACAATATGGAAAACAATCATGTAGAAGGTCATGCTTTTAGACTAAATTTTAAATGTACAAACAACATGACTGAATATTAAGCTCTTATTTTAGGACTGCATATTGTTAGGAATTTAGGAGCAAAAAGAGTGTCAATTATGGGAGACTCAGAGTTAATTGTGAAACAGATAACTGGATAATATTCTATTTATAATCAAAGATTAAGTTGATATAGAGATATTGTTTTAGATCTGATTAAGGAACTACTAGAATGTGACTTTTCTACAATCCCAAGAAAACAGAATATGCAGGACCACTTCTTAGAAACTTTTGCTAGTATCCGTAATCTGTTATTTCAACCAAATCATAGATATACTACAGAATTTAAACACAGACCTACAATTCCAGACAATCTTAAATATTGGCAATTTTTCTCAGAGGATGAACAGATTTATCATTTCATGAACAATGAAGGAGAATTTTAGGGTTAAAATATAGACATAGGTTGTACTGTAGATCAAAATCTAGATAGTGATATTGATTTGAATAATGTATATGTAAATAATCTATATTTTTCTAAACCTACTAAATATAGTCAAGTAGACATAGATAATTTATAGAAAGTAGAGATTGAAGAGTTAGTAGATGATGAATCTGATATTTTAAACCTCAAGGACAACTTTTTACCAAAAGGATTAGCCCCTTAGAAGATATGTTTGACTCTAATGATGTTGCAAGAGAACCTAAAATGGAGCCACTAAGATCTTATATTGAGGAGTGTAATATAGGTACAGAGTTAAAACCTAAAATGATTAAAATTTCAAAAGCTTTACCTCATGAAGAAAAAGAAAAATACATAGCCCTTTTTAAGGAATTTCAAGATGTATTCGGTTGGAGTTATGAGGACTTAAAATCCTATGACATTAGCATAATACAGAATAAAATACCTATAAAAGAAGACCAAAAACCTTTTAAACAAAAACTTAGAAGGATCAATCCTGTTTTGATGCCTTTAATTGAGAAAGTAAAGAGAATGTATGAAGCCCAAATAATTGCACCAATCAGATATTCTAATTGGGTTTCTAATCTAGTTCCCACTAGGAAAAAGACAGGAGAAATTAGACTGTGTGCTGATTTAAGAAAATTAAATAAAGTGTCTGTAAAAGGCAACTACCCCCTACCAAATATGGATCAATTATACAAAGGGTGGTTGGTTCTTCCAGAATCTCATTGTTAGATGGATTCTCTGGATATAACCAGATTCTAGTCCAACCAGAAGACCAAGCTAAAACCGCTTTTACTACTCCTTGGGGCACTTTCATGTATGTGAAAATGTCTTTTGGGCTAATGAATGCAGGAGCCACTTTTCAAAGAGCTATGGATATAGCCTTTGCTAAAGATATTCATGAATTCCTTGTGATTTATTTAGATGACATCACTGTATTTTCAAAGACTACTAATTAACATTTGGATCATCTCAGAAAAGTATTTCTGAAATGCAGGAAATTTGGCATATCTCTAAATCCTAAGAAGACTTTATTTGGATTGGAAGAAGGTAAATTACTAGGAAATTTCATATCTAAAGATGGAATTAGGATAGTCCCAGCAAGAATAGTGGTCATTCTGAACATTATTCCTCCTAGGAATATTAAAGAATTACAAGCTTTCCTAGGTAAAATTAACTTCCTTAGAAGATTCATCTCAAATCTAGCAGAAATAATTGGAGAGCTTAACAATATATTGAAAAAAGACTCAGTACTTAAATGGACTGTTGAGGCCAAGAAATCATTTGAATCAATTAAACAAGCCTTAACAAAAACACTAGTCCTTATAACTCCTGACTTTAAAAAAGATTTCATTATTTTTTCCTTTGCTTCAAAACACACTATTGTTGCAGTTTTACTTCAAAAAAATGATCAGGGCTATGAGAAACCCATTTCTTTCTTTATTAAATCACTCAGAGATGCCACTTTAAAGTATAACATAATGGAAAAGTAGGCACTAGCATTAGTGAAGGCCATCAAAGACGTTAGAGTGTACATTCTTTATTCCCATATCATTGCTTATGTTCCAGATGCAGTTGTAAAGGACATTCTAACATAGAATGGGCCTGATGGTAAAAGAGGCAAGTGGATTGCTACAATTCTGGAATATGACATAGAAATTAAACCAACCAAACTCATAAAAGGTCAAGATTTAGCCAAACTCATGGTTGAATCAAATTGTCATGCTTTAGATATTAATTTTATTGCCCAAATAGATGATCAGGAAGAGATGGCAACTCTAGAGATCAGTGAAGCCTTTTCAGACTCACCATTATATGCAGATATTATATTTGTATTACTAAATTTACAAGCTCCTCCTGGATTATCAAGAACAAAAGCCATATTTTTAAAATTAAAGGCAATAACATTTTGTGTCATAGACAATGTACTCTTTTGGAAAGATCATGGTGGAATTTTATTGAATTGTTTGCTTAAAGAATAAGCTAACAAATTTTTGAAAGAATTTCATGCAAGTGACTGTGGGGGACATCTCTTCAGAAGACTACTGCAGACAAAATCTTGAGAGCTAGTTTTTACTAGCCTACCTTGTTTGCAAATGTAAAAAAGTATGTGACCTCCTGTCACAAGTGCCAAATCTTTGAAGGAAAGAAAAAGCTGCTACCTTTGCCCTTAAAACCCATCTCAACAGAAATTCCTTTTCAACAATGGGGTCTTGACTTCATTGGTGAAATTCACCCTCCATCCTCAGCTCAACACAAGTGGATTCTGACAACCGCATACTATTTCACTAAGTGGATAGAAGCCATACCCTCCAGGAAAGCCACTAACACTGTCATAATCTATTTTTTAGAAAACAACATACTCTCAAGATTTGGATGCCCCCAAAAGATCATCACTGGCAATGCAACTACAATCAAATCCAAAAAGATGATTGACTTCTATCATAAATACCACATTACACTTGGCCATTCTACTGCATACTACCCTCAAGGTAATGGCATTGTTGAGTCCTCCAATAAAATCCTTGTAAACATCATCAAGAAAATACTAGAAGACAAAAAGAAAACTTGGAACAAGAGGTTAGTTAATGCCTTATGGGCAGATAGGCTTACCACTAAGAAATCTACTGGTACATCCCCTTACCAGCTTGTTTATGGGATGGATGTTGTTTTTCCATCTTCCTTAGGAGTACCTGTAATGAAGATAATCCAAGAACTACAAGTTGAGACCAATGATATCCAAAGAAGGATTAACCAAACCATTCACTTGCAGCAAACAAGAGAAGATGTTTATCTTAATTCTCAAGTTATCCAAGACAATATTAGAAAGATATTTGACAAGAAGACTAAGGAAGATGATTTCTATATTGGTGACAAAGTTCTATAGCGGAATTCAAGGAGAGAAGAGAAAGGTAAACATGGGAAAATTGATTTCTTGTGGAAAGGAACTTATGTTATTTATGGTTAGAGAGGTAACAATGCTTTCTTTTTGAAGGAGATAGATGGATCGGATCTACTCGGTGGACCTGTCAATGGTAGAATGTTGAAGCATTACTATTCCTCATAAATAACCAATAGTTAACTTTTTTTACTTTACTCATTCTACATAACATTGATGATTTTAGATTGGATTGGATGTTTTTCCTAGCAAAGTTGAAGCCCGAAGAGAAGGCCCTAAGCTTTGAAGGATAAAATATCATAAGAATGACTAATTGTAGAGCTTAGAAAACAAATTCCAAGGCTAGTACAATCAAAATTGAAAGGCCACTAGTCTCAAAGTTCTTGACATTTCACCAGGAAATGTCATCCCCATGTGGAGCCATTATTAGGGTCCTATAATAATAGGATTCATAATTTTTGAATTGACTTTTATTATTCTTGTAATATATACATAATTTGCTTTTTGCAAATTGTTTTCCCATATTAGAAAAATAAAATAAAAAATGTAAAAAGTGTAAAAGTCCTAAAAGAAAAATCAAAGGACTTGAAAAGAAAAATATCAAAAAAGAATAGTTGAAATGAACCCCAAACAAAAAAAGAATTTAGAATAAGACATGAAAGTGATGCAATTATAAATGCCACTAATAGATACTTTTTACTACAAAATAAATGATTTTGTGCAGCTTGTTCAAAATGACATAATCCATAATGAGTTAAATAGCTTAATCTTGATGTTTTCATGCTTTAAATTTCATGCTGATAGATAGAGAATAAAGATCTTGCCAAATAGTTTAATCTTGGAAGATCATTAGTTAGGTAGAGAATAAATAAGGAGCTTAACAGTTTAATCTGAGCCCTTGGAAGAAATAAGGATAGAATTAGTTAGTTTGTTGTTTTAAAAGAAAAATGAACAAAGGTTTGCAAGCTCAAATGCACTCTAGGTAAATGAAGGAAAAATGTTAAGATAGCACATGGGTAGGAAGAAAGAAGTTTCACAGGCATGGATAAAATATCATTTGGAAAATTACTAATTTCCCTCCCCACATTGTGTTCCAGTACAATGCCCTTCATTTATAAAGACTCTAAGCATTTCTCTAACTTTTGGTGGGACCAGACCCATGTCTTAATGACTAATTGGCACCAAGGTATTGGATTCCCCCCATTTTCAGCATTTCCCCTTCATAAAAAAGCCTTTTCCCCTCTTATATTACTCATTTTACCCTACAAAATCCCTTTTCCTAAGTTTAAAATACATTTTACTTAGAAAAAGTAAAACCCCTTTAACTAATTCTCATTTCATTCAAAAATACACAAAAACCCAAAAATATGCATTTATCCTAATTATAAGAGTTAAAATGTTAATATTGAGCCACTACTATGGAAATCTCATCTAAAATCATTTTTTAACACTATACTTAGTATATTTTTTCATTTTTGCTCATACATTTCATTATTAACGGACTAATATAATGTATTAGCTCTCCAACATACCCTTCAGCCCATAGTATATTAATTCATTTTATATTAAATAATCCAACCCATATTTTAATTTTATCCTATGGTATATTTTGCCCCACGTGATACATTTTCTCTGCTCCCCATAGGTTAAAATTATCCCTTGTATATTAAACACCCAATGATAACATTACACATACATCCATTTCTTTTTTTAACTACGTTATACCCGCCTATTCTATTTTCATATATAAACTATATATTAAAACTATGTTTTAATATATAATTTCAATCCCACCACATTAATATCATCTCGGGCCCCACGCCCATTACCCCGCAACTTTACCATATAATCCCGACCGTTCGCTCCATGCATCTAAATCTGATGGTGAAAATATCCCGTCACAAATTAGATTGCGCGATCAATAACCAAAATGAAAATTGCGATAAAGGTTGTTTTGAAAATTTATCTCTCCTCCACACGTCACTTGATTGTTGGATAGCATCGATTCAACGAAAACCATTTACCGCCTTTCTACTTTGCGAAAAACACTGGCAGTAATTCTTCCCCCTACGCCCAAGGTGCCAAAAATTTGAATTGACTAGTAGTTAATGCATTTACTGTATAAATCAAATTCCTTATAAAAACAACCGAATGCACTTATGTCAAACATTTTGTTACCTTTTTACTCATAAAACCTCTCCAGAATGAGAGAATCATGCTGCCACTTCTGTTTTTCCTCAAAAACCAATAGAAATACCATAATAGAAATCATTGAGAAGCCTCCAGATTGCATATAAATACCACAATAAGCTTTTGAAAGCTTTCAAAACCTAGCAAACCCTTTTCCATGGCAAATTTCCAGCTATTCTTCAGAAAAAGAGATCTATCCATCAAATCTGAAAGAAATATACTGTTAATTAAATCCTTAAAAGCCTATATACCTAAAGATTTCCCCTCTACCTCTTTAAATCTTTAGATAGACAAACCCTGAGCATTTCTACAAATTTCTGAAGCTGTAGCCTATTTTAAAAGCAAAATTTGATTGAGTTTAGCGATATACAGACCTAAAAAGCCCTCTAAGACATGCAAAGATTTTTCTACAGTACTCAGAAGCCCTCTTTTACAAAATTTGATGTTTAAGATTGTTCTCCTAGAGAAATTCCACTCTAAAACCCTTGATATATTCTGTCAAAGCTATCAGATCAAAAAGTTTGCACTATTTCATACAAAATTTCCAGTTTTAGTCAGAGTAATCAGAAGTAATATTTTTCAGTCTAAAATAGAACCTCTGCTATATTTAAAGTCCTTCTGTAAATAGTTTAATCTTACAAAAGTGTGTCATAAACCTAGAAATCAAAGTTTTTAAGATCAAGAGTGTTAAATTGATAAAACAAAACTATCAATGGGATCCAAAAGAAAAATTGTAATCAACCCTCTACAACCTCCTGTTGTAGATGTGGAACATAATTCCTTGGTAGATGTAGACTTTCAAATCACAGATCCTGTGACTGAGTTTAACCTCCTTGAGCTCCACTGTTGGAGCCAAGAGAAATCCTTAGACCAAGTAGACGATGTGCTTATTTGGGAATCAAATTTACCCAAGTATGTTTTTCCTCACACCCATCAATGCCCAGAAGCCATCAGATTATGCCAATATCATTATTCTCCAGATTAGAGAGCTATTGTCAATTCCGAAAAAGAAGTATTGTTTACCATAACAGCTGAATCTATAAGCAAATGCTTCAATCGCAACCTAAGCCTAATGCAGTCCCTTTATCTATTGAAGCTCTCACAAAGTTCTATTTGGAGTTGGATTTTCTCAAGAGATTCCAAAATTTTCAAACCTTCATGCCCTTCTATGTGGAAATCCCCAAGCTTAACCCTCCATATTCCTCTTCTAAATTCCCAGAAGGAACTAGACACATTATTTCCATGCTGTATTTTATACTTGGATATTTCACAGATGAGCATACTGATGCATCAATACTTCGTTTCCTATCCATTTTTGCACCTTGTCATCCCCCCGCAACCATCTAAAATTTTTCCTAGTATATTACTGATAACATACATGAACAACTTGTTAAATTACCTACTGAAGGTGTATTTAGGTATACTTCATTTCTTTTCCACATGTTCCTTTACTTTTAGTCAGACAAGTTCCCTATAACTCTTCAAAAGATGGATGCAGAAGGAAATCTCAATCTGTTATTTTTTGGACCTCCTTAATCAGAAAGGAGTCAAATGAGTTTACTTATATAGACTTTACAGACTATTTTATCAATTCATTGGTAAATATGCTTAAAAACAGTGTGCAACCTAGGATCGGTGATGAAATCAAGAAGGTTTTACAGTTGTCTGAACAGAGAAGGACATGTGATTGGTATTTATACCAAAATCACACTGAAATCAGAGTTTATGGGACAACCCTCATTCCTTTCAAGTTACCAAAGTATTTACCTATGAGGTTGTTTGCTTTAGAGTATATAAGACAGATTTTGAACTCAGAATCTGTAAATTTCTTGGTTGCTAAGAAGAAAGCCTAGTTTAAACTAAAGAACCAAGTGGGTCCCTTCATATATAATAACAAAGAAGCAGGTGTAGAGGTATAAAATCAGTTATTAGAGTACAAATTCAACAAAAGTTTTCTTTGGCACTATGATCCTTATGGTATAATTAGAAAAATGATAGTGAAGTGTAAATTAACTCCCTACATTCATGAAAAGAAGATTGAAATTGAGAAATTTTCTAACCAATTTGAATGGTTAGAAAATACACTAGTAGAAGCTGATAAGCAGAGTGATACTAGTCAAATTTTACAGACTCTAGCTTAGGAAGACAGAAGCATGAAAATAAATAGGGAAGAAGGGCCATACACCGCTAAAACTACCATAGAATCCAAAGATTAATCTAGCAGATAAAGATAAAGATAAAATTGATGTCATGGATACATAGATTCTAGATAAATACATTGTGCCTCCCACAGTGATTGAAAATGAACAACAACCTACCACTTCCAATACATAGTTGATCCAAAAAAAGCATAATGTAGAAGTTTCATCATCACAGCAGAAAGAGGACAAAGATATGGACATCAAGGAAAGGTATAAAGAGATTAAAGTTAAAAATGAGGAAATAAAAAATGAAATGTATTCTCAATACTTGAAGCAGACTCCTGGCATACAAAATAGGTTGCTTTCAGCCTTTGATTACAAAAACAAGAAATTGTTGATGACAGTGCTTCAACCCACAATGCCAACTCCTAAAACATCATCTGATTATAACTAGGTTGATTTTGAAATTCCAGTCGAGGACATTCATCCCCTAGACCAAATTTAATTCCATAAATAGAGTTCAAAAATGCTTTATTCCACAATGAATACAAAATTAATGAGTGCTCAAAAGCTTCAGAATACTTTGATAAATGTATGAGATCAGCTTAAAGTTGAAAAAGCTTCTTCATATGCCAAGGATACTAGAATCAAATCCTTGGAGGAGTTATTAATTCAGGTGGGTTATGATCCTAATAATGTAAAAGCTGCAGAGGAGCTAATTAAAAAGAAGAATGATGATATTGCTTCACTTAAAAAACAATTGAAATTACCTCCTATAGAGCATCCACAGGCCAAGGGGATTCTACAGGAATCCAATCAAAAGGATGAGATGATGAGTCTTATATTGCAGTTGACAGCCCAAATTCAATAGATGGAGATTGAGATGGACAAATTTGTCCAAGAAAAAAAAGCCACCAAAGCACAGGAAGTCCTACAATTGTAATTCCTATGGTGAAAACAGCAATGCCATTTACTCTAGCAGAAGAACTAGCTTCAAAAGTTCCATTGGCTACAGCAGTGCCAATAACTTCATCAAACACTTCTACCACTGAACCTTCCACTTCAGTAGTCCAGCAATCATATGAGGATAGAAAATTGGTAAAGGAAATGCAGGACATGTCCATACAAACCAATTAAATAAACAAATTAAAAATATGGAAGTTGCCAAAAATCTTGCACAGATTAATGCCAAGACTGAAGAGCAAAAGGCTAAGAGGCTGAGTGAACAATTAAAGAAGTTGGAAATAGAGTTGACATTGAAAGAACCCATGGCACATATTAAAAATCAATTCTAGTCCAATATCATTGAATTAGTCAATGATACTTGGCAATCAATACAAGTGATTTATGAATAGAAGGATTTACTAAAAGCGGCAAGAGAAGAAACACAAAGGACCAAAGAGGAGCTAGGTACAAAACCTGAAGAGGCATTGGAAATTATTAAATTCCTCAATTCCAAAAACAAGCAAGAATTAGATGAAATTGGAATAACAGACAGAACATAAACTATACTTGAGGTAAAAAAGGTAATTTCCAAAAAGAACTTGATGAAACAATTAGAAGAAAATTGCTAAAACATGGATATGGCAATCACAATATTCATGGTAAAATTTGATGTTTTGAGGCAAAAAAGCCTTCCAAATATTCAGGTAATCAATGATAAATTGATGAAACGGGAAGATCATTAAAAAAAAAAAAAGATAAGAGAATTTTCTAAAGAACAGGTAAACGAAACAGATTGGTAGGGAATCCCAACAGGGAAAGTTTTGCACAAAAGTATTGAAAATCTGTTTTACTTACATCATGAAGTAAAACACCTTTTGTGGTCAAACCAACATTTGTAAGATACAATGAAGCTGATGAAAACTTCAGAAAGCTAAAAAATATCAAAGTGCCAAAAGCTAAGTTCTGGGAGAAATTAACATATTTACTGTAAAATCAAAATTAAAGTGAAGGTAGAGCATGAAAGATAAAAAACAGAGTTGTTGTTTTTACTTCAGCAGTGAACAGATTTCAGCAGTAAAACTATTTTTATATCAATCAAAGTGTATAAGTCAAAGAGTATCAGTTGAAATTGTATCAGAGGAAATATGGAGAGCAAAACAGATTGAAGATAACACTGCCAACATGAGGGACACCTCAGTTGTCCAGCTGTATCCCAAATCCAAACAGCAAGCTATTTAATTTCAAGAAAAAAGACAGCTAGCAATTAGTTATGCAGTTGTCAATATCTTCTTGCATGAAGATATTTTATTTTCCAAGAAAAATTCCTAAAATTATTCTAGGATATTTTGTACTAGTTTTTGTATAAATACTTTATCATTTGAAGTATTAGGTGTGGATTAATTGCTGAACATTTCTATAGCTATAATATTTTGAACCCAAGGGTTTTTTTGTTTCAAGTTCAACTTAGCAGACTGGATCATAGAAAATAAAGCATCATATTACAGGATTCATGTGTTGGGTAACTGAAGTGAAGTATTTTCTCATGTTATTTGTCAATTTTCTTATGTTTTCCATCCATTCATGAAGGTGTTCTAAATTTTAATGTGAGATCAGGAATTTTTATTTCATAATTTGTTAAAAGCACTTTGTTATTAACTGATTTTCATTTTAATGTTTTCTACTGATACTCATACGAGGGAACCCTATAATTTTAATGATTTAACATTGAATACATGTAAATATTAACTATAATATTACTACAATAACTACATGCAAATATTAACTATTCTAACTATAATTAACTACATGTAAATATTTTAAATTTTAAATTTTAAATATATATTATATTCGTCTAAAATATATTTCAAAATTTCTTAATAAATTGTTGGTCTTGAAATATTTCACCATACTTTCTATTCAAAATATCCACAAAAGATCCATTTCATGCATGCTTTCCAAACTAAAATAATTTTCTTATTTGAATGATTTAAGATTGACTACATGTAAATATTAACTATAATAACTACATGCAAATATTAATTATTTTAACTATAATTAACTACATGTAAATATTTTTAATTTTTAATTTTAATCCCAGATTATATTTGAATGATTTAACATTGAGTACATGTAAATATTAACTATGATAACCACATGCAAATATTATCTATTTTAACTGTAATTAACTACATGTAAATATTTTAAATTTTAATCCCACATTCGTTAAACAATAAACGAATCACACAATATTCGCTATATAATAAGAATCCTTGTTTTTATTCATCACATCACATCAAGTTTTATGGTTTTTGTTGGAGCAATTTTTTGGAGGTGTTGCATTGGCATTGGTAACTTTGTGGAGGCATTGCATTCGAATTGGAGGCATTGTGTTGGTATTGGTAATTTTGTGGAGGCATTGTGTTCGCATTGATGACAGGAGTTTTTTGCATTTCAAAGGTTATTTTTCTTTCTATTCTGTCCATTTAAAAATGATGTTGGGGAAAATTTGTTTTTTCTATGCTTTTTGTGCTCAAAAATTATTTTTTTAAGGTTTTTAGGTTCGAAAACCATAATTTTTTAATATTTTTTCAGTGAAGAAAATAGAAAAAAAAACTCATTTTTAGGGTTTTTAGGACAAAAATTTAGAATTTTTTTCCTTTTTTAGGGTTGATAGGTTCATCTAGACAGAAAAAACCAAAAAATGACCATGCACATATAAAACCAACCATATTTATTCTATTTTTATTTTTTCTCAAAGTGCAAAATTTAGAAAAATTGAAAAGAGAAATTTACTTTTTATTAGAAATACTATTAGATCTTTTATTTTTATTTATTTAGAAATATTATTAGATATTTTATTTTTATTTATTTAAATGAGAATAGATAGTTTTATTTTATACTAAATTAGTTTGTTTTTTTTTCATTATTTAAATTTATTTTTTAAATATTTTTTTAATTTTAATTTATAATTTAATTTGTTTTTGTTTATATTTTAAAACATCTATTTTATTTATTTATTTATTTTAATGGTATAGTATTATATTTTATATTAAACAACAATTGTTTATTTATTATAATTGTTTTAGTTTTAAAAAAATTAAAATTTTCATATATTTGTTAGTTTATATTTTAAAACTTATTTTTTAATTTTTTTATAGTTTTTTTATATTTTAAATTTTACATTGAATAGTTTTATATTTTATATTAAATAACAATTTTTTTTATTATAAGAATTTTAGTTTTAAAAATTAATTAAAAATAAATAAAAATGTTATATATTTTTTATATTTAAAAAATAAAAAATAAAAAAATAATAATTTCACCGCCAATTGGGGGCCGGACGTCGGCTAGGCAACCCTCCGCGATACTGCTTCATCCCTTTCCCGCCCTCGATGGGCATGAGAACGTAACTTTTTATTTATTTATTTATTTATGTTAAATTTAATAATAATAATAATAATAATTTAAATACAAATATATAATTGTTTTGTTTTGAAATATTTAATATAAAGTTTTTTAAAATTTTAAAATATATATAATGTTTTATATTAAAGTTTTAATTTTTTTTTTTAAATATATAATTTTAATATTGATATTATCTAAAATTTTAATTTTAAAATTTATTTGATAGTTATAATTATAAAGAATATAATAATTTTAAAATTTAAAATTTATTTTATATTTAAAACTTTTACAATTTAATAAATAGTGTATATATCAATATTTCAAAATAAAAATTATAAAAAATAAAATGAAATTTTAAAATATAATAAAACATTATAAGTTTTAAATTTTAAAATATATGTTTTAATTATATTCATTATATTTAAAAATTCAAAATATAATTTATAAAGTGTATATTTAATAAAAGAATACAATTAAAATTAAAACAAAAAATTAACATTCATTTTTTTTTTAATAAACTCTGTAACTCAAAAAAAAATTTTAATAATAATAACATTATATATATATATATATATATATATATATATATTAAACAAAAACTTAAGTTTGAAATTAATTTTTATTTTTTTTAAATTGTTTTATATAATTTAAAACAAATTTTAATTTTTTTATAAAATGTATTCAAAAAATATTATATAGATACATATACATATATTTAAATGTGATTTTTAACATTTTATTTTAAATTAAAAAATTATGTGGTTAATTTTATTGGTTTATTTTCAATTTATTTAGTTTCACAATAAATTTTGTTTTTTTAAATTATTTTATAGACATTATTTTTCGGTAAATTTAAATTTATATTGGCAAACTTAAAAAAAAATGAGTAACTATTTTCTCATTAACTAATATGTATATTTCTTTTTATCAGGAAAATGGCATCAAAAAAGATTTATGTGAATGTTTCTGCACCTAGGGTAGCAACTCCCAAATCTAAAGTTGTAGTTCGACGCACTATGGATACAACTCCCAAATCTAAAGTTGCAGGTAGACGCACCATGGATACTGCTAGACGTAATAAGGACATTGTTGCACACACTAATAAAAGTCAACCAAGTGGCCCACTATGTTCATTATAGCTTATTTATTATTGGAAGAACACTAAGGAAATAAATAAAATTGATTTCTCATGGTATCTTGAAGACAGTGAAACAAAGGCTGATATACATATCTATCTGGTTTGTGGTATGATTGACTTAAATGAACCATATGATGTGATGGGCAGAGTACGAGACATATGTATGGTCCCGAATACAAACACTATTAATGCTCTTCGAAGGAAGGCTAATACACATGACAAGGTTAGATATCGTCTATCAAAGGTCAAGTATGACACAAATGAAATATCTAAAAAAAATTTGAAGAAATCTCAAGCAACATTGCAAATAATACTGTAAGTATGCTTATTTATATTTTTCCTATGCATTATTGTAAAGATCATTCAATTTTTTATAAATTATTGATCATTGACATGTTTTATGTTGTTTCATAGGATTTTGTTCCGAGTCTTTCAAACATGTTTGAAGGTATTTATTTTATGAAGCCAAATGTTATGAATGTGATCAACACTTTCCACACAGGAAAAGCAGAGGAAAGGAGATTGAAGAAAAGATAAATAGCTCATGACATTGCAATAGTACAAAGAGGGGATCAACCAAGAGTCACTAAGGTGGGTCAATGTAGTAAACCTAAACATGTTGCTTTTGAATATGTGGAACATGAAACTAAAAATTATGATAGAATTAGTGAGGAGGAGATTAGAACTTTTGTGCAAAAGGAGAAAACAAATCAGACACCAAAAATAAAAATGACCAAATATTTCTCTCTTTTATTTGATGATGAAGAGCTTGTTTATAAAAGAAATGATATGTTAACCAATAAGAATAGGAAATCAAATATTGGTCAACCTGTAAAAGTCATGAGAAGCAATGAAGAAAAAGCTGAAAGCTCTGACAGAAGCAGAGAAATCTTAACACCAGGTGCTGAGTTAGAGGATGTCATTATTAAAACAAAACAAAATGCTATTCGATATGAGTTGAGGAAGAATAAATTAATTCTTGGTGGCCAAACATTTGAGCTTAATGTCGGCCAAATGAAGGATGAGCTCAATATCAAATTAGAAAGGTCCATCACCTACATGTACATAATCTGAAAACATTGTTCAAGTTCAATCCATATGCGCATGTGGTGGATTATGCGGTTCTTGTTGATCCACATCAGGTTCCCAACAAGCAGGTATTTGACAAGACAAAATGTTTTGATTATAAATATTATGTAATTGGAGGGAACCATTCGGTAGAGGTTGAAAGATAGTTGATTGAGTAATATCCCAATAAATATCTTTTTCAAAAAGTGAAATGCATCATTTACGTTGGCTTAACAGAAATAGAATCAAATTTATTAACATGGGATCATAATGTAGAAAATGAGTATAGAATGAAAATGGCTTTTATCCAAAGGGTTAGATTTATTCATAATGAATTCATAGAAAAATGTGGTGGGGATAAGACACAAGCTAGTCTAACATTTTGGAATGAATGTTTAATGGAAACGGGTTATCAAATTGATGAAAAAATCAAAGAAAAATATGGAAAAATGCATTCAAATATATTCAGAAGCATGGATAACATTTTTCAGTTGGAATTTAGAATTAGGGAGATATGGGATTTGATTGATGAGATTTTTTAGCGGTGGGAGAATATTTCCATAAAAAATCAAAAGGTTAAAAAGAGTAAACCCAAAATATGTACCAACAGTAAGACAGGTCCTGAAATGAAGCAACTTCCAGAGAATGTGACTATCACACCTTGGAGAACAATGCAAGGTTTGAAGGATGAGAAACTAGTCAAATCATTACTAGCCTGTGTGAAGTCGGGTGAATTATCAATGGATGAAATGTGTGCAGAATTTCAAAAGTAAGTTTCTTGAATTATTTCTTATTTTCCTTTCATTATAATTTTATTTTAAATAAAACATAATGTTGTTGGTAGAATTTGTTATAGAAATTGTTATACATGTCACTATATTAAGAGTTTTAACTTTATTTATTCAGTTAGAAGATTTTTATGAAAATACAAGATCATATGGTTAAAATGTTGAATGAAGATAGTTGGCATGATGTTGTTCGCCACTACCGAGAAGTAAGTTCTACAACAATACTTAAAGATTTTTATATTGCATTCAATAAGGTATGTTGATTTATACATTCATTTTATTCATATTTACACTATTTTTAATTTATTACTTATACATATATATTTTTATGTCATTAAAGTTGTCAAAGAAGGATTGAAATGGAGTACCAGATACTTTCAAAAGATTTATTGAAAAAATTAAGTTGGAAAAGATAAGAAAGAAGCATCTTATGAATGTTGAACTTGATCCTACTCTTAATCATTACATTTGGAATGGGATCGACACTATCCAATATCAAATAATATAAGGTGGCTGTGAAGACATTGCATCACTAATACCTAAAAGGGAATATGTCCTAGTTATTGCAGATATTCCTCATGGTTTCAATTTCCTAGACATTGAATATGATAGTGAACCATATACTTATCAAGCTTTTAGTAAAGTGGTTACATGTTTTCAAGAAGTGACAACATCGTCACTTTGGCGATTTGTGACATTTCATTCAGACACACAGTTTGTAATGTTATTAACAAGCTTCAAAGGAAAAACAAACTCAAGGATGCAACTTACATGGTAAGACTTTGAAATTGTATGTTTGATTACTATTAATTTTTTTTATTATGTATAATTTAATTTAACTTTTACTATGTTATGTTATAGGCATAAGTCAAATATTGTTTCTTCCAGAGATCATCCTATTATAAATTATTGCGAGTTCATCCATGTTGAATGTTGGACAAAAGATGATAGCTATAAGCGTATTCTTATGAATTAGTAGATGGGAAGAGTCATAGTCAATTATTGGTTCATGATGAAGTTGTAAGAAAACTAACATATGAGGATAAAGATGCAAAAGTAGATATAGTTAACATTTATCAAAGACCGTAAGCATTGATTAACTATCTTATAGATCTATGTTCAAATGAAGGAGATTGGGTTTTGGATTTATTCTCAGGTTTAGGTAAGTTTTATTATAAAGATTTAACTTTAAATATTTTATTTTTTACTTTTTATGTCTTTATACTAATTTTCTTATTTATTTCTTTTGTGCTTGATGATTAGGTACAACATTAGAATGTTGCCTACCAAAAGAAAGAAATTGCATTTCCATTGAGAAAGACCCAGTGCAATGAAAATTTATTCAACAAAGAATTAACGCTCTTCAATTCCTTCCAGATGCGAAGCAAGAAGTTGGTTTGAGGAAAGGGGATTTTATTGAATCACGTGTGGAAAAAAAAGAAAAGGAACCTCAACCACCATTATATGGAATGATTGCAAAGGGACACATTGGAAGATTTGCAGACATGAAAAATCCATTAGAAGATGACAATGACCAAAATGAAGTAGAAAATGTTGCCAAAGAAGACATCAATGATGCTCTAGATGATGTTGAATATGTAATAGTTGATATTGTTGATGATCTTTAAGTTATGCTTGCAAATAAAGCTTAGTTTTGAGATCTATTAATCATGTTTACTTTTAATGTTTAGACTTTGATATTTTATGATAAGAATCCTTATTTTTTGCAGAAAACATGTGATTACTATTATTTTTTGACATAAAATTCAATAAAAACGTTATTTTCTTAAGTTTTTTGGTTAAGATTTTCCCAAAAAATTAGTTTATTTAACATGCTTTTTTAACAAGAAGTCTCTAAAAGTGTATTTTTTGCATTCTATTTATATTGAAAATTTGTATTTTTTTGTCATATGGATCAAAATATTGGTATTTTAGCGACAATTATTTGATATCCATTGAAATATTAATTAACAATACATAACCATGTAGAAAATATAAAATTTATAATATTGACCCATTTTTCATTTTTTTATCTATGTGAAGAAAGTGAAGATATCAATACAAATTTTTATTTTAAAAGAAATTATTTTTTTTCTTTTTAAAACACAAGTGCATAAATGCACTCAAAAATAAACATCTCATGGAAGAAGAAGACATTAGAAAATGTAGTGTCAAAATCAATCATCTAAAAAAAATTTGGTGATGATACACCACCACTATTCAAAATCGACATAAAAAGCATCACATAATATATATATATATATATATATATATATATATAGATATATATTAAAGTGCCAAAAACATGCTTCAAAAAAAGAGTGATTCTGCATCACCACTTTTCAAAATCGGGTGTTTTTCTTGCTACATCAAAAAGTAGGCACCAGTTCAGTTACCTATTTCATCGGTAACAGTGTTTGCATCTACAAGTATAACCAATAGATTTAAACAGAGGGTTCTCTGTCTTATCTTAGAATCTCTAAGAAGCATTGCTCCCCTACATCATAAGTTACAATACAATCTATTTGACCACAGATACATTTTTCATTCATTTACTAGTAAAAACATGGATAGAGCCATACATCATCACTGATCGAATACATGCTTTTAACCATCACATTAACAACAAAAATACAATGGATACAACAAAAATGAAATCCATACATAAACTAGTGCATTTTCATACCGAATATGGGAAGAATGAGCTCTTCATTACTGAATGTAAAAACCAACTGGAGATGGGACTTCCACGTTCCACCCGACCATAGATCGGTTAAGCCAAGTCTCACTTCAGCTAATCACCGCAATGCCATATTCCAAGCATAAATGTGGGACTTAATCAAACACATAAATCACGATCAATTCAGGGCTTCCAGAGGCAAAACCACCTCAACCCTCAACTAGTGATTCCACCTCACGGTCAGAGATCACATCCATCATAAATTGGTCTCTATCCAAGCCGCTCCACGAGTCGAGAGTGTTTTTTCTAACCAAGGCTCCAGGACTAGTAACTCAACCCACCTAGTGCTCTAGAGCACTTGTCCAACCAAGGATTCAAGACTATTAATTCAACCCAACAACTTTTCATGGGGCTCCAAAGCGTTTGTCCAACCAAGGCTTCCAGGAACTAATAACTCAACCCACAACTAAAGGAATCATGAAAACCAACCAGAAAACAATCAATGGAAATAAACCCGCAATACCATGGTTGTCCAGGAAATGACAAGGCTAGGAAAATCCACATCCATACCCATGCATGCCAAAACTAGTGTGGAAAACATACATGCAACTCAATACATGAAATAAAATCTCGTTGTAGTTGTTGATCCCGATGCCTACTTGCACTTTCCTACTCTTCTTTTTCCTTCTTTCTTCAAATCACCAAGTATCCACACACTCCAAGAGTGCTCCAAGAAAACTCTAATTATGCAAGAGTATGAAAGAGAGGGAGAGAATAATGAGAGAGCTCTAAAAATGAACTAACAAAAAGTACTAACTGATCCTCATAAGCCTTTTTAAAGAAGAGACCTCTATTTTCTTCATTTTCTTTTATTTCTCTTCATTTTCCTCCCCACATGCAAACTGTGACCTTTTAGCTCCCTTTTCTCCTAATTTCCATTATTTTCATAAATAAATGTGCCGAAAAATATGTTTTCCTCTTTAATGCCTTAGCCATAGCCTTTTTCAATCTCCTTAGCCAAAATAAACCAAATGAAAACCCACTAAGATGTTTTGCCCAACATTCATGAGCTTGGAATACGTGTCCCATAAACCGTGGTTATTATTTTGACTTTATTACATGGAATTTGTAGGAGAGTTGTTACATTAACCTTGGTATTTCTTATACAAGGGATTGCAAAGGTCGGAAAATGTTGATGCATTGAGATACTTATCATGCAATCGATCATACTTACATCTAGATTATTAAAATTTAAATATTCTTTTTTTAAATTTATTTAAATATAATTTATGATTAATAACATATGAAAAAAATGTTATAAAATATAGTTAAAGATTTATAATTTTGTTAAAAGAAAAATAATTTGAAAAATAACTTTATATTAATTTTAATATATGTGTAAAAGGAATGGAAATTATTATTGAGCCAAGAGGCACTCCATAATCTTGTATGTGGGAGATGGTGTCCCTTAACATTAAATTTAAAAATAATAAGATAATATTTCAAATAAAAATTTTAAAAAATAATAATAACAAAATAAATCAATATCTACCATAAATAAAATATTTTACTTTCCAACATAATTTTGGATCAACTTTATATAGAGAGATAAAGTAAATGAATATATATATATATATATATATATATATATATATATATATATATTTGATATGATAAATATATGTAATTCCTTCACTACTTATATGGAGTATATATTGTAATTTCCACATTAAATAGCATAATTTTAAATCAACTTTATAAAGAGAAAGTTCAAATAATTTAAACTAAAATATATATAATTTTTCATTTTCCATTTTGAGGAAGATGTGTAAATTATGTCAATCTTGATAAGGAATTGATAAATATCTTTCAAAAAATATTAATAACAAAAAAAAAAGTTTAATGTAGGTTATAAATCAAATATTTCAATATACATGTTGAGAAAAAGTTGCAATGTTCTTTTTTAAGTTGAGAATCTATTCATTCTTCTAAAATGAGCTACATCAGTAGAAAAGTGCAGGTAGTCTCACCCCAACCAGTTTTGTTGACTACCACTATTAGCATATGACAATGAAACATAAAAACAACAAGAGACACAGTCCACAACTTGAGAGGCCATAAGCATCAATAAACACACAAAACATATAAAACACCTATAACCATGCTAATCATCGGAGGTGATGGAGGTTAGGTTGTCCAGAGTTGTTCCAAGAGAATGAGGAGGATGGAAGGAGAATTGAACGTGCTCCTCGAAATGGGCCATCCAAGCCTCTAGCTTCTCTACTTTCTCAGGTAACAAGTTTTGACCTCGCCAGACCACCACTACACGCTCCCATACATGGCACTGGAAGTAGTGCATTTTGTTCAAAGTAGCAATTAACTCAGCATGTTCCTATTTCCTCACCGACTCGAAGGTTTCCATGCATTTACGAACAGATTGTATAAATTCCTGACACTACTCCACACAATAGCTTTGTCGCTTCCCTCCACCCCCATGACCCATCCCTTGTCATCTTGAACCACCACAATGAATTGAACCACCACTCTACTCACCTAGAGGGATGTGGCTCCCACAACCCATACTCGAGCCACCTCTCCTGCCACCTTGCACTGTAGACCCTGCATGACTAGAACACCCCTCCATGGCACCACCCCGACCTCCCGTGGCCACCTGACCCAAGCAACCACCACTACTCCCACCCCACCTTGAGCCAACATTGTTGGTCGTCCTTTCTAACAAAGAGAAAGACACGCCACTCACCCACCTCCCCCCTTCCCAAATTGGGCTTAATTTGAGAGATGGAGTGGCCAAAGCAATGAACTAGACACATGGTTATCTTCCGAACACCACAGAGATAGGCAGGGGCACACCCACTATAAAATTTCCGAGTTGTAATTTCCCACGGGGAGAAACACACCATTCGCATCAGCATGATCGCCACCAAACAACCCAGAGTGAATTTGAAGAACTAGGATTTAACACTTGCCACAATCAAAACTTCGTCCCACTTCCTGAGTCAAACTTGCACTAGCCAAACCGCCCAAAATCCAATACACCCACTCCCAAACACCACCAAGCGTTGCAGGAGCCCGTGAAGGGGCCGAAGAAGGGTGAAATTTCATTCTCCTTCCAAACCAAAAGGATTACCACCCGACCCGAATAGGACCAACGAAGCACACACAGAACCAGAAGGTCATGACCTTTCTCGTAAGCGAAAATCATGACTGTAAAACAAAATAGGAGATTGACGAAAATTCCCACCCGAAAGCAGAAGGTGGAATGTCGGTTGTAAGAACACAACCTCTCCTAGATGGGGTAACCACTAAAGAAACTTCCTCTCCGCACAGGGCTCACACTACAGACTCCATAGCTCATCCAAACATATAATGACTGGAAACATCTCTCGCTACCCTCCATAAAACTCCAATGAATGCCACCACAAGCGAGAACCAACACAGAGTGAAATTTCGCACAGTTTACATTGATCCCTCCTATACTCAAGTCATGTTGGGAGGATGGGGAGGCTGACCCTCCTACCCACGGCCACGCGATTACCATGAGCTCCCACATGTTCCCTTGGGAATGCCATCAACCCTTTTAATCACCCCCATCGGGTTAAGCTTTAATATTAAATATACAAAGACAAAAAAATAAAAGAATTTTATTCTATTCGTTAGTGGTTTTTAATATTTGTGATTCCTTCGTTGAGTGGAGAAGGTTCTTTACAACTAAGTGGGAGATGTTGCCACTTAACATTACATTTAAAAATAATAAAATATTATTTACAATCAAAAATAGTAATAATAAAGAAATGAATATCAGCAATAAATAAAATACTTCAATTTCTCCATTAATTTTACATCAATTCTATATAGAGAAATAAAATAATTGAAAAAAAAAGTATTTGATATACTTTTTGGTATGAGAGATATAAGTATTTTCTTCATTACTTCATATGGACTTGATGTATATCATGTAAAAATAATATTATTGATATTATGTGTATAATTTATATTATGTTAAGTTGATATGTAATATTAAATCAAAAAAATATTAATAAAAAAATATAATATTTTATATTAAATAACAATTCTATATCAATTTTAAGAAAATGAAATAATTTTAATTAAAACATTTGTTATATTTTCACTTTTATTAGTAATAGAAATGTGTACTTTATTCTATTTTTAATATGAATTTGATATATAATACTTAAAAAATATTAATTTTTTTTTTTTAAATATCAATAACAAAAATACACATTGTAGATCATAAATCAAATATTTTAATATATAGAAGAATTCTTACTCTAATAATATATTTTCCATATTCCTTCAATGTTGAATATGAAATTGACATTTAACATTTTAAAAAATATTAATAACAAAAATAATAATACTAATAATAAAAAAAAAAATCAAAAATCAATGTAGAGTCGTGTTTCTCGTTCTGCGATTGCTTTCTATTTTCCACACGAGTATATGGAAGAGGAACCTCCAAAACCACTGGCCTGTTGCCATTTTTGCAAAACTAGTGGTGATATTGCTAATCTATTATTCTCATGCCCAGTAAAGTGCCATTTGTCATTTACTCATTTGCCAAATAGAACGCCAATTTTCAACTAGCAATCTTCTCTTCTTTTCCTAGATAATTTTAGGTGGTCATGGTCATCAAGGGAACAAGGTTTTGACCGGTTGCTTTCATTTTCTTCACTTGATTTCCTTTTCCTGATCCTAATGGAAAAAGATGAATATGATGATGCATTTTTTTCTTCCTCTTCTTCCATTTCCAGTGAGCCTTCACCTCACCTTCTCAATAATCATAACTAACAATAACCTCACTGATTTTTTTGGTAACCTCAATTTCCCGGAGATACAGATAGGCACAATATAGTTCCGAGTGAGATTATTATCATTCAAGGCAAGGTACCTAACCATATTCAATACCCCAAATCGTTTTGGAATGGTTCCAATGTAATCTGAGGATGAAAGAACCAAATTGATTAAGGACTGCAAATTTCGCCAGTGAAGAGAATCACTCGGTCCTCTCGGGATTATTATTGAGGTAAAGCTATTGCAAATTCTTCATCTCTGTTATTGTTCCTTAAATCCAAAAATATAAGGGATTTCAAATTCCGCAATGTCGTAGGATTCGCTACTTGTAATCCATTGTCACTCAAACCCATTTTTAACAGAGAATTCATACTCCCTAAAGATGTTGGAATTGGGAACTATAATGCATTAAAACCCAAATCCTTTCTTAGCAGTCCCACAGATGCCCTAAAGAAGGAGGTATCATGCCATAGAATAGGTTGTGGTTGAGAATAAGTTTTCTTCAAGTTTTCTTAGTTTGGTTAAGTTCTTGCTTTCCATTGGAAATTTTCTCTTCATACAATACAATAAGTGATTTGAAATTTTCATGTGGTAATTTTCTAGGTAAAACAATTTTTTTTGGAAAATTAAGCTTTTTAATTATGTAAAAATTTACTAAAACAACATAGTTTTGGAAAATTAAGTTTTTTAATTCTTGTTGAGATTGAACTCTTAGATAGGGAGGTGTGGAATTGAATGCATATTGGTGATGTCATCAACTACATCAGAAAGTTTGTAGTTGGAACATAGGGAGGTGGTGGCATTGAATGCATATTGGTGGTGTTATCAATTACATTGGAAAGTTAGTAGTTGGAGCATAGGAAATTCATCACACGGTAGTCTAAAAAAAGTAATAGAATGGCCTGGAATTCAGTACAGATTTCAAAATCTGGCAAAGATTTTATCAGAATCTTATTTACAATTGTTAAACTTCAGTATTTTGGGTGTCTCAAGGGTTTTCGATAGTGCTGAATCTATTTCCACTCTCAAAAATAGATTCCAAACACTGCAACTACCTCATTTTTTGAATTTTACTGAACCAGATTTGAGCAAAAACCTACAGTCCGAACTATTCTGTTGCCTAAGAAGACAACTCCATCCATCACAGTGTAGCATGTCAGAGTCGAGCATGAGCTGGAACCTGAAAAGGGTACCATACATAGTGACGGAAAGACCTCGATCCAGATGGAACGTGCCTATAGGATATTAATAATGTTTTGAAAAAAAAACAAACATATTATGTAAATGTCAAGGCACATCACAAGAAACGGGGATGCAAATTTTTTAAACGTATTTGAAGGGTGAAATTCTCCATATTGACTGACATTTTGTCCGCAAATTCAAACCTTGCTGTGAAGCACACTAAATATCTCCATATTTGTAATTCCACCCAAATTTGATACCATCGAAATGTTAAAATGGAAAGAAAGTAGAAAGTGACAAAGTTGATTTGGACATGTTTGTGCGAACCAACCTAATAACACTTTCTCATTTTCATTTAATTTGAAAAAATACAAATAATGAGTATATATTCCCTTTGCTAGTTGTGGCTACAGTCTGCCCATATATATAGTGGTACCACTTATTATTATTGCGTCGAGAGGTGCATTCTACAGCCCAGTGTGACCCCGATATGTAAGTATGTCGGAAGCCAAAAAAAAAAAATGTCAGCTTGAACAATAACCTACATAAACATATACATAAATAATTAAACATTCACTAAAAATAAATTTAAACTATATAAACTTAAAATATGAAGAGTTTTACTAACACTCAAAAAAGTGATATGGTAAATAAGTAAAATATAAATAAACCATAAGTATGGTAAATAAATAAAACCTCTTTTTATATTACTCAGGAGGTATGGTAAATAAATGAAAATATAAATAAACTAGAGGTATGGTAAATAAATAAAAATATAAATAAACTAGAGGTATGGTAATTTTTATATTTACTCAATAAACCACTTTATATTTACAAAAACTCAAAAAAAAGTTTTATTTAGGTGAAGCCTATGAGACAAATTATTAATAATACCATGGGCCAAATACCATGGGACAAATTATTAATAATACCATGGGAAAATACCATGGGCCAAATAACATATTTATAAAAGAGGTATGGTAAATAAATAAATATAAAAGAGGTATAAAGAGGTAAGGTAAATAAATAAAAATATATTAAATACGATTAGAAATCAACATCTAATTATATATGAAGTATAAGGGTCAAATACCGTGGACCAAATTATTATTAATACCATGCCAAAAAAACATTATTAATCCTAAAATTAATATTAAAATATTAATATTATTAAATTTAATATGTTTAGATTAATACAATATTAAATTTATTATATTGTAATATATATTAATATATCATGATATATGATAGAGGTGGAGAAATAGGGAGAGTGACAAGGGAGATATGGAGATAAATTGAAGGAGAAGGGAGAAGAGGAATGAAGAGAGAGAGAGTGAGAAGAGTGAGAGAGTTAGAGAAGGGTAAGAGAGGGAGAGGGAGACATAAAGATGGAGGTGGGAGAGAGATAAGGAGAGAGAGAGGGAGAAGGAGAGAGGATTGGAGGGTAAAGAGTGAGAGAGAGAGAAAGAAGGGGGAAGGGAGAGGGAGGTAGGAGAGAAAGGGAGAGAGAGAAAGGATGAGAGGAGGAGGAGAGAAGGAGGGATAGAGAGATGGAGTTGGAGGCGGAGCGAGGAAAGGAAGAAGAAATACATAGAGAGGGAGTGACAAGGGAGATATGGAGAGAGAGTGTGTATGCTTATGGGTGAGATAAAGATAAATAGGAGTGATGGACACAAGGGGGGAGAGAAGGAGAAAGGGGGAGTGATGGAGACAAGGGGGGAGAGAAGGATAAAGGGAGAGAAACAATAAGATAGTTGGAGAGTGAGATAGAGTGATGGGGGAAGAGAGAGGATTGGAGGACACAGAGAGAGAGAAAGAAAGAGAGAAATGATGAGAGAGAGGAAGAGAGTGATGGGGGAAGAGAGGATTGTAGGGGGGGGGAGAGAGAGAGAGAGATGGGGGAAGAGAAAGGGAGGTAGGAGATAAAGGGAGAGAGAGAAAGGAAAAGAGAGGAGGAGAGAGGGAGGGATAGAAATATGGATTTGGAGGGGGAGAGAAAGATGGATTAAGATATGGAGAGAGAGAGAGAGAGATGGGGGGAGAGAAAGGGAGGTTGGAGAGAAAGGGAGAGAGAGGAAGGAAAAGAGAGGGGACTTGAAAGAGAGGAGGAGATAGGGGAGGAGAGAGGGAGGGATAGAAATATGGGTTTGGAGGGGGAGAGAGGGAGGGATTGAGAGATGGAGCTGGATGAGGAGAGAGGGATGGAAGAAGAAATACATAGAGAGTGAGTAGTGGAGAGAGAGGGGGAGTGACAAGGGAGAGATGAAGAGGGAGTGTGTATGTTTTGGGGTGAGATAAAGAGAAAAATAAGGAGATATGGAGAGAAGGGGGGAGAGAAGGAGAGAGAGAGGCATATGGTAACAAATTTGGAAGGTGAAGATAGAGAGAGAGAGGGGGGTGGAGAGAAAGGAAGAGAGAGAGTGAAGAGAGGTAGGGAAAGAGATATGAAGATGGAGAGGGAGAGAGGGGGAGGTAAGAATAAAGACATAGAGGGTGAAAGGTGGAGAGAGAGAGAGAGGGAGTGATAAAGAAGATGGAGAGAGAGGGAGAAAGGGTAGCAAGAAGGAAGAGAGATAGAAGCGAGAGAGAGAGAGAGAGAGAGGAGGAGGAGGAGGAAGTGATAGATAGATAGATAGAGAGATTGGAGAAAGAGAGTTTATGTTTTGGAGTTGATATAGAGAGATAGAGTGAGATATAGATATAGATGTAAGGTGAAGAGAAAAAAAGATAGATGGAGAGAAGGAGGTAGGGACAAGGAAATTGATAGATATGGAGTGAGAGGGAGTGTGTGTTTGGTGGGGTGAGATAAAGAGAAAAAGGAGAGATGGAGGGATATATAGATATATATGGGGGAGAGAGGGAAGAAGATTTATTGCCGTAGATGCATTGATTTCAGTGTAGATGGTGATTTCTAATCCTATTTGATTTCTTGCACTAGATGAATTGATTTTGGTGTAGATGTTGATT
Organism: Pinus albicaulis; assembly: GCA_034641835.2. Classification (NCBI taxonomy): domain Eukaryota; kingdom Viridiplantae; phylum Streptophyta; class Pinopsida; order Pinales; family Pinaceae; genus Pinus; species Pinus albicaulis. Next base: position 1,460,792,769 of record CM076570.1, read on the forward strand.
TCTAATTATATTTGATTACTTACACTAGATGGATTGATTTTAATGTACATGATTTCTAATCCTATTTGATTACTTGCACTAAATGCATTAATTTCAGTGTAGATGATGATTTCTAATCCTATTTGATTGATTTCACTAGATGCATTAATTTTAACGTAGATTTTGATTTTTGGTTATATTTGATTTCTTGCACTAGATGAATTGATTTCAATGTATATTATTTTTAATCCTATTTGATTGCTTGCATTGAATGCATTGATTTCAGTGTAGATGGTGATTTCTAATCCTATTTGATTTCTTTCACTAAATGCTTTGATTTCAGTGTAGATGGTGATTTCTAATCTTATTTGATCGCTTGCACTAGATACATTAATTTCAATGTAGATGTTGATTTCTAATTATATTTGATTGCTTGCACTAAATGCATTGATTTAAATGTAGATTATTTAACTAAATGCATTGATTTAAATGTAGGTGATTTATAATCCTATTTGATTTCTTGCACTAAATGCATTTATTTCAGTGTATATGGTGATTTTTAATCCTATTTGATTGCCTTCACTAGATGCATTGATTTCAGCGTAGATGTTGGTTTTAAATCCTATTTTCCTACTTGCACTAGACTCATTTATTTGAATGTAAATGTTGATTTCTAATCATATTTGATTACTTGCATTAGATGCATTGATTTTAGTGTAGATGTTGTTTTCTATTATTATTTGATTACTTGCATTAGTTGCATTGATTTCAGTGTATATGTTGATTTCTAATTTGATGTAATTGGATCTAGGATGGTACATTAATTTTAAAGTCATTGGATTAATAGTGTGTCTGCAATGATTTCAATGTAAGCACAAAAAATTATTGACAATGTACATTGATTTTTGTGTTATAGTAATTCAACCTATTAATATTGGAGAGCAAGAGAGACAAGTTATGATGTTTACTACAATAGCTCGAGCTAAATATTTAAATGGTTTACAATTCCAACTGTCCTTTTCAAATAACCAATATGAAAATATGACAAACTAATATGGGTGAAAATAAGAATAGTAGAAGAAAATAGTTTGAAATCGATCACAATGAAGACTATTCGTAATTGACTACATTCTTATTATTCACAGTTTCTATCATTCAATATTATTACATTGTCACCTTGCATTCAAAATTTTATTTCATCATTAAAGTTATTTTACAGTGTTTATCATCTCAACAAACTGAGGTAACTAATCAAATTTAAAATTAAAATGACTCAATAAATCTCACACATATTTAACATATTTAAAATGGTTTTGTTAATATTAGATGTATTTACATATTATTGATAAAATTAAGCATATGTTCCTGATATTATTGATAGATTTTCCTTGGTCGCACATGACTAAAACCAGTATAGATCCATCTTAACTCTGGATCTATCAAGCACCAAGAGGGATCAAATCTCTCAAGGTGAAAATCTTTCCTCAATTTTGCGCTCAAAAAAGAGATTTTCACCTCAAGAGATTTAAAGAAATCTAATCATTCGGTGGAGATAATGGAATTAAGAACTTCTTTAACAAAGAATAAAGAATGAAAAGTGCCACACCCAGGACTTGCGGAAAATCTACATTTAGATTACAATGAAAAGTGCCACAGTGAGGACTTTGCGGAAAATCTACATTCAGATGAAGTTAATTTTTAATTATATGATATGGCTTCAGGTAATTTTTGTCTAGGATGTTAGCTATTTGTATTTTAATAAATTAAATAATTTAATTTATGCGCACTGCTAGACTATATCTCACATACATGGAATTAAAACGAAAAGTTGGTAAATAATAAAATGGAAATTTATTTATCATTATTATTATAAATTAATAATAAAAAAATATATTTTTATTTTATTATTCAAAATTTAAGAATTAAAATATTTAACTGATTTATTCAAATATTTTTATTTATATAGCATTTTTTTAATATATTTTAAAATTTTATAAATAAAAAAAAAAAAATTTCACTCATACTAAAGACACATAAACTTAATTTTAATATTACATAATTTCTATTTTTAAATAATGCACATTTTAATTTACTTTATTATTTAACATATTATCTAATCTGCAATTTTTTATTTCCCTTATTTTTTCAGTTTAATCTTAATAATTTACACTCTTAACAAATCATGTTTAAATCCAATGAATCAAAATAAATATAACTTGATTTTTATAAGATAATTTTGTTTTATTTTTCATTTTAAAATAAATAGAACTTTTTTTATAAGATAATTTTGTTTTAAATTTCAATTTTAAAATGTTATATGTAAATAAATATAACATATAGAAACGTTGATGCTAAACATTATGTAATATCTTTTGTGAACATATACACATTGAGTATATACTACTTGTGGTTGCATGCAAATTTTTGTAACCATTGCTTATGCAGTAGGAGATTTGAATTTAACCTTAGATTTCTGATTTTGATTAACTAGTTTAGGTTCCAGACTTCCCGAGGTTTGAAAATGAATTAAAAATGTTATTCTAACTTACTATCTTAATAATTCTATTTCACTACTTTAAAAACATCTTTTATCTAGTCATTTTACTCACTTAGAAAGCTCTATTTTACTCATGCCTTCCTATTAAATTTAGATAACCATGGTGTTCTATGCTATGCACTTTTACTTCAATCTTTCTTAGGCCCAATACAAAGTAGAAATCACATAAACTTGAAAGTAAAATGTTGATAGAACACAATAATAGATCAATAGAAGACAAGCCAAATACAAATCAAATTTACAATTCCTTTTGTTGAGCAAAGATATGAGATATTGTGGCGTTACGACGATGAACAAGATGCTTCAACCAACAAAGTCTTTCTCGGTTAGCCAGCACTTTCATGTGTCACACCCACAACCATCAAAGACATCTCATCACAAGTCAACGCAAGTCAAACAAGGGACAACGAAGAAAAGTCAATGCAGGCTGCTTAAGAAAAGTCAATGCAACAAACTAGGGCTTCGGTAAAACAGCCCGAAATCACGTAGGAAGCTTAAGAAAATTCAACGCAATAAACTAAGGCTTCGATCAAACAGCCCAAAATTCCTCAATTTTAGTGCCCAGCTATATGGCCTCCTAAAATTGGAATTTCTAAAGAAAATTGAGGTCAAACGACCAAGGGTTGACCATGGTCAACACTGGTCAACGCTGTAGCAAAAAAGCCCTAAACAGATCAATGCAGAAAACAAAAAGCCCTAAACAGATCAGCGCAGAAAACAACAGCTTCACTCCACACCTGTGAGGAAAAAGGCCTCTAAAGGCTATCGAACCAATCAGATCACAATGAGAGCATGTGTGATGAGATGATGATCAAATGACCTCCAAGTCTCTCCAATTTATATTCATCAATGAGGGTGTGTGACACATCTCTTAGGCATGTGGGATAATTCTGGCAGACCTTGCACATGTGGAAAATAAATTCAAAATCAATGTTCTGCTCATCTAATCAAGATGATCTTTAGATCAATCTTGAACCTCTCCGAAAGAGGAATCCAACAAAAATATGACCATTTTCATATGAGTAGTGCAACATGGAGTTTGGACCTAGTTGCCCAAAATTAACACTCCCTCTCAACTAGGGAGAACTCCATCTGTCCACAAGTGTCATCCATCATGTATTGAACCAAACATCGTGCATCATCCCACTATAACTTGCTTTGCCGGCTCTTTATTTCAGAACAAAAGGTGAGTCAAAAACACATCACACACAGCTGACCCGAAGTCAGCTTAGAGGTAAAAAACTCTCTTGGACTCAAAAGAGTCTCATACTAACCCAAAGTTATTTTACTGACATGAAGTAAGTTTAGATGATAAAACCTCATCACACTTGATCCCAGATCATGGTGTTGGACACGTGCCATCCTAGACATAGAGAGTATAGCAATCGCCGATGCATCCATCAGTCTTGCTATGGTCTCTATCCACATTTCCCACCTCATTGGCCAAATGAGAGGTATTTCTCATGAGTCTAAAACTCCATGGGTAGGAGTCGTGCAAGGCATAGATCAGAGAGAGGCGAACCAACTCGATATCATAACAGTGGGGTAGAAGCACCACAAGGTTTGGCAAGCCTAGCCCCGTGAGTGCTTATAGCTCCAAGAAGCTATCCCCAAGCCCCCTGGAGCTCCCAGAGCTCATAGTCCAACTCAAGCAGGACCCTCAAAATAGGGTCTTTCCATGATTCCAAGATTCTCACAGAAGGTAGGAACTTGACTTTCCCCAGGGGCTTCGTGAGAATATCTGCGGCCTACTCATTAGTTCCTATATGATCAAGCCTTACGGTGCCTTGTTGTACCATATCCCAGATAAAGTGGTACCTAATATCAATATGCTTGGATCGATCGTGGAACACGAGATTCTCAGAAAGACTAATCCCACTCTGGTTATCACAAAGGATAACATTAGTATCTAGCACATGCCTGAACAACTCACTGAACATCTTTCGCAACCAAACAGCTTCACAACAGGCCATACTCGTTGCAATGTATTTGGCCTCAGCGGTTCTCAAAGCCACCAAATTCTACTTCTTGCTCATCCCACAAGGGCTTCACTGGGGGAGCAATACCATACCATGTGGGTTCATATTGAGTGATATATATTTAGGGAAAAATGACATAATATATTGGGGGATATATAGGGGGTAAATGGTTTTTATATTGACAGGTATAAAAAATGGAGCTCAAAGTTAATGAAATAATATTAAGGGGTATAAAAAATGTTAATGAAAAAAATGGATACCTACAATATTTGGTGAATGTAGGAGTTTTTAAATTGGGAAGGCGTATTGGGTTAATATTGGTAAGGGGTTAAATAATGTGATTTTTAGAGGTATTTTCCAATATGTAGTCAAATTAGGGGCATTTTTTAGTATTCCATGAATGCACGCGATATGTCACAGGTTCATTAAGTGAAACCCCTGTGGCTCATCCAAGGTATCGAAGCAGAACCCAAGGTGCAGCAACATCCATATGTGCTCTTGTGATCCACCACACCGCCAGCCCAATCAGCATCAGTATATCCATGGTGTCTCAAACTCCTGGTAGTGTATCTCAGCCCATAGTTGATTGTGCCCCAAAGATATCTCAACATATTCTTGGCACCAATCCAGTGAATGTGATGAGGTTCAAACATATGTTGACTCAAAGTGTTCACTGCAAAACATACGTCTGGATGGGAGTTCACTAAGAACATCAGGGCCCCTACGAATTGTCGATACTCGGTAGGATTTGCTAACATGGGCCCAACAGCGTTTCCACTCAACTTATTAAAGTTGAGTTCCATCAGTGTTGACACATACTTACAGTCCACCATACCAAATCTCTCCAATAGCTTCACGACATATTTTCCTTGGGAAAGAAAAATCTCACCTGGCCTCTGCTAGACCTCCAAGCCTAGAAAGTAGTGCATCAGTCCTAGGTCTTTCATCTCAAATTCGGAAGCTAGCTCCCTCCTACACTGATGAATGAGAGGGTCAGCACCTATCAAGGAGAGATCATCCACATAAAGAACCAAAATGAGAGGCCTTTCTCTATCAAACTTAAAATAAGGTCTGGATCATCATTACTTCAAGTGAAGCCCAACTTCATCAAGTAGCTATCTATCCTCTTGTACCAAGCCCTGGGGGCTTACTTCAACCCATAAAGGGCTTTCTTAAACCTGCATACATGGGTGTCTCTATCTCAGACTTCTAACCCGAGAGGTTGCTCCACATACACCTCTTCCTTTATAGATCCATGCAAAAAAGTGGTCATCACATCCATTTGAAGTAGACTCCATCCTTGCGTAGCAGCAAGGGCAATCATAGATCAGATAATGGTACAGTGAGCCACAAGTGAAAATATATCATCATAATATATGCCTTCTTTTTTAGAGAAGCCTCGGGCAACGAATCTTGCCTTGTACTTTTCAGCACTTCCATCATATCCATGCTTGATCTTATAGAGTCATTTCGAGGTGACAACAGATTTGTCCTCCGGTCTTATGACCACTTCCTAGAAATCATTCTTCATAATGGACTCATATTCTTCATGCATAGCATCCTTCAAAACTTGATGCTTTACGGCTTCTTCAAATGTTCCAGGCTCAGATTGTACTATCGAACTCATGGCTACTAGATACCCTTAGTATCTCTTCGGCTTCCTGCTTTCATGAAATGGCCCGCTTGGGGCAATATGTCTCTTGGAATCCTCGGGAGTATCCCTAAGCCATGAGGGTCTTCTCATTTGAAGGAGGTGTATGAATGGGATCCATAGGTCCTTCAACATCGGGCATCAGGTCATCCTTCAACTCTTCCAGCTTCCCTGCTTCTTCATCTTCTTTGTCTTCCTTGGAGCTAGGAATATTTCCCACTTTCTTGAGGGCATCATCTTCATCGAAAGTGACATTTTGGCATATCTCCACTTCTCTTTGACTAGGCACATAGATTCTATATGCCTTTGAAGTTTCATTATAGCCCAAAAACATCCCCTTCTTTCCAAAAACATCCAGCTTACTTCTCTTTTCTTTCGGCACATGAAAGTAAATAGGACAACCAAAAAATCTAAAATGAGAAACATCGGGTTTCTTCCTAGAGAAGACTTCTTCGGGAGTTTTGGAGTCCAGAGAGGAATGTTGGCATCTATTTTGAACATACATAGAAGTGTTCACATCTTCTCCCCATAGAAACTTCGGAAGACCTTGGTCACATAGCATGGCACAGGCAGCTTCCGTAATGGTCCTATTCTTTCTTTTAGCAACACCATTTTTCTCAGGAGAGTATGCAGTTGTGGTCTCCCTCTTAATTCTAGATTCTCTACAGAAGTCATTAAACTCATTTGACTCATACTCAATCCCATTGTCGGTCGTCAAAACTTTTGTTTTCTTCTCAGTTTTCTTTTCCACCAAGGCCTTGAAGGTACAGAACCATTTGAATGCTTCATCCTTCTTCTTCAAAAAATATATCCAGGTCTTGCGGGAGAAGTCATCTGTAAAAGTCATGCAATAGGAACATCCTCCCAAGGATGTCATAGGCAGCATATCAGATAAGTCAGAATGTATCAACTGCAAGATATCAGTTGTCTTTGTGACACTTGAGGGGAATGGTCCCCTTGTATGCTTCCCTTTGGCAAAACCCTGACATATACCATCATGATCATCTCTCAATTCAGGCATCCCTATCACCACCTTCCTTGCTTCAGGAAGGGATTTGTAATGAAGGTGTGCAAACCTTCGGTACCATAACTTCTTTTGAAGAGTTGTATCACATCTCATAGCCCCCAATGGACTTCCTCCAACCTGGTAGAGTGTATCAACTCTAAAACCAATAGAAAGATATTCCTTGAAGTTCTTCTTCCAGATAAGTACCTTTCCATCAATGAATGCCACTTTGAACCCTTTCTCTTCCATTACCGAAATGTACACAAGGTTCTTCTTCAAATCAGGTACATACAACACATCTTGTAATCGAAGGACTTGACCTTGAGATAGATGGAGGGTCACAGTCCCTGTTCCTTTCACAAGATAGGTGGCATTATCTCCAAGGATAATTTCCACATTAATATCATTCTCAACCAAATTAGAAAGGGCTTCTTTATAACCAGTGAGGTGCCTTGAACCACCACTATCAATTAACCAAACATCCAGGGTGTTGGGTGGAGATGCAGCAGAGAGGGAAGATACAAGAATAAAATCATTTCTCTTATTATCAACAACATTAGACTCATCGTACCTGGAATTTATTAACCTCTTGAAAGGTTGCCCATTTCCATTACGATCAGAGGGAGCCTTCCTTTTTCCTTGGAAGTTTTTGTTCCTGCCATTCCTTCTCGAGTTGTTGTTGTCATCATTCTTGGGAGAGTCCCTTCTATTAGGGCACTCTCTTGCATAGTGACCAATCTTGTTACAAGTGTAACATCTTCCCTTCCTTCCTTTGGGCCCTGCTTTACCGTGGTTTTGATTTCTCATGCCACCATGGTTCTTCTTCTTTGCATGAGCGGCGAAGGCAGTAGGGTCACTTCCATTACCATTAGAGGCATACTCCATCATTCTTGTTTCCTCTTGAGTGCATCTCGTCAGTATTTCATCAAAATCAGGAATCACATTATTATTGAGAATAGTGGTATTGAATACATGCCAATCACGGGGGATACCTCCAAGTGCAATAAGAACCATCTCTCGATTAGATATTGCTTCCTCAATAGCTAGGAGGTTATTCCTAATTTCAGTGAGCCTTATAAAATAGGATTGAATAGATTCATCCTTACCCTTACTGATATTCTTCAATTGATTCTTGAAGAAGTGGATTTGATTAGCATTGCTAGCCCCGAACATGCTCACCATCTTATCATACATATCCTTAGATGTCTTCAGCTCAGAAATGTAAGCAACCAAGTGCTTATGAATATAATCCTGGATAATCATCTTTTCTTTGATTTCCATTTTTCTATACTTCGTCTTCGTGGTAGCAGCTGCATTTAATGGAGGCTCTTGAATATTCCCCTATACATAGTCCATGACATCTTGATCTTCTAGGGCCAAATCCAAGGACATCTTCCTTGCCTGATAATCGGACTTATCAGTCAATTTATCATTAGCCTTGAAACCCTTGTAGGTTGGGGATGCCATTTGTCCTTGATAGGATTTCTTCCTTCAGAGATAGCTTCTAACACTAGCTTGGACTCTTGGACTTTGTCTTCACCTCATCTCTGATACCATGTTAAATTTAGATAACCATGGTGTTCTATGCTTGATGCACTTTTACTTCAATCTTTCCTAGGCCCAATACAAAATATCAATCACATAAACTTGAAAGTAAAATTCTGATAGAACACAATAATAGATCAATAGAAGACAAGCCAAATATAGATCAGATTTACAATTCCTTTTGTCCAACAAAGATATGAGATATTGTGGCGTTATGACGGTCAACAGGATACTTCAACCAGAAAAGTCTTTCTTTGTCAGCCAACACTTTCATGTGTCACACCGACAGCAATCAAAGACAGCTCATCACAAGTCAACGCAAGTCAAACCAGGGACAACGCAGAAAAGTCAACGCAACAAACTAGGGCTTCGGTCAAATAGCCCAAAATTCCTTGATTTTAGTGTCCAGCTATATGGCCTCCTAAAATCAGAATTTCTGTAGAAGATTAAGGTTAAACGACCAAGGGTTGACCACGGTCAATGCTGTAGCATAAAATCCCTAAACAGATCAGCGCAGAAAACAGAAAGCCCTAAACAGATGAGCGCAGAAAACAGCAGCTTCGCTCCACATGTGTGAGGAAAAAGGCTTCCAAAGGCTATCTAACCAATCATATCACAATGAGAGAATGTGTAATGAGATGATGATAAAATGACCTCTGAGTCTCTCCAATTTATATTCATCAATGAGGGTGTGTGACACATCTCTTAGGCATGTGGGATAAATCTGGTTGACCTTGCACATGTGGAAAATAAATTCAAAATCAATGTTCTGCTCATCCGATCAAGATGATATTTAGATCAATCTTGCACCTCTCTGAAAGAGGATTCCAACAAAAATATGACTATTGTCTTATGAGCAGTGCAACATGGATTTTGGACCTTGTTGCCCAAAATTAACACTTCCACATCCACATCCTCATTTGCGTCACTCTACATTCATCTACACTTATATTGGCATATCTTTGCACCCTTTTGATACAAATGCTAGCTTAAATTTATTAAAACCTAACACTGATGAACATAAATACATTATTTTTTTACCTCATACTCTTTTTATCCATATTGATTTTGCTAGCTTGCTTTAGGATAAATCACATCGACAATGTTTATGGTCAAGGTTTTGAACCTACTAAAGAGGTTTATATTTAGTAGGTTCCAAAAGTTGACCATAAAACATTTCTCATGTGATTTATCCAAAAGCAAGTTACAAAAATAAATACATTTTAATGGTGTTTTCTAACTTATAGATGAAATAGTCTTTTTCATTGGAATTCGCCAAAATATGACAATACAATTTCAATATTTTTTATTGTTTAAATTACACTTTTGAATGCATAAATAAGATTCAACACTCTGAACCGAGGCACTCAAATTATGTAGATTAAACAATTTAAACTCAAATTTTCAAAAATTAACGAGAAGTCATGAAAAAAGTCATTTCGTTTATAAGTTAGACTACTGCCCATTTTAATTAATTGAATATCTTTTGAAATAATTAAATCCAAATATTGATCTTCTAATAGATAGTTACGAGCTTAATATAAACTCTTATCAACTTAATAAATGCAACATTATTAACTTAAAAGAAAACTCTAAACTAATTATCTAATAAATTCTTATACCTAAACCTTGTTATCTACTACATGTATAATAAATAGGTTTGCGATATAAATTATTATACCTAAACCTTGTTATCCACTACATGTATAATAAATAAGTTTGCTATATAATGCTACTTGCAACTAAAATGGGAAGTTTGATGTATAATGCTACGTGCAAGCACAATAATAAATAAATATACTTTAAAAATCGTTGTAAATAATATAATTGTACAATGCTACTTGCATGTGCACAATAATAAATAAGTAGAAATTTCTCCAAAATGTGCAAAGATACACCTAAGGAATGGAAAATTTGGGAAGATCATCTTTGGTTTGAGATATCCAACTATAAGAATTCATGACTTGTGTTTTGTTATCATAATAGCGTCACAATTAAATCTATTTTTAAGTAAACTTGACAATGAAGTGATTTGCGGAAGGTTGCTTTTACTTGTGGCATAAACTCCATGTTTATTAAAATTGGTGTCATTTCCATTTCTGGTCATGATATCTTGTTTATTCCTAGTGTAAAATACATTAATTTTTGGGGAGGAAAACAAATTTGAGCTCAATATCTTCAAATTTGTTCATTTTTTATTAATTTGACATCATGTTAAATCACCAAAATTTTGTAAAGATGTCTTCTCTCACAATGTTTCTTCTCATTTCAATCTGATATTTATGGTGAGTATATCACATTGGACTTGATTGGATCTCATTTTCATGTTATCTCTGGTATTCTTGGTACAAAACCAACAAATACATTAAGTTTTGGGGAGGCAGACAAATTTGCGCTCAATATCTTCAAACTTGTTCTTTTTTTATTAGTTTGACATCATGTTAAATCACCAAAATTTTGGAAAGACGTCTTCTCTCACAACATTTCTTCTCATTTCAATCTGATATTTGTGGCGAGTCTATCAAATTGGGCTTGATTGGATCTCAATTTCATGTTATCTCTGCCTCTCTCAGTACAAAACCAACTTATTGACTTTACATTTCCAGAATTCCTTCTTAAGATCATGGAATTTAAGCTAACAAAGTTTAGAAATGTGTCAGGGTCACGATAGAGTATTTTAGATCACATGCTTTGGAAATTTGGATAATCTTGGACATATTTAGGTAGATTATGCTTTTTAAAGTTATCCATTTACTTCCATATTTTGACCTAGTGATGCTTTCTCTAGAATACCACATCACTGCAAAGTAATATGCTTGTTTATATTCATTCTATACAAACTATTTGTCAGTTTCCTATTTCATTCCAACTTTAGAACCTGACCATAACAAGTGTGATATTTTATCCATCAGAGCATACTCTAATGTGGGTTTCTTGTTATAACCAGTAACAAGGTGTAAAATCTTTACCAAACATGTATATTTATTCAGGACTAAATATGTCTGCGGTAAAACAGACCATCTACATTCCATATAAAATTAAAATAAGATTAAAAAAAAATTTAGATGGTTGTAGATCATAATGATATTTGGAGTGAAAATCAATAAAATTTCAAAATATTTTTCCGTAATCTACGTTGAAGATTTCAAAATATTTCGAAAAATAGTCCCAAAATATATTAAATAATATAAAGTTCCATATAAAATTCAAATTCAATTATAATTTGTCCATGTGGTCTTGGATAGAAGGTGATTGGATGCTATGTTAAGACACTCCTTGATGTGAAGTCATCGATTCAATTCTTCACCCCAATCGATGTGTTATATTGGACATGATGAAGATGTGGTTTTGTGAAGCTTACAAAAAAAAAATCAGATATGATTTGAAGATTGATTAGATGGTTTCTAACCATAATGGTTTTGGAGCACCGTCTTTACATCTGAGTGCAACTCCTAGTGCAGAGGATTATTTATGGAATTTCAAATGCCGCAGAGGAAAAGCATGCAGATCCTGGAAAAGTGGATCAAGAAAGTCACCTATTTGCTTCACACACATGATGCTCCAAGGAAAAAAGGACACATCATGTTGAGAATTCATGAAGTGGATATATTAGTTTCTGGAAATCTTGATTTTAATATTATAAAATATATAATTACAAATTTGTTGTATACCTCATCCAATATCGGTATCAATATATCTATAAATCCTAATTATCAATATCAATTTCGACATCAGTTTGTGGAAATCCTGATTTTAATATTATAAAATACAAACTCACAATTTTTTTTGATGCCTCAATCGATATCAACATCAGTTTTTGTAACTCTAGAAATTCTTGTTACAAAATAAAAACTTACAAATTAGTTTGATACCTTAATCAAATTACACAAAATACAAACTTACAAATTAGTTTGATACCTCAATCTAAATCAATATCAGCTTTTGAAGTTCATTTATTCTGTTTATTCTTAGAGTCTCATTAGATGTATTTATTCTAGTTTCTTCCAAGAAAATTCACTATTTTTTAAATTTTAATTTCATTCAAGATTATTTTTTACAATTCTAATTTCTCCAAAGAAAATTCCTAAACTACTTTTATCTATATCAAATGGGGTGGGAAAAATTTTCTCAAAGCGGAACACAAAAAAATTAAAATTAAAAACATGTAGACGAAATGTTTTCCTCTATATATTCATCCATTGAATGGATCAGAGGCAAGCGAAGAAAAACCTACAAAATGGAAAGTGGATTATGATATTGATTGAGGAATTTAAAAACTAATGCTTATATTGATTGAGGCATCCAACAAGTTTGTGATTCTTTATTTTATAAAATTAAAATCAGGATTTCCAGAAACTGATGGTGAAACTGATACTGATAATCAGGATTTCGAGAGACTAATATTGATATTGGACGAGATATACAACAAATTTTTAAGTATGTATTTTATAATATTAAAATCAATATTTCGAGAAACTAATATACTACACAAATTTTAGTGAAGAGCAAAATTTGTAGGACTTTGGCGAACACAAGAGTTTCTGAGTAGGGTAGTCTTGTCATTCCCACACTTCATCACTTTCTAGGACTCAGACAGCTAAATTTTTAGGAGAATCCAACCAGTGCAAATAGTAATGTCTCAGGGGACCACCATGAAACTTCCTCTTCCAAGGAGAAAGAGAAAGACAAGGTACAAGGTCAAGTAGTGAAGCTAGGATGACTTTAGGGGAATTAACGATGTTGTGCAACTTGCCATATTTCCCTTACAACATCCATATTTCCTTCTTCACTGCTTAGGGATTGTGATTCAGGGTTTTCATCCTACCTTGAGACTACCTAATTTTTCTCAGGTATTTTAAGGGCAGTCGATGCATGTGTTGGCTAAAATTTATGGCACAAAAAAAGTTCTTGGCAATGAGGAAAGAATTTACCATCTTGGAAGGTTTTGAGGGACCTCGAGTCCATATTTTTTTGTCATTCTAGTGATGCAAAGCTACATTGTCTATGGTGTAGCTAGATTGTTGAAATTTCTCATGGGTTTGTCCAGTGCAAAGGAGATTTAATTTCCTCATTTCTGGGTTCATTCAAGCAGACAAGTGCATCTTACGTTATGAAAATCATAAATTTTCCAACTATTATAATGAGAGAAATTATTTCAAGAAATTTTGTAATAATATTGCAAGCAATGCACCACATGATCTCTTCACAAATATTACCGTGGAGACTCTGTCAAAACTTACATAAAAAATTGTGTAGACGATTGTATGCAGTGAACTGATTCAAAAAGGGTCCAACAGTGAAGCCATAATGACTTTAGGGGAGTTAGGGATGTTGTGCAACTTGCCATATTTCCCTTACAACATCCATCAACTTCCATTCTTTTTTTGCTTGGATTTCATCAATGTTGTTAAATTGGTACAAAGTATCTTCTCCTTCTTCACTGCTTAGGGCTTGTGATTGATGGTTTTCATCCTTCCTTGAGACTACCTGATTTTTCTCAGGGATTTGAAGGGTGATGGATGCATTTGTTGGGTAAAATTTATGGCTCGAACGAATTTCTTGGAACTGAGGAAAGCTCTTACCATCTTGGAATGTTTTGAGGACGTCGAGTCCAAATTTGTTTCCATTTTAGTGATGTGGAGCTCCATTTTCTATGGCGCAGTTGGATTGTTGATATTTCTTATAGGTTTGTCAAGCACATACAAGATTTAATTTCCTCACTTTTGGATTCATTCAAGTAGACTTGTGCATCTTACATTACAAAAATCATAATTTTTCCAACTATTATAATGAGAGCGGTGGTTTTAATAAGTTTTGCAACAATATTGCAAGAAATGCACCAAATGATCTCTTCGCAATGATTACCGTGGCGAATCTGTCAAAAATTATTAAAAAAAAATGTGCAAATAGTTGTATGCAATGAACTAATTCAAAAAGGACACCTTCTTGTCCTGCACAACTTGGACAAACCAAACACAAAACATAACCAAAAACTTTCACCTCGTCAATAATTCAATTCACATTCCTTCGTTCTCTTCCTCACTCATACCTAACCATTTTAATTAAACAAAAAACAATTATTTAAAAAAATATAAAATAACAATAAAATTTCTGGCATAACTTCAAACTATGACCCACGAACTTATCATTCATACCTAACCATTTTATTTCAAACAAAAAAATTTATTTAAAAAAATAAAAAATCTCCCTTAACTTCAAGCTATGACCCACCAACCCCGACCCAACAACCTCCACACCCAATCGCACAACATGGACCATGCTCCCTAGTACCCTAATATTCACGTATTCAAAGGCTATTGTATTCTTCAACCGCTATAGTTTAAGCATTTATGAAGCATTGAATATACAAGTTTCCAAATCGATTCCCACCAAAAAAAAACTCAACAAATTTCAGAAAAAAGAGGTATAAATTACGTAGTTTGTTGCTCTCGTAATTATAAAATCCAATCTCACTTCTACCATGTATAGACACAACATTTTAGATTCTTCTATGTTGTGTGTCGTGACTATGATTATATATACATATGAAATCTTTGTCCTTGTCCATTATTCAATATGTAATGACATGTGATTATATATATATATATATATATTATTTATTTTATAAAAAAACAAAAAAAAAAAATTTATTAAAAATTAACTATTAAATATACATTACCCTCCTTATTTTACACATTTGATCTCTTCATTCACTGTTCGTTTCTCATTTTGCTAGTTTATGATTGTTTTTATTTATTAAAAATAAATTTAACAATCTATGCTATAGGGATGAAAGTCTACAACTTTAAGGACTCTTTATAGTAATTTTTTTAAACAAAAGTAACGAATGAATCTATAATTTAAAATAATAATAACTGTCTTATTATTGATTTGACTAATCATTTCTCCTAACATTTTTGGAAAAGAAAAACAAACGCAAACAAACAATTTTTTTTTGAGAAATTGATTTTTTTCTTCATTGAATCATTTTATTTTAACACAACTCTCTATGTGTTTTCTTAATGTTTCTTTATGCCATTGACTCAGTGCTCTGTATTTTTTCTTAATGTTTCTTTGTTCCATTGACTGGGTTTGGGTGTTCCCATTGATATGTCATTGAATGCCTTCAATTTTCTTTTCCATGGGTGTATGCAAGATGTCAATGTGACTGGTTGGAAGGGAAAATGGTAAAATTTTGGTAAGGTGACGAGTCTAAATTTCCAACTAGATTGCAAGGTCTGAGCCAGAATTATGGCAAGAAAATAAATTAAGTTTTTCCCAAGCCATAGACAAAGGACATCCTCTCAATAATTAAATGCACCCATTATAGACTTAACCGCGTCCAATTATTAAATTCAGGGGAGGGGTGAGGGGTGAGGCTTTTGAACTCAAGATTGAAACATACATCACTTGGAATCTCTAATCTCTGCTTAGCGAAAGTTTCACCCATGTTTCCGCAAGTGCCTGGACAGCTGTTTGATAAAGAAACCGTGGAAAACCAAAGTAGTAGTGACCGTTAACCGTGGAAAACAAAAAGACAGAAAATTGTAGAAAGTAAACTAATTCAAAAGAGACAAGGAAGGTGTAAATATACTTTAAAAATATTTGTAAGAAATAAATATAACTAAAATGAGTTTGTTGTATAATGCAACTTGCATGTGCACACTAATAAATAAATATACCTTCTCTGGATGGGGGTGATAGACTAGACATGAGTGACAATCACATCTCACTCCACCCGGATAACGGAGATCTTCAATGCAGAGCTTCACCTGCCGCGGATATAATTACCGTATGCACCTCGCATGATCCTCGTAGAACCAAAAAAGATGACGAGAGGACGGGTACTGCGTCACCTGGCCCTGAACATCACCTCGCTTCTATCACCATTAATGTGCATCATGATTAATCAGTGTCGTAGCCATTCCTCCCCTGTGCCTGCTCAGGTGCTCAAGCATAACTCGTAGGTCCATGCGAAGGCCACCCATCACCATCCTCACAGATATCATCCTGGCCCCTATATAAAACCATGTTATCTGCCCCCTTCCTCACTCAGCCTGATGCCTTCACATTTCACTCCCTTTACTTGGCTATGGCTTCTCATTGACTTCAATCTATTGTGAAGCCTCTTTCCCAACGAGGAGTTGCTCAACTTCCTTCAGATTGACGCTCTCCATCCTACGAACATGCCCCCCAGCTATAGCTACCCCTTTAGCCACAGTGTGATTCCTGTCTTTCTTCCTTGGCCCTGGGTGCTTCTGATTCTCCTGACCTACTCACCCCATCCCAAGTGCACAATGGCTCCTAGACTTCACCAACGTACTATTCGTGGAGGTCAGAGAGGGGCTCTCTCGGGTCGATATCATTGCAGAGATGATAATCGCCTCGAGTCAATTGATGGCTCCACTTCTAGCACTTTTGAGAGACAAAGAACTGAGCCCGAGAAATGCGTAGAATCCTTCAGGCAAGCTGCGTAGAGAGGTGGTCGTGGCTCGAGGAGGTCCACCTCCACTACCAGATCACACTCTCTGCATCGCACTCTTGTTCCTCTAACGGCGACGAAGAAAGATGCTGAGGACACGGACATCTGGTTCATGGACTCCGTTGGCATTTGGACGCGAATTCCAAATGGCGTAGACCCAAAGTCCCCCATCCTCTGCGCTCCTGCGAGCATTCCAAAATGCTCTGTAGCTGATGTGGAAGCAGCTGCTGCGCAGGCTCCAGCCTGCCCTATTGAAGAGGAGAACCCAAATAGTAATGACGAAGATGATTTACGTTGTTGTTCAGTTTTCTTTTGTTTTTTGTCATGTTCGCCCTCAGGGCTTTTCTGTTATCATTTAATTTAGGGTTTTTAGATGTGTCAGCACCACTTCGCACAACGTACTGCTAGTTTCTAAGTTTTTTCTGGGTTGATTTCCTCCCCTGAGGCAGCCCATAAACAATGTAACAAAGACTAGCATTGGTTAAAGGAAGCTTACCAATCCAGCCTATAAAATAGGTAACTTTATATTTTCAAATTAATAAAATAACTCAACTTACCAAAATAAATAAATAAATATACTTTGAAAATGTTTGTAACAAATAAATATATTAGTTCTTTTAGTGGCACAAAATTTATTCAGTGTAAATATACTTTAAAAATATTGGTAAGAAATAATATAACTAAAATGACTTTGTTGTATAATGCAACTTGCATGTGCACAGTTATTAATTACGCCGAAGGCATTTTCTTTGTGGGAGTAGGCTGAGCAAACACTGCTCACTCCAGCGAATAGGAGAACTTTCCTATCGCCCTTCGCACTAATAAAATTTCGCCACGTGTTTGTCATCTGTCAGATTCGGCAACATCTGCTTGGGGAATCCGACGGCTCACCTTCGTTCTGCACCAGATCGTCGGTGAAGTAATGCTTGACGGAAAATTACGCCTCTTCTAACAGTTGCAACGCTTCAGAGGAACTGGACTCCAGCTTCGTCCGGAGCGCGCTGGTAAGCGATTCCGTTGAAGAAGAACATACGTCATCGGAGAATTAGCCCTTTGGTATTTAACACTGCCATTGATGAATCAATGTTGGCAGTGTAAGGATCCCCTCCATTAAATCTGGCCCACCCTAGCCATAAGAGCCCTACTCTAGCCAGCATTAGCAGAACATTATTTGGAGAAAATCTTTCGCGGTCCTGTTTTAGCTGAGGTCCAACCTACAACAACAAATATATAGATGAGATAAATCATGTGAATAAGAAGTAATATATATCATATATTTTTCTAAGGAAAACTTCACAGGAAAAACTTAAGATGCTTAAAGAGGCTTTCATTCTTAGTAAACTTGTTCATATAAATTGATAATTGATCATTTTAACTAATGGAATTTTAAATTGGCATTACTGATACAAAACTAATCAAATTCTCAAAATTAAACATACCCAAAAAGTAGCAGTGAAACCAGCAATGCCTGCAGAAACGTGGATAACATAACCTCCTAAATAGTCCATCACACCAAATTGGAAAAGGAATCCTCCTCCCCATAAGCTAAAGGCTCCGATTGTATATGAGAAGGTGATCCATAATGGCACAAATGCCATCCATGCCTTGATATTCATTCTTCCCAGCACCGAACCAACCAATAAAATTATTGTTGTTGCTGTGAAAACAAACTGGAAATACACCATGGAAGCCATAGGAAAGTAAGCGTTGGCCTCTGCTGCAGGAATTACTGCTTGACTGACGAGGTAGTTTTGATCTAGTGCTGGACCTGCCTTGCCCCATAAAGAAAGAAATTTGTCTCCAAATGACATTTTATATCCCCATGTAACCCAGCAGATCAGAACAACAGCGAATGCATAGAGTGCCATGAAAGCATAATTTACAGCCCACTTCTTCTTGACTATGTTGCCATATAGGATGACTAGGCTTGGCATGCTCTGCATGCCCAGAAGTGTGGCTGCTACCATTTGCCATGTATGTCTCCTTTGTCAAGCCAAGTAGGTACAGTAATCCCATTTGTGCCATTATATGCCATTGCTGCAGCACTAATCTGCAGAATTCAATATTGGACACTAAGTCCGGGACCTTGCCTGATCAGAGTTCAGGTCCAAGGCCTCACCTGCCTAAGCACAGTTGGAGTCAGATAGTAGCCCGTCTTCATGCGGCTACAATCCAAACCTCTCTTCTACAATAAAAATACATAAGATAGGCTATCAGAAACCAGAATGGTAACCATCTTGCTCCAAACTTGAAAATAATTATGAAGCAAACATTGGGTGAACAAAAGCCACGAGAGTAGGATCGTAATGATAGGAATAACTTTTTATGGCTAAGGTTTGAGTAATTGTCACACTCAGTTTATTGGAAATCAATTATGTGGATTAACGGTTATTTGGGAACATGGGAATAATCCCCACTCAAAGTAAAGGTAAGGGTTTGGAAGTTTACTAATGCTTACTAGTTTTAATATATTGGAAAACTTAAACATGGTAACAGAGCCTTGGATCAGGTTCAACACCCCGAATTGCCTTGGAGAAAGTGTTGAAGTAATTGTCACAATCACCTTATTAGGAATCAATTACTTGAACTAATCCCACTCTACAAACATGAAACTAACTACACACTCAAGATAACAGTAAGGTTCTTAAAAATCTACCAAAATTGGTATAAGCCAACATAAAGTCATAACCTGTGAAGCCAAAATTCATTCACCATTGATTAAGTATAAGACTCAGAGACCAACTACCATCAACAGTAGGAAGACAACTATCAAATGTTTGACCCTGAGACTCAAGAGCTATACATCTTATGTGATCTAGATGCACAAGAGAGAGGCTTTGTGCCATTTATGTAGCTCAAAATTACATGTAAGGCCTTGGACACTGAAGAAAACCATAAAAATAATCACAGAAGTAGCACTAATACATGTTAATCTAATATGAATTTTTGAAACAAACTTTGTATGGACCTGTACACAACCTGCAAGCTACTGAGAACTGTTACATACACAGATGCTCTCACAGATTGATAACATGACATTGAGTAGCGATCGAATATTTGTAGGATACAAAGCTTAAATATAAAGAATTCTCGGCCCTGCAATGAATCTAGCTGACTTGCACGCCTCTTTAAAAAGAAACAAATTTTTCCACTCTGTTCTCCGCATGAATCGAGCCAACTTCTTTTAATAATATTTTACGTGCATTGACTCGCATCCATTTTTATGCCAGAGGAATTTTCTTTGCTGGAGTGGGCTGAGCAAACACTGCTCACTCCAAACAATAGGAGAAATACTGTACCGCCCTTCACACTAATCAAATTTTGCCACATGTTTGTCATATGTTGGTTAGCCTGTTAGCATGATTTTCGCAAACGTTTTCCTACCATCTCTCTCTGTTCGAGGTCACGAAGATGGGCATTGTGGACCGCTGCACAGGGCTTCGATCTACGGTGCTCGAGAGAAAAGGATTCGGGTTAGAAATCATGTTTGAGTCTCACCGTATTACGGGATGTTGGAGCACTGAATAAACTGTGATAGGACTGTCAAACCAATTCAACCTTTTGAATTTCTGAATAATGCCATTATAGAACGATTATGTATAACTGATGGTAGACCTTCCTTACAGTCAGCCTTGAAGGCGGAACGGAGAAGAAATCCCCACTTAAAAGGAGGGGCAGTTGTATTGCAATTTTGGGAACTAGCATTGAGCTATCCGTTGAATGTATGCTGGAGGGTTTTAAAGCCAAAATGGAATACAATTCAGCGTACCGAAGAGTAAGTGAACGCAGAAGATGGAACTTGGAACATAGAAGGAATGGAACCAAGAGGTGAACTTGGAACCAGAGGTTATAGTCGGGTGGTTTTGGGAACAAACCCGCTTATTTCGCACCACCCTTGCCCGAAGGTGAAACCACAAGAAAAAAAACCCGATCCTATTAGATCGTGCCATGTCATTGGGGCAATACTGCCCTCATCGCATGAATTTGATGTGCTAAAGTTCGGCATAAAAAAAAATGCGAAACTCCACCCTGCTCATACGATCACCCCAATCAACGCGATACTCCTCCAGCCGTCAGATGCAAGAGGATTGTTAATAGGTGGGCTCGAACATTATATTGGTGCTAGCCTTATAGTTACGCCCGGGATATATATATGGCGGACATTCATGCATAATGATGTTTTAATGAATATGTGAAAGTGTCTATGGTATCATCGATTGATGTCCGTGGTATTAAAATTAAGGTATGTAGTGATCCCATATTAATGATCTAATGACATGATAAGACTTGGGGTTTTAACTCTAAGGTTTGGTCAATGCTTATTAAACTAAAGTCCGTCGTGAGCATTTCGGGAGGGCATATACTTATTATTGCTAGGGTTATGGTCTAAGAAGTTCGAACATCAAAATATAATGAGAGGATGAGCATTAAAATATAAGTGCGTGTTAAGCTATGAGCACCGGGATATTGCCTTTTAATATAGTTTACAAGGGGAGGATTTCTATCAATATTTGAACACTTTATAAAAGAGGGAGATAGCCTCGGCACATTATTCAAAGGATATTCATTTGTTTTTATTATTATCGAATAAATTAAATGTTAAAAATAATTAAATAATATTTAAAGTTTGAATTTATATATTTATTTTATTTTTAATAATTAAATGCTATGATAAGAAAAGATTGAAAAAAATAAATAAATTAATAAATTAATTAAATAAATAAATAAAATATGAATAAATAAATAGAAATAAAATAAAATAAAGATAAAATTAAAATTAAAAATAAAATAGATAAAACAAATTCTTAATAAAAAAATAAAAATAAAATAAATAAATAAATAATTAAATAGAAATAAAATAAAATAAAGATTAATAAATAAATAAATAAACAAATAAATAAATAAAATGAAATAAAAATAAAATTACATAAATTACAATTTAATAATATTAAATTAAAAATTATTATTTTTATTAAAATAAATATAAATATTTAAAATTCAAATTATAAACTTTGATCATTTGATTTACTCTTTTTAAAATAAAATAAATTAATTTTTATTATTTGAGGCAACCTAGCTGTTATTTTACAAACGGCAAGTAGGAGCTATACTTTCTATTTAAATAGGTTACTTGATCACATTCTCCATCTTGTCTTGATGATGAACCACACAGGCAGGGTTTACCGCCTTAGACAAACTTAAAAGTTCTATGGGCAAACAACGTATGATAATGGGTTCGCTCATCCTATTCGGCCTTCTACAAATCAAAATGAGCACACTCAATTCGACCACCCAGACATAACATCAAGGACAAGCAAAGAAAATACGAGAATTTCACATCAAGGTCTCATTGCCTTCTTCATATATGAGGATTCCATCAGTCTCGAGGATGTGCAGGCCATTTGAATGGCCAGTTTGTGACATGGCGTCATGTTTCTTCTTTAGTATACAGTATAGATAGTTTGAACGTGAAAAGAATCGAGACATTAATAGCTATAGGCTTTCCACCTTAGGTGATCATATTTCTACTTACCATTTATGATTATCTGTTCAGCTTTGAATTTTCTTCTGTTAAATCACAATTCGGTTTTTACCCCTCATATAGCACAAAATGATTCACATCTCCTCCATCCAGCGTTCCCTTGCACCCCTGGTTAAATTGCTAGTAAATATACTTTGATGAGATGTTTAAGTGGGCATAAAATGTAAAGCATGTCAAAAGATGGAAATGTATTAGGAGACAAATCGTAGGCAATTAATGACCTTACACTAAAATCTTCGTGTGTACTTAATGGGACCATGCGATATATATAAAATTAAATAAATAATGCCCTAATTCATTCAAAGGACACTGTTCAAAATCTGTCATGAATATAAATCTCATAGTAGAAAAGCCAATGATAACTATGAAATACAGTGAAAGATATTAGTCTATTTCCTGTCAACCGTGATAAGGTATTGATCTATTTTTATAAACTGATGAATGGTAGCTTAAATGGTAGTTGTGGATACTGGTCTTGATCAATGGTTGCTTGTACAGTGCTCTTTGTTCTTTATATAGTCCCTGATGGCGAAGCCATAGAATCCAATCTTTCTCATACCACCAATCTGCCTGAGGAAGTGTGCGACCATACAATGGACGATCGCAATGCCAAAACGAAGCTTCACTTTGTGATGTTTCCATTGTTAGCTCAAAGTCACATAAATCTTATCTTGGAGCTCTTAAAGGCTCTTGCTACTCATGGCCACAAAGTCTCCTTCCTCTCCACGCCTCTCAACATTTCCAGAATCAGGCCTTCCTTACACCTTCAGGAGTGGCCTGCCCAGATCGATCTGCTGGAACTACCCTTACTGCCCATAGAGGCCCTCACTCCCAGAGCGGAAAGAATGGCAGACATCCCTGCAGAAATGTGCATTGCGCTTTGCAAGGCTATGGACGGGATGGAGAAGCCGTTCCCAATCCTTCTCGCACAGCTCTCGTCGGATTATCTGATCCAGGACCACCACCAGTATTGGACGCTGACTATTGTAGTGGAGATGCACATTCCGGTCATATATTTCACAGTCCTTTCCCCCGTTTTCTGTTATCACGCATTCCACCCTTGTAAATTGTGGAACCAGGAAATAACCACTAAGGAGCTCGCAGCTCCTCCCACGGGGGTTCCGTCGTCAGTGATCACGTTAAGGCTGTACAGACCAATACCCGGACATGTCAGTCTGATTATCAATTGAGTAAATGCCTCGAAGGATGCGTGGCAATAATCGTGAGATCCTGCCAACCTATCAAAACCATGGTCAGCTGCCAATATGGGAAAACCATGTTCTAACATTAATGAATAAAATTTCTTATACCATTGTCGAGGTACCTATTTCAACCTAGAGACTTTTCTTCAACTTGCAAACAAGGTCTTCTTTGCCTTTTTCTATGACTCTAATGGATAACATTTTGACAACAGGTGAAAAAATTTCAGTGAATTCAATACCTTCTTTTTGGGTGAATCCTTTCACCACCAACCTCGCTTTATACCTCTCCTTTTCATTGCCTTCATGCTTAATTCTATACACCCATTTGTTTTGAAAATCCTTTCTACCTTTTGGGAGATTTATCAACTCCCAAGTTTTATTTTCCAGCAAAGAGTTCATTTCTTCCTCCATTTATTTCTTCCATTCTTTCATGTGATCAACTTTACAAGCCTCTTGAAAACAATTAGGCTCACCTTCATTAGTCAATAGAATATAGTTTGAAGGAGGATACCTTTGTGAAGGCTTATGAGGCCTAGAAGATTTGCAAACCAACTATGATGGTGCATTATCAGGTTGAATCTCCTATAAATATTCCTACAAGATTCCTTCTTCTTGGTGTTCATCACTTTCCCCTTGTTGTCCTTCCTGCTTTTGAATTTGCTGTCCATTTTCTTGCATTGGTGGGATACCTTCATGCTCCTCTTCAAACCTGTCAATAAATTTCTTGACTTCCACCTCATCTATTTTCCTCTTAAACATTTCTAACTCATTAAATATAGCATCCCCGTTCCTAATAATTTTATGTTTGACTAGTTCCCATAAACGATAACCAAATTCTTCATCCGCATATCCCAGAAAAATGCATTTCATTGATTTATCATCTAGCTTAGTTCTATTTTCTTTGGGAATATGTACAAATGCTTCACATCCAAATATTTTCAAATGAGAATAATTCAACTTCTTACTAGTCCAAACATCTTCAGGGATGCCTCCATCCAATGTTGTAGATGGAGATCTATTTATGAGGTAGCAAACTGTCCCCACAGCCTCTACCCAAAAATGCTTGTCCAAACCGGAATTGGACAACATTCTCCTTACCTTTTCCATAATGGTGTGATTCATTCGTTCTGCAACACCATTCTGTTGAGGTGTACTAGGCACAGTCTTCTCATGCTTTATGCTGAACCTGTTACAATATTATTTGAATGCATTTGAGCAATATTATCCACATATCTCTTCTTAGGCACTTGAGAAATTTGTTAGTCTCTCTTTCAACAACAACATGGAATTTTTGAAATATTTCAAACACTTCACTTTTACTTTTCATGGGATAGGCCCAAACCTTCCTCGATGCATCATCTATAAATGTTACAAAATATGATTCTCCTCCTAACAACTTGATGTTAACTGGTCCAAACACATATGAGTGTATTAATTCTGACACATTTTTTCTTTTTGTCATGACCACCTCTAAGAAATGAAACCCTTATTTGTCTACCATATGTACAATGCTCACAAAGATCAAGATTGTACGATCTCAAACCTGGTAGTAAATTTTTACCAATAAGGATTTTTAAACCCTTCTCGCTCATGTGACCCAAGCGCTTATACCATAGATCTGCTGAATTTCCTTCTTTTGTGACAACAACCAAATCTGATTTTCCTATCATTACCTTCAATGAATATAGTGTTCTTGCCTTGGGTCCTTTGGCCATGACTAATTCTCCTTCGCTAATTTTCCAGCCTCCTTTTCCAAAGCTTGTGGAATAGCCTTGATCATCCAGCCGTCCCATAGAGATCAAACTCATGTGCATTTCTGGTACATGCCTGACCTGTTTCAACAATATATCTTGTCCATCCTTCATATTGATCTAGACATCTCCCACTCCAATAATACTGCAAAAATGGTTATTCCCCAAATGCACTCTACCATAATCACTAGGACTATATGCAACAAAACTATCTTTGCATGAGGTTACATGGTGAGATGCCCCAAATTCAAGGATCTAATCAAAGCTACCGCTAGATGTATATAAACATGCATCCTCTACCGAAATAGTAAACAATACATCACAGTCAGTGTCTACATCAGTAGTCTCACCTTCAGTTTTGTTGGATGACTTGTAATTTGTATTGGCCAGTCTTTGATCCTTTTGTCCTTTCTTCAAGGCTCGACATTCTTTCTTCATGTTTCCAAGTTTTCCATAATGAAAGTAGATGATCCTGCCCCTCCTTGATTTTGATCGGCCTCTCGATCATGATCATCCTTGTCAGTCTCGATTAATTCTCCTACCACAATCAACTAGAGCTGGAGCTTCTCCTCCCTGTTTTTTCGCAATTAACTTGCGTCGTAGCTCCTCATTCATTAAACTATGCTAACATCATCAAACATTAGGGTCCCTGCAAGTGTTGAAGTACTCATAGCCACAATTAAATTTTCCCAACTATCTGGCATAGAACACAAAATAGCTTTAATTTCATCATCTAGAGTTATTTTAACAGAGGAAAACTGACTAGTTATAATATTGAATTCATTCAAGTGCTCAACAATGGAAGCACCCTCCCTCATCTTGATATTGTAAATCTTCTTCATCAAGAACACTTTGTTTGATGTCGTGTTCTTCTCATATAGATCATGGAGCTTCTTCCATAATCCTTTTGTTGTCTTTTCTCCAGACACATTGAAATACACATTCTTTACTAGATAATGGTGGATTGTCGCAATCGCCTTTCTATGTAGCTTATCACATTCCTCATCTGTCATCGATGAGGGTTTCTTTGTTCCTCCCTCAGTCGGAAAATACTGATATTTTAAAATTAGTATATCCTCCATCTGTGATTTCCATAGGGAAAAATTAGCCCCGCTCAACTTTCTGTATCATTAACCACTGTCTCTATTCTCAAAAATTTCACACCCCAAAAATTTCCTTATAAAATAAGACTTGGCCAAAAATCAACCTTGTTTAAAATTATTATTTTAAACCATAATGCCCTTACTTTGATGATCTTCCTTTTTCCCTTTTAAAAAATTTGAAACTTAAATTAATCATTATAAAACATATAGAACATTTCACCATATTTTATTATTCAATCACTTTAATGTAATAGTTTCACCATAATAATACACCCCAACGATTATTATGATGAAAACACTCCAACTGAAACGACAATCCACAAAAATTTGAAGACTCTACAAAAGGGCTTAAGATTGTTTCGATCTTCTGCATGTTGACTGAAGGAGTACTCTGTCTCCCTTCTCCGCCAAGTGGAGAGTGATCTCCCTGCCGAGATCTCTAGACGATGGCCACTCACCAAAAACAAAAGTTGCGGAAATTGAATCGTCCATGCAAGACACACCAATGTGGCACACCAAGCTCGACACTCCTCTCAGCCAATTCACACGATTTCTAGCACAATGCAGTAGCTTTCCACACATAGAGGCCTGCCTCACGAATCTAGCTTTGATACCAGTTGTTGGAATCAGAGAAGCACAATAGAACCTAGAATCAAAATCACAAACAGAGACAGAGGATAAACTAAAGTAAACACACAAAAACTTGAGAAATTAATCACATATTTCTATTACAGGAGGACTTTCCTTGCTTTGCTTGACATGCTTAGGCAGAGGCAGGAAATACAAATTTATAGATCAAGGAGGAAGATCTAGAATATACATGTGAAATATATGGTTCTACTGTGGAGCCAAAAAATTCAAAGGGCGGTGACGGCGTTGGTCGGCTGGGACTGGGTGGGAGGCGAGGTTAGATTTTGTGTCATTGTCTGTCAGAGAGTCAGCGAGGTTTGTGAGGTCAGTGGTCAGCATGTGAATATGGCTTCATATCAACAACCAACCCATCTAGCACACTCTCTCAACATCCAAATTTAATCTACAATAAATTTTCTTATGTCATCCTTAATAAGATCCTTAATAAGATTAGTGCTATCATATGATACTCTTCCACATCTGGTTTTTACAAAATAATGGCTCAAATAGCCACATTTCCCAACTAAGCATAAAGTAGACTCGACATAAAAATAATTCTGCCAACATAGAACCCTTTGGTGCACTGCTAAACGTGTGGAGTTGTTAAACAATAGGTTGAACATGTTCGATCCAGACCTTCCCATTATGCATAAAAGCATACCCCCGATAGTTTCAACCTTCGACTCTCCCAACCTTCCCATTGTTCTGTGTCTGTAGATTTATAGTTAAAAATTATATATTACCCAATTTTCCATACCAAGAACTCCAAAATTATATATTACCCAAATTGCCATACCAAGAACTCCATTGGGGTGACGATGAAGTTGTTAAGCTGGTGGCACAAAGGCCGCGAGGTTGACCCTCGGAGACTCTTATTTTTATTCAGTGGATAAATTAAAAAGTTTAAACATAAATATTTATCTACTCCATGTGGCCATTGGCCTAATGGTAATTCATCAGACTTTGTCCCAAATAAGTCGGGTTTTCAATTTGCCCGCTTGATCCTTCCGTGATCGATAAGACCCTTTTTGAACAAATTGAGGTGGCCACGTGGTAGCTTTTAATGGGTTCACATGGTAGCAATGAAACCTCCATCGGAAGCCCACCACGTATTCAGCCACATCAGCACCACATCAATGCAATGCTTTTCATTCAGGGTTGCCACTCATTGGCTTCATCAACTGCTTTGCCATGTGTCATACTCTTATTGGCCAACAAAGTTATCACTCTTACAATCCAATACAACCCCATCAACATGCCACATTAGCATTCCTAATGCTTTTAATTAAAATTAATCAATATGTTTATTTTTTCTTTTTAAGGTTGACATTATTTCTTTTAAGCAAATATTTTATTTTAAAAAAGACATGTCTACCTTTCTAATAAAAAATACCCTTTTCATTAAAGAATTTACTAGCATTTGCCTTTAAAGGTGCAAAGGTATGCCAAAGGAGATAAATATTATATAAAAATGGAGGGGAGTGTTGCAGGAGAGGGTCGTTGTTCAAATTCTGCCAGGGATGACAAATATGAATAGTTTCATGAGGATAAACCTTATAATACAAAAATATTCGGCTTAATAATAAGAAAGAAAATCAATATTTTAAAACTAATGTCCAAAAAAATCATTTTAACAAAAATAATTTTGAAATTAATAAAATAATGCAATAAACATATTTGGTAAGTAAATATATTTTTTTATTTGAAACAACAATTGTATATTAAATATATTTTTTATTTAAAATATAGTTTTTTCCTATAAATCACATCATTCATATAAAATATATGAATATATGTCGATATAAAAAACTCCTTATACAATGTAACCTCATAAGAATGGATGTAAGAATTCATAAGATGTGATAACACCTAGGTCATCACATTGGGGGCATTTTCGGTTTGAACGACGAAATTCACTAAAGTATGGATGATTTTAGAACAATTTCGATCTTAGTTCAATGAATATCAAATCGATTCGAAGTATCATTTCGTGCCCTAACTCCAAGGTGAATAAATTTACCTGTAACAGTGCAGGTAACGAAGTGGAAAGAAAAAAATAAAAATTCCCAAACTCATTTTGCCCCCTCCACGTGGTTTTCGTTCTCCAAGTCACCCAACGAGAAATGGACTATTAGTTAGTTTCTTTTTTTTTAAAGTTCCCTGGTATGTTTTTTGGGTTAAAAAATAGCCAAAATCTGATAGCGATTTACAACTTATGGTTATTTCTATAATATCGACACAGTATCTTAAAATATATATCTTAAATCTAATGTTTTAGAATCAATCAATTTTGAAAAATTTATAGAGGAAATTCTAAATGGAATAATTTTCACGAACAAGGCACCCACCACTTTATACCAATAGTTAGTTGTCTCAATTCAACGACGCATATCGACATATGCTAGCAGATATTGCAACACGTGTCGTAGGGAATGTAACTCTCGTGAATCTGGATCTCTCATATGTCCTTATATTATATTATGTACGCGCAAGGGATTAAGGCAAGAGTTATGTTTTTCATTCAAAGGACATTGTTTAGATTCCGTCGGTGATGACAAATATTAACAGTGTGATGAGTATAAATATCATAGTAGAAAAACCTTCGTCTTAATTATTGTAAAATTAAGTGGGGCCACATCACAATGTTCCCATCATGAGAAGTATCGATCATTCCATGTATGATTGAATGGACCCATATCACATTGTTTCACAACATGAGACGAGCATTGTTTCATAGCCAAATAGGGTGCAAAGAGTAAGAAATAAGTGGAGTATTTGATATGTTCAACCTTAGCTAGTGTAAATATTAGTGTAAATTTATCAATGGTTGATAAAAGTTTGATTAGATGATTAGATGTTAGGTTTTACAATTTTTTATTTGATTTAAATTTTTTATAAGACTTTGACTCATTAAATAAAACTTAAAAAGTATTGTGACTCCATGAGTGAGGCTTAATGGCTAGTGTCTCTTGACATCTTTGTCTTTACTGAATCATGTGTCTCTTTTAACTAGCCAATGACTTATAAACTAAGTAGTAGACTAAAACTTATAGTAACAACTAATAATATTTAAACTTAAACCTCACTTAATTGCTATTTTTTTGGAATTAAAAATAAAGAAAAAATTAATCAAACCTCCTTATATTTTGAATATCACATTTTTATCATTTTATTATAAGATGATATTTTGTCGTAGTCTAAAAAAGCAACAGAATAGCCCAGAATCCGGCAAAGATTTATCAGAATCTTGAATAGCCCAGAATCCGGCAAAGATTTATCAGAATCTTGTTTACAGTTATTAAACTTCAATATTTTGGGTGCCCAAAAAGTTTTTGATAGTGTTGAATCCATTTCCACTATAAAGAATGCAATTTAAACACTCCAATCACCTGATTTTTTGAAATTTTTAAACCAGATTTCAATAAAAAATTGTCGTCCAAACTATTACGTATGCTCGGTAAACAACTCGAATTATAAATGTTTATCTACCATTTTATGATAGTTTTCTATTATATTATTTTATTTTATATTCATTGCAAATTTATAACCCAAAAAAAACCATTTCAAATTCTACACTTCATACAAACACATACAAAAGAGTTCTACCGTAACTTCCTACTTTTCATACTTACTATTTCCTAATTATTAATGTCCGGCGTAACGCTTTCGTTCGAATGAGATTATCGCTCTCTTTCCATGTTGCATTTTAGCTCTCTCACTCATTAATGAATTATTCATCTCCAGTGTAACAATTTCGTTCGAATGAAATTTCGTTCGAATCAGATGTTATAAGGTATCGGGCTCTTTCCATGTTGCATTTTAGGTCTCTCTCTCATTAATGATACACACGGAGGGCGGATGAAATAAAAAATTAACTTTAATGGAGAGACTTAATCTCACAGAAATATTTCTTGAATCGCAAGCGATTAATGACCCTACACTAAAGTCTTCGCGTGTACTTAATGGGACCATGCGATTAGTGACCTTGACATTTCTTTTCTGGGTTTTTTGGATTCCGCCAAATTAATGCCCGGCTTGGTGTGTCGTCCAAAGACGAAAAGAAGGGTAAATATTTGGTTGTTGTGGGGTGGGACAGTAACTTTGTCAGTCACTTGACGCTATTTTACTAATTTTACGGCGCTAATTCATGATGCTGATGTGCACATTTCATCTTGTACTTCATGATGCTGATATGGACATTTCATGTTGTTTTAATTTTTAAGACAACTCGGCTATATTAAGACATTCTCTTTTTGGTGTTTATGCAAATTGGGTTTTGTTTTGTTTCAATAATTATCAGCACCCTCTGCCCCTGGATTCACAGGGGACAAGGGAAAACCCACTTGTAAATTCACACCATCATATCTTCCAATGTATACTATTTTCAATTATGAAAACAGCTGTCCATTACTTTATATCATTTGTTTTCATGTTGGTCTTTCTATATTTTGTTTTGAGCGCTACTTCGCCACTCGTTTTTTTGGCCTCTAATTTATTCTAAAGCGTTTTATTATAACCATACATCATATGAAAGATGCCAAACACTCTCTTTCATCACAGGAGCTCCCATATTTTATGAAGAAATTAATTTTATAATTTGGCTTTTATTTATTTTATGTGGTGTATGGTGTAAAATTACTGTTCACTTATCTCTTATCCAATCTTTCTCATACCACCAATCTGCTTGTTAAAGAATTATTTCCGCTGTGTTATGCATATTAGTTTAGAAATCAGTTTTGATTTAGTTCCATTTCTGTTTCTCATAACTGTCCAGTTAACCGTCCAGTTTCCTTGTATAAATTCAGGTTAATGAATCTATCAAATAGTGATGTGTGTTCTCACCGTTTTGCTGTTCCATTTCGTTCTTACTCTGCTGTTTAGTTTCTCTGCCTTCTGTGAATTTGTCATGGTATCGGAGCTGGGTTAGAATCTCCTTTGCCTGAGCGTTTGTGCAGAGAAGTCGTTGTTTGAAGCAGAGTCGTTGTTTGAAGCAGAGGAATCGGTGCATGAAGCTGCTGTTTGAGGGATTATTTTGGAAATTTGTTTCCATTGAAGAAAATCGATCTGCTGTGCTGTTTGCTGCCACCAAAGAACGGCGTTTTGAAGGAGTTGTTTGCTGCCACCAAAGAACAGCATTTTAAAGTTGCCTTCTGTTTGCTGTCTGAACCTGTTGTTGGCATTTTGAAATCGAACCAG
Organism: Pinus albicaulis; assembly: GCA_034641835.2. Classification (NCBI taxonomy): domain Eukaryota; kingdom Viridiplantae; phylum Streptophyta; class Pinopsida; order Pinales; family Pinaceae; genus Pinus; species Pinus albicaulis. The sequence continues at coordinate 1,460,825,392 of CM076570.1, forward strand.
TGCTTCGAATCTTGAAGATCTAGCTTTGCTGCTGCATATACTGCTGGACCAGTTTGAGATGAGTTTTGGTCAAATTTGTAAGCTTTGAGAAATGAGTTCCTTTCTGCCAGAGTTGATTGCTAGGAAAGATTTGTTGTTGTAAACATTATTTGCTGGTTTTGTTTACATTTAAAAGAGTATGTTGGGTTGAGGCTCTTTTTATTTGTTACTAGTAAAGGGGTAGAGACTGCTAGTTTATTAAAGGTGATTGTTTTAAAAAATGGCTTCAACAAGTCAGTTTGCCATTCTGACACCATCATTTAGTGGAAAAAATTATGATTTTGGAGTCTTAAAATGCAAGCATGTTTACAAGGCTTAGGGTGTTGGGAATTAATAGAGTTGGGGTTCCAAGAACCTGACGCAAATGAAATTGCTGGTATGACTGCTGCCCAAAGAAGACAATTTGATGAAATTAAATAGAGAGAAGGTAGAGCAAAGTCCTGCATTTTAAATTCGTTAGATGACGCTATCTTTCCTAAAATTACTGCTACTAAAACTGCTAAATCAATTTGGGATATACTTAAGGCTGCTTATCAAGGAAATGATAAAGTAAAAATGGTAAGATTACAGACACTTAGAACCCAATTTGAAACGCTTAAAATGACCGACTCAGAAACCATTGATCAGTTTATGACTAAAGTTATGGGTGTTGTAAATCAGCTTCGGATGAATGGTGAAGAACTAAATGACCAAAGAATTGTTGAAAAAGTTCTTAGATGTTTGCCAAAAAAATTTGATATGATTGTTACTGTTTTTGAATCGAGAGAATTGACAAAATTATCTGTGGAAGAGTTAACTGGTTCTTTGTTGGCACATGAAGCAAGAATTAATTTAGATGTCAGTGATTTAGAGCATGCTTTTAAATCTAAAGCGTCAATGGATAGAGGTAGAGGCAGATGTTTTCGTGGCAGGAAAAGTAAAGGTAGAGGACAGTCTCAGTCTGATGATAGATCACAGGTAACTGAAACACATTCAGAGAAGCCTCAAAATGATCATGGTCGTAGGTGGATAGATAAATCTAAAATTCAGTGTCACTACTGCAAAAAATATGGCCATTATAAGTCTGAATGTCGAAAACTACAATATAAAAACAAAGCCAATGTTACAAACACTGAATGTGAAACATCAGATGCTTTATTTTTGGCATGCCAAGTAACTGTGCAAGTACCTAATAAAGATGTTTGGTTGGTTGACAGTGGATGTAGTAATCATATGACTGGTCATAGTGATTTGTTTTCATATCTTGATACATCTTTCAGTTCATCTATTGGTTTGGGTGATGATCGTCAGGTTAAAGCTTCAGGAAAAGGTGTTGTACCTATCTTAACCAAACAGAATGTTGTGAAGAATATCTATGATGTTTATTATGTACCCAATTTCAAGCATAATTTGTTGAGTGTTGGTCAGTTAGATGCACATGGTTATGATGTTAGCTTTCACAACACTACTTGCACGATTGTTGATAAGCATAAGTCTCTTGTTGCAAAGATTCCAATGACAAAGAACAAGTTGTATCAGTTACAGTTAAAAAGTGAGAAGTTGTATGCACATAATGTTTCAACGCCAACTAACTCTGATTTGTGGCATTTGCGATATGGTCATTTACCTATCAAAAGTATGAGTTTGTTGCAAAGTCAGTCCATGGTGAAAGGGTTGCCTTCTTTGTCTGATCATATCTCTTCATGTACAAGTTGTATTATGGGTAAACATAAACGAGATAGTTTTGCTTCAGCCATTAATAGAGCCAAAGAACAACTAGAGTTAGTGCATACAGATTTATGTGGTCCTATGCAAGAAAAATCAGTTGCTGGCAGTCTCTATTTTCTTACTTTCATTGACGATTTTAGCAGGAAAGTTTGGGTGTATTTCATCAAATATAAATCAAAAACATTTTCGAAGTTTAAAGAGTTCAAGGCCGAGGCTGAAAAACAAAGTGGCAAGTTTATTAAAGTTCTGAGGTCTGATAAAGGAGGTGAGTATGAATCTAACGAATTCATTGATTTTTGCAAACAACATGGTATTAAAAAACAAACGACAACCAGCTATACTCCACAGCAGAACGGAATCGCAGAAAGAAAGAATCAAACAATTATGAATATGGCTCGAAGCTTGCTTAAAACACGAAATTTGTCTAAAGATCTATGGGCTGAAGCAGTTGCATGTTCGGTATATATTTTGAATAGATTGCCAACTTCTAGTGTTCAAAATTTTGTACCTGAAGAAGCATGGAGTGGACAAAAGGTAACAGTTTCACACTTTCACGTATTTGGTTGTATTGCTTTCGCTCATGTTCCAGAAAAGTTGAGAAAAAAGCTTGATGATAGGAGTGAAAAGTATATTTTTATAGGATATAGTGATCAATCTAAGGCATACAGATTGTTTAATCCTATAACTAAGAAATTTGTTGTAAGTCGAGATGTGAAATTTCTGGAAGATAAGTCTTGGAATGAAATGGAGAACAATACTTGTCCTAATCCTTTTATTCTGTTAGATGAACCTCAGACACCTGCAACAAGCACTCCAAGATTACAGGTTCAAGAAAAAACCAGTAGTAGTTCATCGAGCAGTAGCAGTTCATCGTCTTCTGAGTCTGATTCTGATAATCCAAAGATGAGAAACTTAAGTGATATTTATGCACAAGATGATGTTGAGGATATTGTAAATTTTGCATTTCTTTCATTCCAACCTACTTGTTTTGAGGAGGCTATAAATGATAAAGTATGGGTAGATGCTATGAATAATGAAATCGATGCTACTGAAAGAAATCAAACTTGGGATTTGGTTGATCTACCTCATGATAAAAACTCAATAGGTGTCAAATGGGTTTTTAAAACAAAGTTAAACGAGAGAGGTGAAGTTGATAAGCACAAAGCACGATTAGTTGCCAAAGGTTTTTCTCAGCGACCTGGCATAGATTATGGTGAAACATTTGCACCTGTAGCAAGAATTGATACAGTTCGATTTGTATTGGCTATTGCAGCACAAAACAAGTGGCCTATTTTCCAAATGGACGTAAAGTCTGCTTTTTTGAATGGTGTCTTGAATGAAGAAGTGTATATTGATCAACCACCTGGTTTCGAAATCAAAAATCATGAACATAAAGTGTACAGGTTGAAGAAAGCATTGTATGGCTTGAAGCAAGCTCCAAGAGCTTGGTACAGCCGAATAGACCATTACTTGTTGAATAATGGTTTCCGAAGGAGCGACCACGAGCCCACTTTGTATATCAAGAATGATCACCAAGGTAATATTTTGATATTGTGTCTTTATGTTGATGACATAATCTATACAGGTAACATGCAGTTAGATGAACTTAAATCTGCAATGAAAAATGAATTTGAAATGACAGATCTTGGATTAATGAGATACTTCTTAGGTATCGAAGTGAAGCAAACACAAGATGGTATGTTTATGAGTCAACAGAAGTATGCTACTGACATTTTGAAAAAGTTTGAGATGGACAGGTGTAAACCGGTTGATACTCCTATCGAAGTTGGTACAAAGTTGAGTAAAGATGATGTGGGTACTATTGTTAATGCGACTTTGTATAAGCAACTTGCTGGTAGTATTATGTATCTTACTGCTACTAGGCCTGATATAGCATTTGCAGCTAGTTATATCTCTAGGTTTATGGAATCTCCTAAAGACTGTCATTGGAAAGCTGGAAAAAGGGTGTTAAGATACATTGCAGGTACATCTACTTATGGTTTATCGTACGCAGCCTCTGCAGACAGTAAGTTTGTTGGTTATACAGATAGTGATTATGCAGGTTGTATTGATGATCGGAAAAGCACTTCTGGCTATGCTTTTCTATTTGGCAGAAATTTGATCTCGTGGTCATCCAAAAAGCAACCCATAGTTGCACTATCTTCAACAGAGGCCGAGTATGTTGCAGCAAATTCCGCATCATGTCAAGCAGTGTGGCTAAAAAGACTTCTCTCTGACTTTGGATATACAGAAAATGAACCGATTTCAATCCTTTGTGACAACACTTCCGCTATTTCCTTGTCAAAGAACAATGTGTTTCATCAAAGAAGCAAACATATCGACACTCGTTTTCACTTCATTCGTGAACTCGTCAAGAATGGTGACATTGTTCTTAAATTTTGTGATTCCAAGGAGCAGTTAGCGGATATTTTCACCAAACCGCTAGGAAAATTTAATTTTGAATTTCAATGTCATAAGTTAGGAATAAAACATATGTAACCCTCAAAATTAAGGGGGAGTGTTAAAGAATTAGTTCCGCTGTGTTATGCAGATTAGTTTAGAAATCAATTTTGATTTAGTTCCATTTCTGTTTTTCATAACTGTCCAGTTAACCGTCCAGTTTCCTTGTATAAATTCAGGTTAATGAATCTATCAAATAGTGATGTGTTTTCTCACCGTTTTGCTATTCCATTTCGTTCTTACTCTGCTGTTTAGTTTCTCTGCCTTCTGTGAATTTGTCATAAGTGTGCGATCATACAATGGACGATCGCAATGCTAAAACTCAGCTTCACTTTGTGATGTTTCCATTGTTAGCTCAGGGTCACATAAATCCTTTCTTGGAGCTCTCAAAGGCTCTCGCTACTCATGGCCACAAAGTCTCCTTCATCTCCACGCCTGTCAACATTTCCAGAATCAGGCCTTCCTTACACTTTCACGAGTGGCCGGGCCAGATCGATCTGCTGGCACTGCCGTTACCGCCCATGGAGGGCCTCACTCCAGGAGCGGAATGCATGGCAGACATCCCTCCAGAAATGTGGGCTGCGCTCTGCAAGGCGATTGACGGGATGGAGAAGCCTTTTGAAAGCCTTCTCGGAGAGCTCTCGCCGGATTATCTGATCCAGGACCACCACCAATATTGGACGCGGACTGTTGTAGAGGAGATGCACATTCCGGTCATATATTTCGCAGTCCTTTCCCCCGTTTTCTGTTGTCACGCATTCCACCCCTGTAAATTGCGGAACCAGGAAATAACCGCCGAGGAGCTCGCAGCTCCTCCCTGGGGGTTTCCGTCGTCGGTGATCACGTTGAGGCCGTACGAAGCGCGGGATTTGTTATATATGTACAGATCAATACTCGGACATGTCAGCCCGATCTATCGATTGGGTAAATGCCTGGAACGATGCGTGGCAATAATTGTGAGATCCTGCTTTGAAGGTGAAGATAAATACATTCGCTATCTTCATGACGTCATTGGAGTTCCTGTGTTTTCCGTTGGCCCGCTCATGCCCATGCCCACTTTCCAGTCGGGCACCGAGGAATCCGAGCTGCTGAAATGGCTGGACCGACAGAGGGCGGCCTCGGTCGTTTTTGTGTCATTCGGCAGCCAGGTGTTTTTGTCCAGAGACCAAATCCAGGAGTTGGCGCTGGGATTGGAGGCGAGTGGATTCCCATTCCTCTGGTCTCTTCGTTTTCCACCGTATTCGGACGGTGGGCCAGACGATCTGCTGGGATTCCTTCCGAAAGGATTCGAGAGTCGAACCCACGACCAGGGGCTTGTCGTCCAGGGCTAGGTACCGCAGGTACGGATTCTCTCGCATCCAGCGGTCGGTTGGTATCTGAGCCACGGGGGATGGGGCTCCGTCATGGAGTCACTGAGCTTTGGAATACCCCTCATCTTTCTGCCTCTTCAATATGACCACGGCTTGAATGCGCGGCTAATATCCGCGGAATTAAAGGCGGGGATCAAAATCGAAACTGCAGACGATGGCTCTTTTCTCAGAGAAAAGATATCTAAAACACTAGTTATTGCAATGTCCGGAGCTGAAGGGGAAAAGTGGAGATCGAACGCGGCTATCGAAAAGATATGGTTGCTTGTACAGTGCTCTTTGTTCTTTATATAGTCCCCGATGGCGGAGCCGTAGAATCCAATCTTTCTCATACCACCAATCTGCCTGAGGAAGTGTGCGATCATACAATGGACGATCGCAATGACAAAACTCAGCTTCACTTTGTGATGTTTCCATTGTTAGCTCAGGGTCACATAAATCCTTTCTTGGAGCTCTCAAAGGCTCTCGCTACTCATGGCCACAAAGTCTCCTTCATCTCCACGCCTCTCAACATTTCCAGAATCAGGCCTTCGTTACACGTTCAGGGGTGGCCGGGCCAGATCGATCTGCTCGCACTGCCGTTACCGCCCACGGAGGGCCTCACTCCCAGAGCGGAATGCATAGCAGACATCCCTCCAGAAATGTGCGCTGCGCTTTGCAAGGCGATGGACGGGATGGAGAAGCCGTTTGAAAGCCTTCTCGGAGAGCTCTCACCGGATTATCTGATCCACGACTACCACCAGTATTGGACGCGGACTGTTGCAGAGGAGATGCACATTCCGGTCATATATTTCGCAGCCCTTTCCTCCGCTTTTTGTTGTCACGCATTCCATCCTTGTAAATTGCGGAACGAGGAAATAACCGCCGAGGAACTCGCGTCTCCTCCCCCTGGGTTTCCGTCGTCGGTGATCACGTTGAGGCCGCACGAAGCGCGGGATTTGTTATATATGTACAGACCATCACCTGGAGATGTCAGTCCGATCTATCGATTGGGTAAATCCCTGGAAGGATGCGTGGCAATAATCGTGAGATCCTGCTTTGAAGGTGAAGATAAATACATTCGTTATCTTCATGACACCATTGGAGTTCCTGTGTTTTCCATTGGCCCGCTCATGCCCACTGTCGAGTCGGGCATCGAGGAATCTGAGCTGCTGAAATGGCTGGACCGACAGAGGGCGGCCTCCGGCCCCTGGGCGAACCGACAGGGCCAGACGATCTGCTGGGATTTCTTCCCGAATGATTCGAGAGTCGAACCCACGACCGGGGGCTTGTCGTCCAGGGCTGGGTACCGCAGGTACGGATCGTCGCGCATTCGTCGATCGGTGGGTTTCTGAGCCATGGAGGATGGGGTTCCACCATGGAGTCACTGAGCTTCGGAATACCCCTCATCTTTCTGCCCATTCAATTTGATAAGGGTTTGAATGGTCGTCTAATAGCTACGGAATTGAAAGCGGGGATCGAAATCGAAAGGGGAGATGATGGCTCTTTTCTCAGAGAAAAGATATCAAAAACATTAACAGTAGCAATGTCGGGAATGGAGGGGGAGAAGTTGAGATCGAAGGCAGCCAAAGCCTGTGATATTATAGCGGCTAATAAGCAGAATTATGTCCGTGATTTCATTAAAAAGCTTGAACACTTGGCAAAAGACTACAAGAAGAAAATGCATGTAATGTAATGTTGTTCTAGTGAACCTCTTCAACAAGGCTAGAGAAGTGATATAATATGGGTCAGGAATTATCGTTCTAACAGTATTAATATCAATGTTTTTATGGTGTTTGCTGCTCTCCGGTGCCATTGTTAGAATTCGTTGCACTTCGCTCTCCAGGTAAATCTCAGCCCCTGAATTTTCTATTTACTCTTTTTGGACAACTTATAAAAAGTTATTCTACCTGTCTTTCGTCTTTTTCGTTCCTCTTTGTTCCACAGTCCATAGCAGCAACTGATAGATTTCAGGGGTGCACTGTGCTTTTGCTGATCTCAAGTTTTAACATACGATGTTTGATGTTGTGGAGTTGCCGAGAAGATTGGCTGTTCTGTCGTTCCGGAATGTTGTTCTATTCCCCGGTGCCATAAAAGTTACCCCATATAAACCTAGTGCCATATATATGTTTCACTTTTCCATTGTAACAATAAATAAATACTTGTGTTGATGCATATTCATTATATGGCTTCTAGTAAGAGTTTGTGAACCCCGAACTTCCAATCATAGTAATAAATGGAAATTCATACCTTCCGGAAGAACTGGGGTCGTGTATCAGAACTAGGCTTGTGTGCTATCCGGGCTATATGTAAATAGACTTGGATGCTCTTTTTTTCTCGTCCATCGTTGATTACCAAAAAGGTAAATTAATCACGATTGGTAAATTACCAAAAAGCTAATATGTGGTATATTTAGTATATTTTTAAACAAGTTATTAATATTAATATTTAATTTTAAAGTTAGAAATATTAAATTGGTGTATAAGATTTCTTTATTTGTGGGATAATGGATTTATTTTCACATAGCAACATCAAATTGATGTATAAGATTTTTTGTTTGTGGGTAATGGATCCACTTTTATCTAGCGATTTGACTACTAAATCTATGAAGACATACGTACTCTTCTCCTATAATTTTGAATTTGTGACCTCTTAAGAAGAAACACATACTCTTAACCATTAGAAAAAAATGTGATTCAAAATCTGTGAATATTTTTTGAAATATCCAAAAACTCGAATTAAAAACTACGACCCCAAATGATCTTAAAAGAAAGGCTTTGCCCCTTAAATCTATAATTAATTGACTTGCTTCAAGACAAATGTCATTTCCACGATGATGGAGTCCACCTTCCTCAAATGGATTAAGTCCTTAGACCAAGATGGGTGAATGGTGCTGGCATAAAACCATACACGTAAGCTTGTTTCCATCTATTGTTACGAATGAACCAAAGCTTGTAGTTAGACCGATTAATGCGACTATCTTACCCTTGTTTGTGATTATGAAGCCAATTGTTATTTGAGAATGAACCCATGATTCCATGCGTTGATGATGGTTTATTATGATTTAATGATTGATGGTTTCCGACTTTATCTAAATATCTTTCAGCCCAGCGATTTGACTACTAAGTCTATGAAGAAATACATAATTTACCCCTCTGGTTTTGAATCTATAACCTTTTAAGAAGAAATACATACTCTTCACCAATAAAAAAAAATGTGATTCAAAATGTAAGAACTACAACCATAATTAATTGACTTGTGTGTCTAGACAAAAGCCATTTCGACGGTGGTGAAGTCGACCTTGCTCAAATGGATTAACTAGTCCAGGATGGGTGAATGGAGCTGGCCTAAAACCATATACGTAAGTTTGTTGTCAACTATTGTTATGGATGAACCAAATCTTGTAGTTAGACCGATTAATGCGACTATCTTACCCTTGTGTGTGATTATGAACCCAATTGTTATCTGATAATGAACCCAAGATTCCATGCTTTGATGATGGTTTATTATGATTTAATGATTGATGGTTTCCGACTTTCTGTAAATAACTTTTAGCCCAGTAGAGATAGCTCTAAGGAAGGGGTGCAGGAGGACTAACATGGAGGGAGGATACCAGCAACTTTAGAGCTTGCACGATGACACAATATTTATTGCATTGATGTTTTGAGTGAAGCGTTGATGACGATGAGGTTCCACGATGAAGCTAGAGTTATAACCCGCCGCCCTATGGGCTACGTCCTTCCACCCATCAAGCTATGTCTTCCTCTAAGTTCTGGCAGTTTATATTGAATCCTACCAATAGTTCCACGATTTAGCTAAATGTCAACCTATGGGCTAGTCAACCATCCGTTAAAATTCGTTGCACTTGGCTCTCGAGGTAAATCTCAGCCCCTAAATTTTCTATTTACTTTTTTGAACAACTTTTATATTGCCAAGGGCATTTACTTGGGCTTCGTTTTGATTATGGATGGAGTTTGTGGAGGCTGATGTTCCATTTAAATCCATTCTTATTTCCCATGTGAAAGCAGCTTTTAAAATATATGGAATTTTAATGTCCGTGGGGATTCAGGGAAAAAATTTTGAGGACTTGGGATGGAATTAGCCAATGGGTTTCACAGCTTTTAAAATATATGGAATTTTTAATGTTCGTGGGGTTTCAGGGCAAAAATTTTGAGGACTTGGGATGGAAGTAGCCAATGGGTTTATGGTATAGTATTGAAAATATTATTGGGTTTATGGTTTAGCATTGAAAACTTTATTATGTTATGTTACTTCTCAAGTTTAAATTCTCTAATGGGCAGAGTAGTTATTTACGGTAAATTTGATAACCAAGGTTTTCCAATAATAAAAGTAAGCTGTTAATCTAGATGAAAATACTAGATCATTTTTATGGGAGAATATCTTATTTAAAAACATAAGCACAACATTTATAACATTTATAAGATACTTCCAATATGAATATCTCAAATCATTTATAAGATACTTCCAATATAAATATCTCAAATCCAATTAAAAAATAGTCCAGAAAACAAATAAGTCAGATATGAAAAAAAAGTAAACTACTCGTCTACAACAAAATTTTAATGCTCAGTGTTCCCCAAAGTGTTCCCAAAACTCTAAAGGAGCAAAACCTTAAATTGTTTTTAATTTTAATAGATAACAAACAAATTTTCATTGATGTTCTTGGGCTGAAAGTGCAAGATATAATTTTATATTTAATTTTATTAGTATACAGTTTTAGCTAAAATGCACCATTGACAATATGTCCAACGCTAAATCATGTTATTACTTATATTTACTTTTACATTTTCATTTTCTACTCACATTTACTTTTGCATTCTCATTTTTCTTGTATGCAGTATCTAATCTATTTGCATCCAATTTTTGTAATCATTTTTAATAAATTAATATCTTAACTAGCTTGCCACTTTTAATCAGTTTATCTTGGGGAATTTAGTGTCAATAAAATTAGTTATGCACACCCTATATTTGTCCATTTATATAGGGTTTTCAAGAAAATATCACACATTTTTGGGTAATTTTTTATAACCTAATTCCATTCATATAAATGATATTACATAATCGATTTTCTTTTAAGGAGTAAGCTATATTTGGGTGTGCAAAACACAATTTCAATGACATGTTATGGTTGACACCACTTCTTTTAGCTTCATATATATCTAGCTTTATATACATATTACATCATATGTTAATTGTCTTCTATTTTGAAAAGAATTCAACGGTGATCTCTTGCATCCACAGAGAAGAAATGATGATCATAAGGTATTTTCTATCGGTAACTATGTTGATGAGAATTCCCACAAAAAGAGAAATTGATATTTCGTACATGGATCTTGTAGAAATTTATTTGATAAATGAGAACTGTAATCCTTTAAGCTATTTGTTGCAAACTTCTTGACAACTGCAAGAATTAAATGAACAAAATAATGTCAATGCTACAATTAAATTTCAATGGCATGTTATGGTTGAGACCACTTCTTTTAGCTTCATATATATCTAGTTTTATAAACATCTATTACATCATATGTTAATTCTAGTATATTTTGAAAAACATTTTATTGTGATCTCTTACATCCACAGAGAAAAAATGATGATCACAACATATTTTCTACTAGTAAATATGTTTATGAGAGTTCCCACAAACTAAGAAATTGATATTTGGTACATGGATCTTGTGGAAATTTATTTGATACATGAGAATTGTAATCCTTTAACCTATTAGTTGCAAAATTTTTGATAACTGCAAGAATTAAATGGACAAAATAATGTCAATGCCACAATTAAGCCTGAAAGTGGGGAATTGAGATGATAGCATCTAACATTAGTAAACCACAAAGAAAAAATTGAAAAGAAGCTTATTCATACCTTACAAAAGTTAAATGGTTATCTTCTTTAGATCTTAGACAACCTAGTTGTACATTCTGCAATGCAAACACTTTCGTTACTAACTACCACTTGCACTTGCTTTAGTTGATTAGCACATGAGCTCCAGTACGTAGATAACTAACTTACTGTAAAACTTGTTGTATAGAGTGGTTGTAGGGTATATCTACCCACTATGTAATATTCTTGGCATTGTATTAGTGTAAGTTTTAGGGCATGTAGCAATGAAAACATAAGAGAGATAGTGATTTTCTTATATTTTTTTGGCAACAAACTTGTCTATCATTAACATAATGAAGAGTTCAAATGAGAACTTGAAGCAACAATATATATCAATATTGCTTACCTACCTATGGGCTGTCAGGAATATCCATGAAAACTCTTGAAAAGATTTTGTAAAAATGAACACCAGAAAGGAAATATTATGAGATTTTATGGAAAATAAGGAATAAATGTTGGCTAAAGTAGAGCTTGATGTTTACCTTTATATATCCTATTATATCCCCTCTTGATTTCTATATCTCCACAATTGGGAAAGATGGTGCAATTTCAGTAACCTGTATCAAAGCAATTCTATTACCAATTACCAACTAATAATTAAAAACATGAATATTAATAGAGAAATTAAGCAAGATACAATTGTATAAATAATAACTAAACACTAGATTTACATAAACATTTTAAATTTGATGTAATATTAATGTTTTTCTTTAAAGTTATGATGAAAAAAATGAAAACATTATTAAAAAATAAGAATTAACGATCGCTCTGTCATCATCATTATTATGAATAAGATAATGTTGTTAAGGTTTTATTAAAAATAGTGAAAGAAAATTTGAGATCTAAATTTTTCTAATAATAAGCATATTATAACAACCATAAAATAATGTGGTCAACATTATTAGTTGTTTTTGTGTTGAGTGTTTGTTATAGTAATTTTTATAGGTGTATTAATAACAATTATGGGTTGCAGTGATACTAATATAACTTAATAAAAATTTGAGTGGGTTTAGATCTCTCAAATTCTAGCCTAGTCTTAAGGAAAAATTGGCTCGAATTCTTTCCTAGTGTTAAGGAAAAATTGGTTGTTAAAGGAGTATTACTTTTATGAGCTTCTTATTTTATTTTAACCTATGAAATGACTGGAGCATTGCTTGATAAATTGTATTTACATAATGAAAAAATATACTTTAATTTCAATGGAAATGTGGAAAGAGATGCTTGTGAGCTAGCGTTATTTTTAGATGAGCATCTCTTTCTCAAGCTTTTTTTTTCCAAATTTATTTTTATTTCACATTATTGGCAAGGAGCTCCATGATTTTTTTATATGATCCAACTTATCAGGGAGTTCATGAATCTATTTTGTATGGTTCTTGAGTGCAAAGGGTTTCCTTTCCTTCATTTTCTCTCTTCATATTTGTCACTATTGATTCTTATCCCACCTTGGTACTTTCTCCACTTCTAAAATTTCATATAGTAAAGTGTAGGATGAGAAGGGAACAAGAAGAGGAAGGATACCATCATTACTATGCCTTTGTTTTGGCACAATTATGTTAGTGTAACTTTCCTTTTAAATTTAACTTCCTATTACATTCTTTAAAAGATATATAAAAGCTCAAATTTTGATTGTATTTCATTTTCCATATATTTTTCTTGATTATTGTTCCAGGCTAGGCTACAAATGCCTTGCTCCATGCCAACAAAAAGAGGGGCAGGTATTTCATGGCTACTCGCTCATTCATGGATGCATCCATTTCCATTGACAATAAAATCACCACAACCATTTTGCAATACGTCAATTCCAATTTCACTACAAATTATTTTATAATTCCCAACATTCCTTTGCAGAATGACACCTCTTTTGCCACCATTTTCAACAACAATCTCTGGAGCCTCAATTCCGCACGATTCCTCGCAAAATTCTTGCATAGTGTAGGTTTCCATCTCTTTTTCACAGTGGGGCTTGCCCTGGACTCATGTCCCACTTGTAACAATGGTTCTCGTGTATCTAGATCCATTAACAATATCTACTTCATTATGCCCAAGATTTCTCTTCTGCAATCTCATTTCTTTAATATCATCGGTGTCTTCACATTGATTTTCCCGATAGGCCTCCCACGCCTTTCAATTATACGGGCACTCCACCGAAACACCGAATAGCATTGAAAGGAACGAGACTCACTCAGATTCCCTTCAACTCAACGGTTAAGTTAGTACTTGAAGGCACTAACGTGCTCACAGTGGAGAATCATCCAGTCCATCTTCATGGCTTCAATTTCTTTATTGTTGGAAGAGGGTTTGGGAACTATGACCCAAAGAAGGACCCTCCCAAACTGAATCTTGTGGATCCTTCTGAGTGCAACACTGTGGGCATCCCCACCGGTGGTTAGACGACTATCTGATTCAGAGCCGACAATCCAGGTAACCTAACCTAACCTTTACTCATTCATATTTCTTTGTTTTGGTGTTTAACATTGTGAATGATTGTTTGATTATATGATTGATGAGGTTCACGAATGGATGCATTTAGGTGTGTGGTTCATTCATTTCCATCCAAAACTGCATACAACATGGGGATTGAAGATGGCGTTTGTAGTGGAGAACGGAAATGGAGCAAACTAATCCATTTTTCCTCCTCGCAAAGACCGTCCCAAATACTAGTTCCAATTATGGCTCTATACCACCTACTACATGCAATCGTGCTGATGACAAAGTTCTTCAAATTATATATCATCACACCTTTAATTGACCTTTGATTGCATCATATCATATTTTTCATTTACATGACCCAAGTCAACCTATTTTCATTTGCGAAGTAGGTGTCAGAGCATAGGAGGAACTTTTTCGACATCGCAAAACCCGATGATGAAAAGCCCATTACGATATTTCAATTTCAAAAAACAAATCTCAAGTGGAAGAGTTGAATGTAATGTAGTCGGACCAACCCCAAACAAGACAATTGGCAAGGTTGAATATATCTTGTTTTCCAGGCATAATGCGTTTTTATTGTGAGGTTTTATGGGAGGTAGACATTCGTAGGTCAATATTGTAGAGATCTACCATTTTATCTCCTTCACCAGCCATCCATTTAACGCACCTCCGACTTTCCCTTAGCACCCTTGTGCAAATGCTAGTTATGCCAATAGGCATCCCCCCTACTGGAATTTGCTACTTCAATCATTTTTTAATTAATCATTTTGATCATATGGTGTAAATTTAGAGATGCCAGTATATTCTCGTCGTCGCCAATAAATCAATGGATCAAATCTACACCACTAAATTACTTGCATATCTAAATCATATGATTAAACCATACTTAAATTAAAAATTTACAAATCTTGATTAAAAATTTACTATACCATTTATTAATTGCCACAAATTTACTATACTATACGGGTTCAAACAATTTTGTTCATGGGAGGATAAGTCAGAGGAAAAATGAAACTGAAGCGTTAACCCTTAAACTTTTTTTTTCTCCAACGTGTCATGGTTGCACTGAATTGCATTAATTAGGAAGATAGATGAAACTTTTAACGGCTCAACTTTTTCCTCCAATGTGTTATGGTTCAAATTCTCTAACGCTCTCAATTTCTCTAACGTTTTATTCTAGCATGTAACCGAAACCTCAAATTTCTCCTCTACAGTGTCGTGGTTCCATTGATTTGCATTCAATTTCTCTAAATTTTTCAATTTACAAGAGTACGACCTACAAATTGATACAATGTGTCATACTAATTACTCCAAGAATACTCCTTATCGCTTGATACAACTTGTCATACAAATATGGTAATTAGAATGCAAGTGGTCATGGATGCCTTGAATATTTTTAATACTATGAATTTTACAAGGATATTAAATTTTATATATTAACTTATAGTCTGCACATTGTTTCTTCACAGGTTTCATTTCAATTTGATATTGATTTAACAGGATTTCGTAACCCTTGATAGTGGTCATTATTTATTTTGAAGGTACACACTACTAATTTTGGCATTCCCTACTTTAGAATTTTATTAGGGTTTTGTAGTTATCTCTATTACATTTAGAATATGAGCTTTCATTTATCTTTTTTTCTGAATTATATTATTATCCATTCTTTTGCAGAATTTTTTCTCTGTTCTGGAAACCTTACACCTAGTTTCCCTCAACCCGTCCATGGCACTTCAAGAATTTTTGATAACGATGTAAGTGTGCATTATATGTACCTCATTATTTTATCTATTGACATTCTCTTCGTTCTTTCTCAAAATTTGTTAACTCAACTAGCCGAGTTTCTTCTACGTGAAAATATCATTCACCCTTCTTGATTGATGAGGGAATTTTTAGGGTTTTTTTAGATAGTCTATAATTTTCATTCCCAATGTTTAGAATTTTGATTTCACCTTCATTAGAGACCCCAGTTTGAACTAAATTGTATACCTCTACTTTCGATTG
This sequence comes from Pinus albicaulis, assembly GCA_034641835.2. Classification (NCBI taxonomy): domain Eukaryota; kingdom Viridiplantae; phylum Streptophyta; class Pinopsida; order Pinales; family Pinaceae; genus Pinus; species Pinus albicaulis. Next base: position 1,460,841,282 of record CM076570.1, read on the forward strand.
GAATTGCATTCTTATTTGTTTTAAATTTCAAGTTGAGATTATGTATTTATGGAGAATATACGGTTTTACGACATTCTCTTCGTTCTTTCTCAAAAAAATTTAACTCAACTGGCCAAGTTTCTTCTGCGTGAAACTATCGTTCACCCTTCTTGATTGATGCGGGAATTTTTTTGGTTTTTTTTTAGACATTTTATAATTTTCATTCCCAATGTTTAGAATTTCGATTTCACCTTCATTAGAGACCCCACTCTGAACTAAATTGTATACCTGTACTTTCGATTGTAATTGCATTGTTATTTTTTTTAAATTGCAAGTTGAGATTCTGTCTTTATGGAGAATAGATGATTTTATTTCTATTCACATTCCCATATTTCTCACGGAATTTTTAACACACAATGTCCTCATTTTTCAGTCCATGAATTTATATTTGGAATAGGTAAATTCCAATTCCCGATTTTAAAATACTAATTTTCATTTGGAAAATCTACCTGTTATTCATACTATTAACTTACTGGTTCATGACCATTTTCCTTCTTCGGTTCATGAATAGACCGTCATATGATAAGAGTATACTTTGCTACACTAGCACACTCTCTTATTCACTTTTTAATTGCTGATATATAATATATAATTGTATATTCCATTTAATTTTGACATCTTACTAGGATTGAAACTTCACAACGTTTTGCATTTATGTTCCTCTTTCACATCTAAAAAAATTATAACCTTATGTCTCAAAATTTGTAATTTCTTTCTCACAATTATTTTGATCTCTATATTTGTTAGTAATGTAAATTTTATGTTCTTCTCTGAGTGAGACACATTTTGTTCTCAATTAGAACATAACAAAAGTTCTCATATTTAATTTATTTTCCAATAGTCTACTATTTATAGCCAACACAGTGCCTCTGTGTATATAAGGAGCATGGATATGCTGAGTGTTTTTATATAGGTATACTATCCCTACATAAAAAAATTAGAATATAACAACACAGTGAAATTATTTCCTCAATTGTAATGAAATTCTAAAATTCTAGATTATAATTTTTCTATAAGTTAATTCATAAAATTGTAATTCATCCTCTCTCTCAATTGAATTTGTATAAAAATGTCTAATCAAATACATCTAGCCAAACCGTGGGATTTTCCTTTTTCATAGTTCTAATATATGTATATTCGATAATAATTATTGCTAATAATTTACTATCACTCATTTCCTCGAGAATTGTTTTTATTCACAATTGTTCCTAGGTGTGTGTGCCTCATCTTCCATATTCTTTAATTAATATATTGTTGAATCCTTAGTTAAATTGAGGTTGGGGGGGGGAATCATTTTAACACATACATGAGCTTTTCAAATTTTCCATCAAGCTTATTTACAACTTAATTTTATAAACAACTTTAATATGTGAGCAGTCTTAATATGTTGCAGCAAGTATTAAGTAATTGTGATACCAAACTTATTATGAGAGTAGCAAACATTAAGCAGATTGGATAGAACATATCAACACAAAGGCAACACACACAGAGATAGCAGATATAAGTGGAAACCCATAAAGGGAGAAAACCACATCTTATTATTGTTGTGATGCAAAGGCAAGCTCCAACTCCCTCTCACCACTGTTTTTCTGCAGGCACCAACTTACAGGAGGCTCCAACCTCAGTCAGCTACAACTGAGAGCTATCAAGCTTCAACTTGATAGGGAAGCTCCAATCACTCAATCAAAAGATAATTTTTGTTGATTTATCTCTAATATCAGCTATGTTCACTTTATATGTGAGCAGTCTTAATATGTTGTAGCAAGTATTAAGTAATTGTGATACCAAAATTATTATGAGAGTAGCAAACATTAAGTAGATTGGATAGAACATATCAACACAAAGGCAACACACACAGAGATAGCAGATATAAGTGGAAACCCATAAAGGGAGAAAACCACATCTTATTATTGTTGTGATGCAAAGGCAAGCTCCAACTCCCTCTCACCACTGTTTTTCTGCAGGCACCAACTTACAGGAGGCTCCAACCTCAGTCAGCTACAACTGAGAGCTATCAAGCTTCAACTTGATAGGGAAGCTCCAACTTCCTCACTCAATCAAAAGATAATTTTTGTTGATTTATCTCTAATATCAGCTCTGTTCACTTTATATGTGAGCAGTCTTAATATGTTGCAGCAAGTATTAAGTAATTTTGATACCAAACTTATTATGAGAGTAGCAAACATTAAGCAGATAGGATAGAATATATCAACACAAAGGCAACACACACACAGACAACACATATAAGTGGAAACACATAAAGGGAGAAAACCACATCTTATTATTGTTGTGATGCAAAGGCAAGCTCCAACTCCCTCTCACCACTGTTTTTCTGTAGGCACCAACCTACAGGGGGCTCCAACCTCAGTCAGCTACAACTGACAGCTATCAAGCTTCAACTGGATGGGGAAGCTCCAACTTCCTCACTCAATTAAAATATAATTTTTGCTGATTTATCTCTGATATCAGCTCTGTTCTGTAGCATCTCTTTCTTCTCCTCTCTTTTCTTATCTTCTCTACCTCGATTCTTTATACTTTGCATTCTATAACCTCACTTTCTAACACTCTTTTGCATATCACTATGATATCTTATATAGAGTTTATCACATGGCTATTTATATTCTTCAGAGAATTTGAAGTGAATAGCCCTGGCTTTTTTCCTTCTGCCTCCTTATTTCTTTTACTAGCTCATTAAAAAAAATGTAACAATATGTGTTAATTTCACTATTACAGTGGGATTTTGTTTTCCTCTGGAGAATTTCCAATGCATCACAAACAATATAAAACCAATTACAACATATTCATTCACACTTTCAGTTACACACATTAATTTCACTCAGCTCTTTTTCTGGATTTTGGCTTTACCGAATTTGTCTTTTCTGTTGCTGTTGAGTGACTATTCTGCATACTTTGGTTCACCTCTGTCATGCCCACATTTTCATCCCTGTGTATATTCACATGTTCACTGTACTTGTGTGCACTTTCTACATATATAACTGATTTTCAAGTTTTATCCTCCAATAAATATAAATCTGGGCAATGTCTATTCATTATCAATCTCTGTGCTCGAGCTACCTGCTTACACACTCTCTGTTCATATATGTACATCCTTTTGTTGTTGTCTCTCTCTCTCTCTCTTTTGTTTCTGCATGCTCTCCTCTTCATTGTAGTTGTGTAATTGTTGTATATTCAGATTTCTTTTAATACGTCACAACCACTTCTTGACATTATGTTAAAAACCTTTTTAACAAAGGAAAACACCCTTTTGGGCCCACTTCCTCATATCAAAGCCTATAGTGTAATGGTTATGGCGTATGTTAAACCAAAACTAAGACTCCGCCCATCATATCTATCTATCTATCTATATATATATATATATATATATATATATATATATATATATATATATATATATATATATATATATATATATATATATATGTCAGCAGTTTACCACATATTCAAACCGCAGTAGTGTAATATTTGTTCAAGGCCACACATATATAAATTGGTTCTCTTCATTAATCTTCATTGCCTTGATTTAAACCCAAAATCCATTTAACTTCCGGAACAAAGACTTTTGGTTCAAGTAGTTAGGTCCACAATCAATATATATAAACATATTAACCATTCAGTGTTTTCTCCAATGGTTAATCACTAACCATTAACGCAATACTTAAATTGGGCCCACCGCAACTTATATCCATATATACAATGTTTTATATGCGCACCCTTTGTGGTATTTCATATTCACACTACTATATTGACATATATTACCTCCTCCGTCATGCATTATAGAAAATCCCTTTGGAATCACCCAAGTGATAACATATGTAATCGTTTTCGGGCCCAACTTGCTTCATACTATATTAATACTATAGTTTATATCAACCTTGACGCATAAACAAGATATTTCAAACATTATACCACGACCTTCGGGCCCACAATGCATTGTTACATACCTTTTCATTAATCGTCGTTTATTAACTCTTTCGACTATAGAATAACCATCGTATCACATACACCTGGGCCCACCTCTATTAACAAGCCACTCATATCCAACGGTGGACAGCTTATCACTCCTCTATTCTCAATCCGACGATCTGTAACAAGTTTTGCATTTTTTATTAGTACGAACATTATCACATTGAAATTGAGCGAATTTTTTTTTTTTTATAAAACCACCTTAGGACACATGTCCATTAGTGACGTGTATCGCATTTTTATTTCGAAAGGAGCTTACAACTTTTAAAAAGTCTGAACCCATTAGTTTCTCATCTCCGGGTTTACTGTACATGCTCACGGTTTTACCTTGGCACATGGTTCCGCTCCTTAACATTTCATTGTTGGTTTATTTAACAAACACCACTTCCATTGATTCGTTATATTATTCCTCTTACCCCTAACTATTCGACAGTACAATTAGCGCACATCATATTCAATCTTGTCAGCTTCTCCAGTGATTCCTCTATAATTGCCAGCCACTTTTGATTGCCTTCACCATAGAAAAACAGCTTTGACACTAAGTCCATACTTCCATAGTTCAGTGGTTTCAACTCTGGATTCTTATTCAGCTACGCCTTAACTACAACAGGGGATCTTCGCCACTAGAATATCATTCAACCCCAATTACAGAGATTATTTGCACATTCTTTCACCATTTCTTCTTGACAATCAAAGCCAGTAAATTTCCAAGATTTACTGGATCTTACTCATTCTGAATACAAAAATTAGAGATCTGTTACAAATAAATTCTCATAGAATTAAAACACTTTCACACAGACTTCAGAACAGATTCTTCATTTATACATAAAAGTTCAATCAAAACCAGAGTACCATCCAAAAACCCTATCACAAAGTCCTATTCATATATGCCCGCAAAAACTCATACAATTTCTTATTGAACCTCTCAATTTGATGCCTTTGCTTCCTCTGCTTCTTGACTAACGCTGCTCTGTATTCTCTCATTCTGTCTCTACAAACCTTAAATTTGTTGTTGTAGTGTACATAACTTCTCACTCTATTTTCCTCATGCTCCCTGTCTACATATCCTGTCACTGTATTCTCCTTAGCCTCTGCTGCTGTCCTTTGCCATCAATGACAACACTTCTAACAGTCTCCCCCTTTGGCATTGATGGCAATAACATTGCCTTGTCTGTTTTAACATATTCTATGTCTATAGCTTTTCCTCCCCCTTTGACATCAATGGAAAAGGGTTGATCTTCTGATCTTGAGGACCTGTTCCATACTTTCCTTGCTAACTGATGTACCCCTGTAATGATATTTTCGTTTTTGTTCTCCCCCTAAAATTATGCTTTCCCTCTATGTCAGGGAGTAGCATCTGCAGACACTACCCCTAGTTTATCTCTCCAATGTTCAAATGATTCTCTAACAAGAGGTTTTGTAAATATATCTGTTGTCTATTCGTTTGTTGGCACATATTCCAACTTCACTACCTTCTGAGCTACTTGTTCTTTGAGAAAATGATACTTGATTGGAATATGTTTAGTCTTTGAATGAAGCACAGGATTTTTTGATATGCTTATTGCACTTGTATTATCACATTTGATAGAGATAGGTTCATAAATGCTTCCCTTCATGTCTTGGAGGGTTTATTTCATCCACATGACTTGTGTGCAACATGCTGCTGCTGCTATGTATTCTCCTTCTATTGTAGATAGAGAAATCGATGTTTGTTTCTTGCTCAGCCATGCCACCAAACTTTCTCCTAGATAGAATGCACCTACACTTGTGCTTTTCCTGTCATCCACATAGCTGGCCCAATCTGCATCTGTGTATGCTGTCAAAATGAAGTTCTTGCCTTTTGGATACCATAGTCCATGTTGTGCAGTTCCTTGTAGATATTTGAATATTCTTTTAACTGCTAGAAGGTTATTTTTTTTAGGTGCTATTTGATATCTAGCCACAAGTCCTACTGCAAACATAATGTCCGGTCTAGATGATATTAGGTATAACAGACTTCCTATCATGTATCTATAAAGTCTTTGATCTATATTAGCTGCTGCATCATCAACACATAGCTTGCATCTAGTGATCATGGGAGTTGACACACATTTGCAGTCTTCCGTTTTGAAAATTTTCAACATGTCTTTTATTAATAAGTATTTTTCTTGTGAGTTAAATGTACCTGTGTTATTTTGCTGAATTTGAAGTCCTAAGTAGAAGGTGAGCTAGCTCAAACTATGATTTCATCTCTTCAGCAAATCCTTTTGCTAGCTCATCTTTATTGCTTCCAAACATAATGTCATGAACATATACTACACAATCAGGAGTTCATTTTCATGGGCTTTTATGTATAGATTGTTGTCTACTCCTCCTCTCTTAAAGCCCTATTTTTGCAAGTACTTATCCAACCTCGAATACCAAGCACGAGGAGCTTGTTTCAGTCCATATAGAGCCTTCTTTAGTCTGCACACATAGTCTTATTTATCTGTTAAAGAGAATCCTTCTGGTTATTCCATGTAGACTTGTTTTTCTAGATCTCCATTCAGGAAGGCAGATTTCACATCCATTTGATATACTTTGAAGTCATGGTAGCATGCAAAGGCCAGAAACATTCTGATAGCTTCCATTCTGGCTACAGGGGCAAATGTTTCATCGTAATCAAGACCTTCAATTTGTGAATATCCCTTGCATACAAGTCTAGCCTTATTCCTCATTACTTATCCTTGGTCATTCATTTTATTCTTGAATACCCATTTTGAGCCTATGATATTTTTCTCAATGGGTCTTGGAAGTAATTCCCAGGTATTGTTCTTTTCAATTTGATCCAATTCGTCATTCATAGAATTCACCCAATACTTTTCCTTGCTGGCTTCTTCAAACTTCTTTGGCTCTAATTGTGATAACATAGCTATGTATACCTCTTCTGTCTGTTCACTTAGCTGTCTTCTTGTCTAGACTCCTACATTCTTGTCCCCAATTATTTGATCTCCTGGATGGTTCTTTAAGTGTATCTCGAGGGGGCTTTCGAGCTTAGTTCAACATCTTCTGTTGTCTTTCTTGTTTCATCATCATCTTGGTCCTCTTCTTCATGATTTTCTGGAGGACTACTGCAGTCTATACTTCTTATCTTGTTTGAAAGTTCTTCATCAAATTTTACATCAATGATTTCCACAATTTTTCGAAGAGTCTTGTTGTAACACCTGTAACCTTTACTCTTGGAAGCATATCCTAAGAATATCCCTTCATCTGCTCTTGCATCAAACTTCCCCAGGTTTTCATCATTATTCTTTATGTAACACTTACTTCCAAAGACTCTAAAGTGCCTGATTGAAGCTGGTTTACCATGCCATAGTTCATAAGGAGTCTAGTCACTGTTTGGTCTTAAATTAGCTTTGTTTAGGATATGCACAGATGTGTGTACTGCTTCTGCCCAGAAGGTTTGAGGAACTTTACTTTCTTGCATCATGGCTCTGGAAATTTTTTGTACAAACCTGTTTTGTCTTTCTGCCACTCCATTCTGTTGAGGAGTCCCTGCAATTGTAAATTGTTGCTTTATCCCATTCTCATTGCATAGGTCTACAAAATCATAATCAGTGAACTCACCTCCTCTGTTTGATCTGATACTCTTTAGCTTGCAACCTGTTTGATTTTCTGCCAGACCTTAAATATCTTGAATTTATCCAGTTCTTCCGATTTATTCTTGAGAAATGCAACCCATGTCATTCTGGAGAAATCATCTATTATCAACATGAAGTAGGGTTCTCCACTTGGTGTTTTAGTTCTTGCAGGTCCACACAGGTCCATGTGTACAAGCTGGAGTGGTCTATTTGTGGATAGCTCATATTTGGTCTTAAAGGATGTTCGGGTCTGTTTGCTCAATTGGCAAGATTTGCATATGGTGTTTGAAGTCTTTTTTATTGCTGGCATATCTCTGACAGCTTTCTTCTTGCTCAGTCTGATGATATTTTCGAAGCTAAGATGTCACAATCTCCTATGCCATAACCATGACTCCTCAAGTTTGCTAAGATGGCATGCTTCATCCTTCTCTTTCATTATGTAGACATTACTCTCTGTTCGAACACCTTTGATAAGATTCTTTCCTGTGGTGCTTGATCTGACTTCACAGTCTTGTGCTCTAAAAAGAACTTTACAGCCTTTATCACACATTTGACTGACACTTAGCAAATTAGCTTTCAGCCCATCCACAAATAGTACGTCTTGGGCCTTTCCTCTGCCATTATCTAGGCTGACTAAACCCTTTCCTTTGATTTTTCCTACTTTATCATTTCCAAAAGTAACATTTCCAGATTTCTTTTCATCAAAGGTTATAAATTTGCTTCTATCTCCAGTCATATGCTTTGAGCAACCGCTGTCCAAATACCATTGGCTTTTCAGGTCTTGATCTGTTAGAGCTAGATCACATTTATTCACTTTCTTTTTCCACTGGAAGCATCATTTAGTTTGGTACCTTTTGTGAGATGATGAACCACATTCTCTGAAAGGACATTTGGAAGGCATATGTCCAATTTTATTGCATACACAGCATTTGATCAAAAATTTTGTAGCATTGTGAGTATGAGTAAAATCCCCATGATTCATAAATCTCCTTGAGGTGTTGAACATCAATCTTTGTCCATACTTTTTGCACTCAATGATTTTCTAGCCAAATTCCTTGCAATAAAAGCAGTAACCATAAAAACAATTTGCATACCTAATGTGAGGTTTTCTTCTCCATTTTTTTGCTTGATGGCTTCCAAATTTGACATACGCAGGGGTATATGGGCCCTTTTCTATTGGTTGAGTATTTATTTCATGCTTTGTTATTAGAGTTTTCTTTTGATTTCTATCTCCTTCATTGCATTTTTCTTCCTTTGTAGGAATCATTTGAGCTGTTCATCATCCTTATTTTCTTTTACAAAAATAATATTTTTGTTTTCCTTTTCTTTGCCTTTACTTGACTCTCCTTCATAGCCTATTCTAGTTTCTATTTGAGGAGATCTTTGAGCATCCAGAATTTCATTCAACTTACCAGAGCTTGTCACTTGAGAAGAATTTATAGACACTTTCCTTTGGGAGTTTTCTAATTTCTTCCTCAGGTATATTACTTCTTCTTCCAACTTCTGTTGTTCCTCAATTTTATCCTTGATTTGCTTAAGTATCATGTCTTCTATCTTCTTGGCTTCTTCAAGCTCTACTTTTAGTTGCATGAGGACTTCTGAATTTTGTTCTTCTCTTACATACTTGAGGAGAATGTCTTTTTTTTTTCTACACTTCAGTTTGAGTCTAGCAATATCCTCCAAGACACTTCTTAGCTCTCCCTCAAGATCAGCTTCACCTTCTTCTTCATCTTCTAGAAGGAGTCCTTTAAGTTCTTCTATGGCCGTCAATAAAAATTCAAAGGTTCCTTCTTCACTTGAGGGTTCATCTAAGTTTTCAAATGCACTGCTGTCTTGTTGAACATAGAAGGATTTTCTGTTGAATTTATTTCCTTTCTGCCAGTTCTTTGATGTAGTTTTCTCTGATTCTTGAGCCTGATTCCTTGCTTTCTTATGAGGACACTTGGTAGCATAGTGTCCAACTCTTCCATGGTTAAAGAATTTAAATGGGAGTTTACCTTTATATTTACCTGAGCCTCTATCCGGTTTCTTGACAAATTTGGCCTCTTGTTCATCAGAGCAAGAGCATATATCTTCCTTTTCTTCCTTCTTCTTCTTTGTCTTAAAGGTTGCCTCCCTCACACTTGGCTTCTTCTGTGGCAATCTCATCTCTTAGGCTGTTAGATTTCCAAGTAATTAGTTCATGGTCAAGGTTTCCCAATCTATTGTTTCTTCTATGGAAAAAACCTTGGGGTTAAAGCTGGGTGGAAGAGATCTTAGAATATTTTGTACAATTACACATTCTGGTATGGTTTCTCCAAGAGCTTTCATAATATTAACAATTTCTGCAATTCTTAAGAAGAAGCTGGCAATATCTTCATCATCATTCATTTTTAAATTTTCAAACTGTGCTCTATATACTTGAAGTTTGGCTGCCCTTACCTTTTTGTTTCCCTCATGGATGTTTTCCAGAGTATCCCACATCTCTTTGGCAGTCTTGCTGTGCATTACTTTGATAAATTCTGCCTCACACAATCCATTCAAGATTGCATTCATGGCCTTTGCATTGGCTACAAATTCTTGTTTGGCTTCTTTCTCTGGGTCAGTTTCCTTTGGGGCATATCCAAATTCCACAGCAGCCCAAACTTCGATTCCTAGAGACATTATGTATGTTCTCATTCTGATTTTCCAGAAGCCATAATTAGCACCGGTGAAAAAAGGGGATTTATTGGTTGAGCTTCCTCTTGACTGGCCATCCTGGAGACCTAGGATATCCTTTCAATTGTTAAATTGGTACGAAAGGAACCCGCTCTGATACCAATTGTTGAATCCTTAGTTAAACTGGGGAGGGGGTGAATCAGTTTAACACATACATGAGCTTTTCAAATTTTTCATCAAGCTTATTTACAACTTAATTTTATAAACAACTTTAATATGTGAGCAGCCTTAATATGTTGCAGCAAGTATTAAGGAATTTTGATACCAAACTTATTATGATAACAAAAAACATTAAGCAGATTGGATAGAACATATCAACACAAAGGCAACACACACAAAGACAACAGATATAAGTGGAAACCCATAAAGGGAGAAAACCACATCTTATTATTGTTGTGATGCAAAGGCAAGCTCCAACTCTCTCTCACCACTATTTTTCTACAGGCACCAACCTACAGGAGGCTCCAACCTCAGTCAGCTACAACTGAGAGCTATCAAGCTTCAACTTGATAGGGAAGCTCCAACTTCCTCACTCAATCAAAAGAGAATTTTTGCTGATTTATCTCTGATATCAACTCTGTTCTGTAGCATCTCTTTCTACTCCTCTCTTTTCTTATCTTCTCTGCCTCAATTCTTTATAATCTGCATTCTCTAACCTCACTCTCTAACACTCTTTTTCATATCACTATGATATATTATATAGATTTTATCACATGGCTGTTTATATTCTTCAGAGAATTTAAAGTGAATAGCCCTGACTTTTTGCCTTCTGCCTCCTTATTTCTTTTACCAGCTCATTAAAAAAAATGTAACAATATGTGTTAATTTCAATATTACAGTGGAATTTTTTTTTTCCTCCGGGGACTTGCCAATGCATCACAAATAATATAAAATCAATTACAACATATTCATTCACACTTTCAGTTACACACATTAATTTCACTCAACTCTTTTTCTCGATTTTGGCTTTACTGGATTTATCTTTTTTGCTGCTGTTGAGTGACTATTCTGCATACTTTGGTTCACCTCTGGCATGCCCACATTTTCATCCCTGTGTCTATTCACCTGTTCACTGTACTTGTTTGCACCTGCTTCATATATAATTGCTTTTCAAGTTTTATCCTCCAATAAATATAAATCTGGGCAATGTTTATTCATTATCAATCTCTGTGCTTGAGCTACCTACTTACACACTCTCTATTCATATATGTACATCTTTTTGTTGCTGTCCCTCTCTCTTTTGTTTCTGCACGCTTTCCTCTTCATTGCAGTTGTGTAATTGTTGTATAATCAGCTGTCTTTTAATATGTCACAACCACTTCTTGACATTATGTTAAAAACCTTTTTAACAAAGGAAAACACCCTTTCGGGCCCACTTTCTCATATCAAAGCCTAAAGTGTAATGGTTATGGCGTATGTTAAACCAAAAATAAGTCTCTGCCTAGCATACATATGTGTGTGTGTGTGTGTCAGTAGTTTAACACATATCCAAACCACAGTAGTGTAATATTTGTTTGGGCCCACACATATATAAATTGGTTCTCTTCATTAATCTTCATCACCTTGATTTAAACCCAAAATCCATTTAACTTCCGGAACAAAGACTTTTGGTTCAAGTAGTCGAGTCCACAATCAATATATATAAACATATCAACCATTCAACATTTTATCCAATGGTTAATCACTAACAATTAACGCAATACTTAAACTGGGCCCACCGCAACTTATATCCATATATACAATGTTTTATATGTGTGCCCTTTGTGGTATTTCATATTCACACTACTATATTGACAGAGAATATTTGCACATTATTTCACCATTTCTTCTTGACAATCAAAGCCCATTCACACAGTATTAGGAATTCGACATTGTCATTGAAACTTTCCAAGATTTAATAGATCTTACTCATTCTGAATACAAAACTTAGAGATCTGTTAAAAATAAATTCTCATAGAATTAAAACACTTTCACACAGACTTCAGAACAGATTCCTCATTTATACATACAGGTTCAATAAAAACCAGAGTACCATCCAAAAACCCTATCACAGAGTCTTATTCATATATGCCCACACAAACTCATACAAGTTCTTATTGAACCTCTCAATTCACTCCTTTGCTTCCTCTGCTCCTTGACTGATGATGCTCTATATTATCTCATTCTGTCTCTACAAGTTCTCATTCTGTCTCTACAAGCCTTAAATCTGCTGTTGTAGTGTACATAACTTCTCACTCTATTTTCCTCATGCTCCCTGTCTAAATATCCTGTCATTGTATTCTCCTTAGCCTCTGCTACTGTCCTTTGCCATTAATGACAACACTTCTAACATATACCTCTTTAAATTGAAATGGCTCTCATTCAAATTACATAAAAAAAATTCATTACAAAAATAAATAAAGTTCATTTAAAAATAAATTGAACAAATTGAGAGATGCTGCAAGTTTCATTTCATATTTCATAGACATGATCTGCACATTGTTTCTTCACAAGTTTCAATTTGATATCCACGTTAGTAGAATTTTTTCGTTCATTGGTTCTTCCAAAATTGCAGCGAAATTCTTAAGTTTCATAGATTGAATGGTATATAATAGATTGACTGGTAAACAAGTACTCGGAGCTTCTGCCATATAACTAGGTTCAGTTCCATATATTCAGCCTTAAAACTTTATTAAATTTTTAACAGTGTCAATACAAAGTAGGAGGTATGTAAAACTAAGGCCCTCTTTGTTTTGATAATCATGGTCAATAAAAAATGCTCAAATTGATTTGTTTTGATAATTCAAATGTTTATTATTTCATATTTTTATCATATTCCTCTATTTCATTGGTAAGTTTTGAATGTTAAATATGCATAGAGTAATTCCACCTTCATAGGATACATAGTATGGTTTTAGAGAATAATTTTTCATTTTTATTAATTCCCAAATCACTGGCAGCATGGCCATAAGAATTAGAATTTGGTTTATAAAAAAAAACAGTGATAATATTGATAATAGTTTAGTTATTATATTATTCCATATTTACGCAAGGTCTCCCTATTGGAACAAATCTCCCCCAAAATATATATTATCAAGATGAAATTATATTTGTAAATATATATTTAATATTACTATGAAATTATCATTTAAGTTATTAAATAATAAATTATATAAAAATTTATAGAATTAATATTGATGCATGAATAACATTAATGGGCCAATCATGTAATACAAATAATATATATTACTAGATATTAAAGAATTTTTCTTCTCATTACTCTTCACAGTTGAAATTTTATTATTATTTATTTATAAATATTTATTATTTAATATTATTGTTAATATTGATACTCTTAATATAATATAATTAATTTAATTAATATAATAATTATTAAGATATAATATTATCAATATACATACATTAATATAATACAATTAATACAATTTTATTATTCTTGCAACCTATATCAATAAAATCTCAAATGTTTATTATTTCATATTTTTATATTTATATGTTTTTATAATTTAAGTAAATTATATGAAATTAATATAATTATTATAATTATGAAATTATTTTTTTAATTTTATTATTTAATATTTTTATTGATATTGATACCCTTAATATAATATAATTAATCTAATTAATCTAATAATTATTAATATATAATACTATCAATATATTCATACATTAATATAATACAATTAATACAATTTATATTATTGTTGCAACCTATATCAATAAAATCTCAAATGTTTATTATTTCATATTTTTATATATATATTTTTTTTTATAATTTAATTAAATTAGATCAAATTCATATATATTTATTATAGTTATATGAAATTATTTTTTTAATTGTTATATAATACATTATATAAAAATTTATAGAATTGATTTTTAATGGTTAAATAATACATTATAAAAATTTATAGAATCAATATTAAAGTATGAGTGAGATTCATCCATATACAAAAAGGGCCATTCATGTAATACACATAATGAATATTATTGGATATTACTAAGTTTTCTTATTATTAACTTTAATTTTTTCAATATTTAAGATTTTTATTAATATTAATAAACATTGATAAACATATATGTTTAGAATTAACATATAAAGTATTAATATTAATATAAATATTATTAGTACTATAAATATTTTGATGACTAATATTAATTATTAAAATTAATATTGTTTCATATTAATATTAATGATTTATTAATATACATGGATATTAACATTAATAATAAATATAAATATAAAATTTCAAATTAAAAAACAAATTATTGATATTAAAATTAAATATCAATATCTTCTTTATTGTTAATTAATATTAATATTATTAATAAATATATTTGTTAATGTTAAACTTAAAAATTTATATAAAAGTCAATTTCACATTTATACATTAATGTTTTGGTTACTATTAATATTAATTATTTAATATTAACATTAATATTATTCAAATTAATATTGATTGATATCAACACTAATAATAAATATAAATATTCCAAATTAAATAAGAAATTATTAAAATTAAAATTAAATATCAATATCTCTTTTAATGTTAATTAACAGTAATAATAAATACACATGTTAATGTTAAACATATAAATTTATATAAAAATAAATTTCGCATTTATACATTAATGTGATCATTGAGGTTAAACATCAATATAGATATTTCATTAAAAAATAGGATTGATAACATTAGGTTTACATAGGTTCTATGACATTGGAATTTAACTTAATGTTTTTTTAGGTTCAATGGAAATAGAATAAAAAAAATTTGGTATTTTCATATCATTTGGTCCATGTAACATTATGCTATTTTATAACCACAGGTTTAGAAGATAAAGCTTTTTAATATTAAAAATTTTTTTTAGGTTAATATTTATATTGGGCATCAAACATTTACATCAATATTAAACATAAACATTAATAGAGACATAAGAAAATACTTATTAAGATTAATAGTAAAATTGTGAGTTAGTTTTTTTTGCGCATGCGCTGCCTGTGCTAGTTGTCGGTGGCCTCTGCTTAGGTTTTGTCATATATCGTGAGCCATGGAGGAGATGGGCTCCTCCCAGCCTCCTCCCCCTCCACTGCTGGAAGCTGATGCATTCATGGCCCTTCTTGCTTCGCAGCCCAAGAAGAGAAGAAACGATGCCTCTAAATTTGTAAAACGTATGGAAGAAATCCCTTCAGTGGATCTGCCCCCGAAAGAACCTATGAAGGTCGCTCTTTCTCTTGCAGATCGGACACTCGTGGGCTAGTTCATGGGATTGTGTCCCTCGCCAAAAACAATAGAGGCTTGGGTGATCAAGAACTGGATACCTCTGATCTCGAACAACGTCACCTCGTATTTCCTTGGAAGAGGATATTTCCTGTTCGAGTTCATCTCAAAGGAGGACAAGGACCTAATTTTCCGAAATGTACCATACTTCATGGGTCCTCAGGGTCTATATCTGAACCGCTAGACGCCTAACTTCGACCCATCTGAAGATGTTCCTAATGCCATCCCCGTTTGGGTTAGGCTGCTGAACTTACCAGTCCACTGTTGGAGTTGGGAATCCCTAAAATTTATAGGAAATACATTGGGAAAGTTCATAGACAGAGCCAATAATAATGATCAATATGACTATGCAAGGATCTACATCGAGGTAGATCTGGAAGTGGGATTACCGGAAGCCATCAAAGTAAATGTAGGAGGGTGGACTCATGCTCGGAAGCTCGACTATGAACAGTTACCCTTCAAATGTCGAGGGTGTCATGAGTATGGCCACTTTGCCAAGAACTATCCCAAGAACACAGCGCAAGTTAGAGATAAGGATGAAGGATGGCAAAAGGTGAAAAAAGCCAAAGGCAACCCTAAATCAAACTCAAACCAGTAAGGAGCGGGAAAGCAGAAGCAAGGGAATGGGAATCAGTCATAAGCAAGCCCCAAGGAACAAGGAAACAAATTCAAGGCTCTAAGATCCAAATAGGTATAAGTCCAAGAGGTGGAATCAAGGCAAGAAGATCTGCCAGAAAAAACCTCTCCATTCAATCCAATATTGTTACCTTCTTTTGAAAATTCACTAGAAAATAAAGAGGCTACTCCAAAGAAGGAGGACCAAGACTCAGAAGGCACAGAGTAGGAAGAAGAAATAATGGATTCACAAAATACAGTTCGATGATCGGCAAGGGGATGGAAGACTTCCCATGAGAAATGAGAACAGGAAACATATAAGGATAAACTGCAAGGTAGTCAGCAGACGTTGGAGAAAATTCTAGGCAAAAACCCCAAAGTGACAAGAAAGCAAGGACAGGGATCCAAAGGGGTCCTAAACTATTCTGAAAGTAAGTAATGAAGATAGTCTCCTGGAACTGTAGAGAGCTGGGAAGTAAAACAAAAGAAGAAGCAATGAAGAGTCTTATAAGGCAAGAAAACCCAGATATCCTTCTCATCCTGGAGACAAAGCTGGAGGAAGGCGATTTTCTCCCAAAAATTTTTCATTTTTGGAACAGCAGTGGAAGATAGGCATATCAGCAAGAGGAACCTCTAGAGATCTTGGTATTCTTTGGAACAAGGCAAGGGTTAAAAAATTTCATATAGGAAAAATACCCATTGGATGCTCATGAAATTCCAACATCAAGATTCCAAGGAAACCTTTAGCCTGCTCAATGTGTACGTGTTGGAAATTGCATGGGAAAAAAAGAGTTGTTGGGATTCGATTCGAGCTCTCCCAGATGAAGAAACTCTGGAGAATATCATTCTAGCTAGCGATCTCAACATTACTCTCAGGCTAGATGAAAAAAGAGGAGGATGCATTGTCAAAGACCCTGCTCGAGAGTGGGTTGGGGACATCATCTAGGATTGGGATCTGCTCGACATAAAGCCCGCCAGAGGTAAGTAAACTTGGACCAATAGAATTTTAGGCCCTGGTCACATAGCTGCTAGACTAGACAGATTCCTTATTCAAAGTTCCCATCTGCTCTTAGGTTTAGACGCTAAATCTGAAATCCTCACCTTGAGTGTCTCCGACCACAAGCCAATCAAACTAGAACTCAAAAGCCACAGAAATTTTGGCCCCATTCCCTTTGATTTCAACTCGCTATGGACCAAGCAAACTGATTTCCTTGTAAGGGTGGAAGAAATCTGGAAAAAACCAGTTTGGGTTCTCCCTTCTTTGTTTGGGAAGAGAAACTTCGTAGAGTTAAAAAGGACCTAAAAATTTGGGCTAGATCTTAGCCCAGCCCTGTTGAGGAAAGAAAGGCAACTTAGGCAGCATTAGAGTTGCATCAATAGCAAATGGAAGCTTCCCATATCTCGAAATAAAGCTTAAATCATGAAGAGGATCTACAGTTAAAGCTTCACAAAGCCTGTCTTCAGGAGGAAGAGAATTGGAGGCTAAAGTCTTCGAGTCTTTGGCTCCAAGCAAGTGACAGAAATATTGTTTTCTTTCACAGAAAGACGCAAGCTGGAAGAAACCAAAATTTGATTATGGAGATCCAGGAGGATTTGCAAACTCATACTAAATTCCCTAGCATTAAGGAAGCCGCCTACAGCCACTTCAAGAACCTCTATAGAGAAGAGGCAGATTTGGCGCAACATCCAGACTTGCTCGATTTGATCCCTCATAAGGTAACAAGCAAGATGAACCAGTGCCTCACTGCCCCTGTCAGTAGCAAAGAAGTAAAGGCTGTCTTGCAAGCCATGGAACCGGATAAAGCCCCGAGGCCTGATGGGTTCATTGCCAGATTTGTACAAATATGCTGGCACATTATCAAAAAATATTTAATCAGAATGATCTTGAAATCCCAGGATTGTCATAAAATAGGAGGTAGTACTAACTCAGTCTTCTTGGCCATTATTCCAAAAGAAAAGGGGGCTACCTCTTTTAGCAGATTCCGCCCGATCTCCCTTTGTAACATTGGGTATAAGATTATCACCAAAGACATAGCAAATAGAATGAATATTTTGCTCTCAAAGCTTATTCCTAAAAACCAAGGAGGATTTTTTCATGGTAGACAATTAGTGGACAACATCATCCTGGTGCAAGAAGCTATTCATTCCAGTGCTCAGAGGCAGGAGAAAGGGATGGTGGTAAAACTGGATCTTGTGAATGCCTTCGATCGGGTTAGACATAAATTTCTTTTTGAAGTCTTGGAAAAGTTTGGGTTCAGTCCTACTTTTATAAATTGGATTCAGGCTTGCATCACTAAACCCTAGATAGCCCCTTTGGTAAATGGTCGACCTACCGATTTCTTTAAAGCTACAAGGGGGCTCAGGCAAGGTTTCCCCCTCTATCCTATGTTGTTTATTTTTCAGGCCTCCATTTTAAGCTTCCAATTGGAGAAAAGGTGCCAAGAGTTGGCTATTATGGGCCTCAAGATTGCCAGAGGAGTCAAGGATATCAACCATGCAATCTTCGCAGACAACTCCCTGCTGCTTGGAGGGGCTTCTTTGGGTATTGCTAAAACGTTTAAACAAGAAATTCATATGTTTTGTGAAGCATCTAGAAGCATGTTAAATACATTAAAATGCAAAATATATGATTGGAATATCTCGGGCTTAGAAATTTCATCAATCATTTGATGTTTTGGGTTTGTTGGTACCACCCATTGGGGCTCCTTCAAATACTTGGGTCTGCCGGTGTTTCAAAAAATGTCCTTCAGCAGGGATTGGCTTCCTTTGCTAGACAAATTCAAAGCCAAACTCTAGGGATGGGGCACCTCTTAGCTCAATCTCACTAGAAAATTAGTCTTAATCAGATCGGTCTTAAATAGCCTCCCTATCTTTCAATCTTCCTTAATGCTTTCTCCCAAAGGCGTTCTCAGGAAAATGGATGCGCTAATTAGTTATTTCTTTTGGAATGGAGGGAGGCTCAACTCGCATAAGTTTCCTTTGGTCAGCCAGGATAAGCTTTCTGCTCCCTTTTATGAAGGTTGTCTCATGTTGAAAGATCTCTTTGCATACAACATTGCATTGGGTGCAAAAATTCTTTGGAAACAGATCTCTCCGAAACTTGGTTGGGCTCAAAGAGCCTTATGGAAAAAAATATTTTGGTCGTCCAAGACTTAGAAGTCTTATATCCATCTAAGAGATAAGAAATGGTTCCCAAATTTATGTGTTGTGCAAACAAGCACTGCCAGTAATTCAACAGAACTGCTATTGGATCCCTGAGAATGGCAAATCTATCCACCTCTGGGCTGACAGAATTATGAATGACCGTCCTCTTGCAGATATGTGGGATCTGGAACCTCTTAAGCATTGGATGGGCCAAAGAGGCATCTCCACACTGTGGGATATCTCTAATTGGGTTGGCGCAGATTGGGTGGGCTGGAGAAAGCCCGATCTGCCGATGAAATTAGAGTAGTTATGGATGTTTTTAGTGGAAAATCTGAAGGGGAAGGCTCCTCTCAACATGTTGCAGCGGGATGAGAGAGGCTAGGGTGCAAAGAGTGGACGTTACTTAGTTACAGAAGGTTACCATGCTCTGACTTTAGTTCCTCATGTTCCGTGTAATCTAGCTAAATGGAAAGGCATTTGGAAGCACAAAACAATTCCGAAAATTGATATGTTTTCCTGGCTGATTGTACATGGTAGCATTCACACGGAGGATAACCTCAAAAAATGTGGCTTCCAGGCTCCTTCCAGGTGTGTTCTGTGCCATGTCGAGGAGGATACTATCAATCATATGGTGTTGGATTGCGTCTTCGCCAAAGATGTTTGGAAGGAGGCGTTAAGAAGTTGGGAGAAGATAATTTCTCTTCCAAACCAAATTTCACTCTTGTTTGTGAATTGGAGATCCATGTACCCCGGGAAGTTAATAAACAAAATCTGGGTTGAGCTAGGATGGATGGCTCTTCCAAAGATGGTCTGTTGGAAGCTGTGGCTGGAAAGAAATCGCAGAATCTTCCAAGGCTGCTCCCAACATCCCCAGATGGTCTTCCTGAATGTAAAATTCCTACTTATGGATTTATTACAAGAAAGCAAGAGTTCTGTTAAGTTTTCCAACTCTGAGGATCAAGAGAGTGTTTGGGGGAGCGACTTGGGTCTACAAATTCCTATGGAAATAAACATCGAAAACAAAGTTGAGGATTGGAAAGTTAGAATGACAAATGAAGATTTTACTGAATGGAGTAAAGGGACCAGTCACTGTCTCCACTTTGATTGGGTAGCCAAAGGTAATCCAGGGAATGTCGGAGCTGGAGGAGTTATAAAAAAACCGGACGGTGTTATAGAGCACATATATGCATGGGGGCTAGGGCGCAACACCAATACTCAAACGGAAGCTCTAGCTTTGCTCCAGGGATTAAGATAGTTAAATAAATTTGGCATAGAGCAAGCTATGGCATTCGGAGATTCTCAATGCATCATCCAAATTCGATAAATAATTTTTCTCCTAAAGACCTTAGACTAAACATAATTATTGCAATAATTAAAGTGGTTATGGGAAAATTTCAAGAAATCAGGTATTTTCATGTTCTTCGAGCTAGTAATAAGGAAGCTGACAAGGAAGCCAATAGAGCGGTACATCTCTCGTCAGGAATCCTACAAAGCGATGAAAATGTAAGCTGGGACGCGATCCCTTAGTTTATACTGGATTCTATATGTTTTTTCTGCATATTGTTAAAGCAGTTTGTTTGTATTCACCAAATAGTTTCTTCCTTAGATATTGCAAGATTATACTCTTCTAAAAGCCGAAATCATCCTTTGCTTATCATCTAATGTAAGCAAGGGAAGAGACTAAAGAACTCTCTCCATGTATGCTATCCTGCAATTTTTTTTGAAATCTATATAAAATCCTAATTGTTTTTGTTTAAAAATATATATGTGTGTGTGTGTGTATGTGTGTGAGTTCTTTTTAACTATTGTAATAATGTTCTTTTGGCTCATATGATTTTATACATTATGTATATGTGCATTTTACTATATTTGTAGATGGAAAATTGCTTATCTATATTTCTTATTCTATTCACCATTAATTGAAAATTGATTTGTTGATATCATGTGTGTTTTATTTTATGTTAGGTGATTTCCTTGTTTTATCATGGATCCAACTATTTGGATTTGTATTCCATTTGAAATTCTTTAAATTGTCTTCCTTTGGCTCCCTTTATCGGTTGTGATAAAGTTTAGTAATGTTTGTCAGCAATGGAATAATGTTTTGCAAAATTCTTCTTTCTTATTGCATTGTAAGCATATCTGTACAAATGAATTTGGATTTATGGCTCCTTTCTTCAATAATTAAGATAATTATTTTTCTACTGAATAGCTTAATCAAAATGGGCGCATATCTTGTTTTCATTTGCGATTCATAGATTCAAGATACAAAGTAGAGTCTACTATTGGACCAATGGTAGTTTTATACTTACCAACAGAATTCTCCCATTCACGAAAATATTTTTTAAATGAATCCATTTACGAAGGCCTTAAAAAACATTGGGCGAATACAAATTGGAGACTGGGGATTCTTTTCGTTATTGGAAAATGTAAGCAGCAACAAATATGACTGGGTTGTTCTAAAACATATCTATGATAGAATGCAGTCTAAATTTTATGTTTACAGTAGTCTTGATAACATTTAGCGAAGGGTTGATCTTCCATTTGGTGGCACTTCACCCCCTTAGAATGAACTGTTTTATAAAAGTTTTTTTTTTGGCTCTATCTCGACAGGAAGTATGAAGATTATCCTCGATATGGGTATACAATCTACTGGTTTGATGTAATAAAAAATGAATGGGGATTTTCATTTGTTCCAATCACTGACATACGGTGTATTTAATTAGCAATATGCAAGAATCAGTTGATATCTCTTATCGATGATGGCTCCACTTCTGTATGGTCAATTGAAGAAATAGATAATTTCCAATTTGGTCACCCGTGTGGTGAACGAAGAATTTACTACTTTGAGGATGATTGGGGCTTCAGATGGAAGTTGTTGGAAGAAATGTCTACATATATAAATATCAAATGTCCTGGTTATCTTCCATTTCGAACAGTCCAAGGTGTGGTTCTTATGTGCAAATGCAGTGAAGTTCCTTTCCTATTATATGACATGATGACTAGCCTCTGCTTCCCAACAGATATTGATAATTCAACTAATCAATGGATGCATGGATTTTGGTCTCCAACGTTGCAGGAGTGCAATGATTTGATCGAGTCTAGAAATGTTTTTTCAATTGCTTCCCATATGGATTCTATTGACGAGATTCCACCATTAGATATGGACATGGAGTCTTAGGATATTATTCATTTTATATTCTCTCTCTCGTCATGGAAAATATTTCCTCTTTTTTTTACTTTACATACTTTTGGTTATGTTTGCTAAGAATTTAAAATTACAATTCTATGGATATTTATATGGCTCCATTCTAAGGGGGTGTCTTCTATATGTGTTTGTATCAGATGTTGGATATTGAATTCCATTGCAATTTACTCAAAAATATTTATTTTTGTGTCCCCTTTAGTTCTCTTAACTGCATTTGAATGTGTTTGGAGGTTATACATTTGGCTTTGTTTTTATCATTATAATTATTGTGACTTATTTTATACATGGTGTTTCCATTAGTTTTTTTCTCATTGATTCTCAAACAATGTTATATATTTAGGTTAATTTTATTATTTAAATTTATATTTTGATGGTATATAGTTCCAAATATTTAGATATATTTCAAATTCATATAATTATTTTAGTATTTTGTTCCAGTTATATGAGTTTCCCATTACAATTATAATATGAGACATGAAATTTTATCCTTTTTTGATTTGGCCATTTGAAAAAATCCATTTTTCTTTTTATCCATTTGGAAAAATTATTTTATGTTTTCATAAATTTATGGTTGGAAAAATACCGTATAGATTTTAATTTTTTTATGTGATTGGAAAAAAAATGTGTTCCTTTTTCATTCTTTTTTGTTTATGTATATTGGATATATTATATGTTCCATGTTTATTGTTCTATAATAAATATTTTATTATTCATTGTAGACATGTCAATTGAAGGTACAAGCAAGCGTACAAGAAAAGGGAATCAGTCACGAGCATCGCATGACAAGTCCAATGAAAGTCGTCGTTTACGGTATCAACAAAATAAGGACACAGTAAATGAGCATAGGAGAGCTACATATCATAGAAGAATGAGTGAAACAACTCTTCAAAATGATTTTATGAATCCTCCTAAGTATCGTACTATGGATGATATCATGGAAAGAAAATTTCCCCTTAATAGTTCATTGCCAGAATATGCTCCTCCTCAGCATAATTTTGTTTTTCGATGCTCTCTTGAAAATTTTCATAATATTGGGGAAACATCTCGCAATAGGGAATAACATCATATTGATAACGTGGATGAAAATATTTACCCTAACCCTTCTGTCTCCGCAATTGCATCTTGTGAGAAAGGCCAAAGGTTGCAAAATATCCATGGTGGAGGCAATGATGAAATTGTTTGTGATGACAGTTTTATTGGCCATTTGTTTGATAATTTGGATCCAGCTGGTCGAAACATCGTATCTTCCAATCTCCCTTCTCAAAATAATGTTGTCCCACGAATAGAATCAGTCATCCCTGATATCATTTCACGAGGAACAATGGAGATAACCCAATGATATCTTTACAGTTGCTGCAATAATGCTTGTTTTATTACATTCCTCTATTTACATTTTTTTTACTAAACTTATAAGGTATTTTATTCTCTTGGAATAGGATACACCTCATTTTAATAGAGGTCTAGAAATTATCTCCCCAAGTATTCCATATACTAATATGAGAATTGAATATGAAGCATGTCATAACCTTCCACTGCATTCTCCTCGACAATTAAATTGACAAAATAATGTTAATGTTCAATGTATTTGATTTTATTTTTCATTTTTTGGATTTTTGGTACATTGGACATGAATTTTATTGCATAATTTATTTTCTTCAAACAGGACACAACTCATTTCAATAGAGGCATACAAATTAAATTTGTAGATGTTCTGTCTATTGATGTTATAAGTGAAGAGGAACCATCTGATAGCATTCATCCACATCGCCAACAAAATGTAAATGTTGAATGCATTTGATATTTTACTCTTTTCATTTATTCTTAGTTGTACAATTTTAAATCTTAAGTTTTTGGACATTTAGTTTTATAAAGAATTTTATTTTGTTTTAACAGGAAAAAACTAATTTGAATAGAGGCGTTGAAACTATCTCCCCAAATGTTCTATCTACTGATGTTAGAAGTGAAGAGCAACCATCTCGTACACTTCATCCACATCACCAAACAAATGTAAATATTGAATGGATTTTATTTTTTTTTCCATTTTTTCAATTCTAATTATTTGGACATTCAATTTAAAAAAAAATTATGCTAAAGAAACCTTATCATCCTCTCAGGTTCCAGAAATGCAGACCATAAATTTGGAAAGACGATGTCATAGATCTGTTCCACATGTTTCAAATTTTGGAAGGGAATCTCATGGTGCTAAAAATCAAGTAAATTTTAGAAGAAATTATACTCTTCCACGTCATTCTCCACATGGTCCAACCAATACAAATCATATTCATTTTGATGGAAACATAATTGCAGTGCATAAAAGATTTCGAGAAAATATCGATAGCTTGTCAGTTGTCCAAATATGCCACATCTTCCAAGAATCATATCCTGGAATCCAAGTTTTGAGAGATTCTGAAGGAATTGTTTGCAGAAAATGTAAGAATGAAAGAGGTTCACATCGTTTTTTTGGCTATAATAACATGAATCCTGGTGAACAACCTCATACTTTAAGAGTTCTTACTCAATTTGAAGAAATTTTAATAGCATGTGTAAATCCTATTTTTCAAGTGACACATGCTCGAGGTGGGCAATATAAGTATAGCGGACACACAATTAGCTTTCCCCAAGATATTTCTAGAATTGCACAAAGTCTTCCCCGACATGTTGAAAATCTTGAATTTCTAATTGTGAGGATACCTGCTGCTCAGTCTAAATATTATAAATGTTATGTAAAAATATATCGAGTTATGGCTGCATTGCTTTTCAAAATTGAACGTGATCAATATTATCGAGATGTTGTAATTGACAATGATTCAGTGAATGCTTTCCCTGAAAGATCAATAGATGTCTCCTCTAGGCTTAAATTTGTTGATTTTGACATTGTAGAATCTGAGACCAATGCAGCTAATAATGAAGGGTTTCCTCTTGAGCAACTTCCCTCTCATATTTCTTCTTTTTTTGCTCGCCTACCCAATGAACGGAGAGAAGTGGAAGAAATTAGAGCCTTCCTTGATAATGTTGATTCTTCACATGTTCATGAAATGGATTGGCCCAGTATTGGAACATCTCCGGTGAATGAATATAATACTGATGGGTTATTAGATATGGCATTCCCACATTTTTCCCCACTGGTGATGCTAATCGGTTGCAACCACGCATTTGTATTGTTGAACTTCATGAGTATGCATTGCATCTTCTTAGAAACTATGATCAGAGGTTTGGAAGCCATCCTCGCTTCCAATATTACCTATTGAACATGATAATGAGGCATCGTAGCCAAGCAACTGCTTCAGTTTTTGTGAAGAAAAATTTACATGATAACTCACCGACAACAATTGAAAACTTGCGTCAGCAACTTTCTGATTTACCAGATAATAAGTTGGTTGAGCATCTTATGTGGTTTGGGTCTTCTCTAAGAGGTACAATGGCATACTGGACTAAATGTCGGGCTGAATTGACTGACATGATTACTTAGTTGGGATGTCCATCTTTGTTTTTTACTTTAAGTGCAGTTGACACAAAGTGGCCAGAGCTGCATAGCCTCATGCATGTACCCTCACATTCTCATTCCTTAAATGAGCATCGTATGAAAATTGAGAATGTTATCTGGTACCCTCATATTGTTGCCACATTTATGCACCATAGATTAAATATATTTCGAGAGGAAGTTATCCAAAAATATCTTAAAGCTAAAGACTTCTGGTACATGTGTGTTTTGTTGAATTTATTTTCTATTCATTGTCAATTTCTTATTGATTTTCTATTTATATTTTTTGTAGTAACTCTGTATTCATTTTCTTTAGATATGAGTGGCAACATATAGGTTCAACACATATCCATGGTTTTCTATGGTTGTAAGCAGTTCCTGACATGGAAAGATTTGATTGGTCAAATTATTGTGATTTACAACATGCAAAGAGATTCTTTGACAATTATGTGACTTCATGGAATCCACGTGAAATACATCGTTGCAATATAATGGTTCTAATAAGTCTCAGTGATGACCCTTGCCTCTTGAATACTGATCAGATTTTCTCTTGCAATCCTCATAATGATTATGAAGAATTGTTGAACCGTGTCCAAAGGCACACAAATTGTAGTGTAGATTCTTGTTTGCGCAAAAAGGGCACTATTCTCACTTGTCGGTACCATGCTCCATGGGATCTTTCTAAGGAATCAAGATTGATCATAGATGATCAAGGAAGAAAAAAATATGACCCGACAAGAAATGATGATAGGCTCAATGTACATAACATTGACCTTCTAAAAATATGGCGTGCAAATGTTGGTTGCCAACCAGTGCTTTCTTGACATGCTATCCTGAAATATATTTCTAAGTATGCATCAAAAGCGGAAAAGGTCTAAAAGTTATCATGATATGTTAACTAGAATTTCAAATTCTATTGCCTCCGAGGATCATGCTTTATGTGCTTACAGAATGTTTCTTGCAGAAATAATTGTTGAGCATGACATTGGAGCACAAGAAACATG